>CM062819.1:579502628-580036581 GCA_031772625.1 Pinus tabuliformis
GACATACAAATCCATGTCATACATGCACCTACACCTGACATACGACACATACACCTACACCCAGTGTATACAATACAATACATATGCCTACATCTAGTGCATAACATAATACATACACTTACACCTAATGTATACAATATAATACATACACCGACATCCAATGCATAACATAATACATATACCTAGACCTAGTGTATACAATAAAATACCTACACCTACATCCAGTGCATAACATAATACATACACCTACACCTGGCATACAACACAACACAATGCATCTATACATGATGTACAACACCACAAAATACATGCACCTACACAATGCACATATCTAGTACCACATGCCCTCAACACAACATGTATGACATCCACACAATACGACACATGCACCAGTACCATATGCTACAACATGTATACGGTACCACCTGTACACCGCACGACCTACACAATGTGTGCACAATATCACATGTACATGGTGCCACCTACACAATGTCTACCCAATGCCACATGTACACTACACCACTTATAAAACGTGTACACAATACCACATGTACATAGTACCACATGCACAACATGTACGCGACACCACATGTACACAGCACCACATGCACGACATGTACACAACACCACCTTCACACAACGCCACTTGTACAACATGTACACAACACCACTTGTACAATCATGCACACCACACCATATGTACATAACACCACATGTACAACATACACACAACACCACATGTAAATAGCATTGCATATCCAACATGTACATAGCATCATCTATACACCGCACCGCATATCCAATAGGCGCAGAGCACTATATTCATACAACACCACATATCCATATTGTACACAGTACAATATATACACAACATCATATATCCAACATGTACATAGCACCATCTATACCTAGCACTAAATATGCAACACTCGTACAACACTACTTGTACTAACACCCTGTACATAATATTGCATAAACAACAAGTACACACTACATATGCACAATATTGCATGCGCACAATCATCATAGATGTAACATGTATGACATATCCACAACAGTGATACCACACATTTGAAACCACGCTACCTCTACCAAGCAACCTTGCTTCTAGTGTCTCTCTGTCATCCATGCTCATCCTAGCATGTCAAAACCACACTGTTTTCATTTCGTTGATGTATCCCTCAGTGTTATCGGGAAAACTAGTGTCCATTTAGAGTAGGGAAAATTTTAAGAACCCCCCCTAAATTTACATGTATAATAAATGGGCGAATCTCCATGGTATATAGGAAAAATGGAAGGCGATTTTATCAATAATATGATATGTATATATAATTTTTTGGCAATCTCACCAGGCATGGCGAATATTTTACTCAATTATAAAATCTTGTGTTTATTGAATACACAAATGAAATCATTGCATTTATTTAAAATATCTTTTGAAATCAAAATTACCGAAATTACATATCAATAACCTAGTGGGTGTAGGATAAAATTCACCCGTGCCATTCACAGAAAGCATGAGAAAAAACCTAATACTATATATAAAACCAAGAAAAATTCAAATTCATCACTTCTAGGGACCTCGTAACCACCCTACCAATACACAAGTATGTTCCTATTTGCAATTAGAAAAATTACCCAAATTACAATCTGTTTACTCCAGCATATGTTGGAAAGTTATAGAAGGATGACTAGTGCAATCAATCCATTCCTTTTAGCCCTGGATTTGTTTCAATTTAAAACAGAAGTATACAAATATACTTGTCCAATGTCTATGCTTTAACCATTCACCTTAAGATGTTTTTACAATATAATTTCCTAAGTCTATTTAATATCTTCATTATCATAAAAACCAACCTATATCCATCTTAACTCCACATCTACCACTCTTAGGGGGATGAAATCTATTTATCCCTCTGAGCACTTGGTAGACCCAGAATTAAGATGGATCCAAGATGATAGAATTTCCCCTTTAAATGGTCTATGCTCACATGAATACCATGGTATTACCATGGGTCAATACCATGGGTTATCATAAACCTGGAGCTTAAAAATTACTATTAGTAATTTATAAAAATTAATAAAATTAATAGTTGATTTTTATTTTATTTTTTATTTTAACCAAGCTAAAATGTTTAACATACATTAAATAACAACATCCATTTTTACTCTTGATTGGATCAAATATTTTTTCACTCTATGCTAGTTTGCATATCACGATATTTGATACCTCTCCGAGGTTAGTAGAGGTTAGTAGATCCAGAGTAAAGATGGATCTATGCTGGTTTAATTCCCCCATTTAAATAGGCTACATTCCAGGTGAATACCATGGGTCAATACCATGTGCCATTTTGGTGAATACCATGGGTCAATACCATGTGCCATTTTTATTTTTATTAATACTAATATTAGGGTTAATAATGTTTTTTTGCATGGTATTAATAACAATCTAGTCCATGGTAATTGTCCCATAGTATTTTGCCCATAAGTTTCACCTAAATATAACGCATTTTTTGAGTGTTCGTAAATATAAGGTGACTTATGGAGTAAATATAAAAAAATGTTTTATTTGTTTACCATACCTCTCGTTTATTTATATTTTTATTAATTTACCATACCTCTTTTACAAATATGGTATTTGGCCCATAGGATTCACTTAAATAAAACCTCTTTCTTGAGTCTAATAAAAAGAGGTTTTATTTATTTACCATGCGTCTAGTTTATTTATATTTTTATTTATTTACCATACCTTTTGAGTAAGTATAAAAAGATGTTTTATTTATTTATCATACCTCCACTTTACTTATATTTTTATTTGTTTACACCCTTGCATGTATATAATGTGACTTATGGAGTAAATATAAAAAATGTTTTATTTATTTACCATACCTCTCATTTATTTATATTTTTATTAATTTACCATACCTCTTTTATAAATATGGTATTTGGGCCTTTGGCCCATAGGATTCACTTAAATAAAACCTATTCTTGAAAATGGGCGAATGGAAGATTGTAACTCCTAATTTCAAGTGCTAAATTTACCTTTTTTACCCTCTCCCTTAAAATAAGGTGGGCTATTTGAGGTGATTTGTAAAAATGTACTACGATACAAAATATTCGCCCACTAAAAATTTAAAACCCTTTAATTTCGCCAAAGGGCGAACATTCGCCCCTAAAATTTTCTATGATTCAGAGCTGCTAGTCCCACTAAGACGGGTAGCTATCTTAGAAATAAACAAACCAAAGTTACTTGTGTTTTCCTTTATGAGAGATAGATGAGAGAGAAGCAGAGAGTACCAACCTCAGTCTTTCGCTAGTCTCCTTGCTTGTTTCCTTTCTCCTTTGATAGAGCTTTCTCCACTCCTTTCTCACTTGTCCCACTTCAAAGAACACCTGTAGAGTCAAATCAGTGTAATACCATCAAAGCATAGAGATCTATAACCATAAACAATATAGGATTAGATATACATTAACCATACAAATGCATATACAAATACAAGATTCAGAGATATACAAGTATATGGAGGAAAACTCAAATAGCTTTATTGATAGAAGTAGTAGAAGAGAGGATTACAACCAAGCTGTCTGATCCAACATCATCCTCCCAGCATGAAAGTCCTCTTCACTTCATTCAAAGCAAGATCACCCAACAATACAATGTCTCAAAGAGAAACCAACAACACTTCCTTACAGATTACAAAATTCCAGCCTTTGGATCTCTAGGATGAGGGATCCATATATAGATGTTTGCAGGAGAGTGAGTTAGCTTCTGGGATTTTGATTAGTGTCATTTCATTAATAGTTCTTGGTTCCACTTGGAGATTTCATGATCTCTTACTCATCCCTGAGCGAATTCAGAGAGGCAAGTGTCATATGAGCAGTTTCTAGAAGATTCTTTGAGTTTCCACCTAGCAAACTGCCTCTGCCATTTGTCTGCTCTCGCTCATTGCACCCTACAGAAGGTATTTTCAGTATGCATCGCACCCTCTGTGTGTAACATGTGAGATGCATCGCACCCTCTGTGTGTAACATGTGAGATGCATCGCACCCTCTGTGTGTAACATGTGAGATGCATCGCACCCTTAGCATGGAGCAGTCTGTATGGTCCAGTTTTGACCAGTTCTAAGCAGTTTTTCAAGGAGAACTTTTGGGAAATGATGTAGTCAGTTGACTTTGATCATTTAGGGTATGAAACAACACTTTTAGGGGTCTATAAGCCCTTGGTTTATGGACATATGTGATTGGGGTTGTAGTGCCCAAATATGTCTATAACAGTTGCCCCCTAAAGCATGAGGTCGTAAATCTTCTAATGTCGGGTGAAATGCTTTATCATGAGGATTCGAGGTTTTTCGAACTAGAAGGTGACCTATAATAAGATACAATACAATACATTATGTTCATAATATTTTCATGATCTAGATGAGGCGGGCATTCCTATGCTCAGCATTATAAATTCATTTTCATGTGCATAAGACAAACAATCGTCTGTGTAGCAGACTGGTGATTCTGGTGGAGCCATCATCCCTTAGTGATTCTGGTGGATCCCGGATGGATGAAACTAGATCCGGGGTCTTCAAACTCGTTCAATCTTCGTCTGTAGTACAAGTCGATCCATGTGAAAAGATTCTTTGATGTCGAACATGGAAAGACATCACCTGATTACCATCCAAAGATGTAATCTGTTAACAGGTGCGAGAGGAATCACCGATAATGATAATGACCCTCAAGGTACTACAATACAATTCACGTGGTGTGAATACATGAGTTGATGTTGAACACCACGCAAAATCTTTTGGTCGAAGGCCATTGATGTAAACCTGTCGTTGGAAGTGAGAAACTTGCCATTGAGGTATGCAAGCTTCAAAGTACTGAAGGGGTTGTTCCTAAGTCAACTTCTTGGATAATGAGTTGATGTCGACAAGAAGTGACTTGTCGTAGGAGGGCCTTAATGAATCCCACATCTACAACACAGAACAGAGCAAATGATTTTGTGGAGGTGAAAACGATTTGATGATATAAGGTTTAGGGTGGCGGTCATGAAAGAATGGAGTGTTAAGGTATTACAGCATATGAGGCATTAGCTGGGTTGGTGAATTCTCTAAGCGACTTCTCTTGAACATATCAGCAACACTGAAATGGATTGGTAGTGTTAACCCCAAGATGGATGGTACGGAGGACCAATGGTGATATGACCGGCGAACGGAATAACCCAACCTGACTCAATCATGGTGATGGAGTGAAAGTGTCATGTTCAAGAGTGACCTGCTACCAATGAAGTTATTCAAGTTTTCTTCCCTTTTTCCCTAATCTGACCAGTACCTCTTTATTTTTGTCAAGCTTGAGGAGGATAACATATGCTTGTTCTATAATTTTCCCTTCGGGCAAACCTATCGCTATGTTTTAACCAACCTAGCAATAGTGAAACTCGCTCTTATCTGCATGGACAAGTTTGTCGCTATTGTTTTAACGAGTTTAACGACAAAGATAACTTGGTCCTTTTCAATTTTAGAGAGTCTAAAAAGAGACGAAAAGGCAACTCCGGTAGTCCTTTTTTGTAATATAATCCCTTAAGTCTGAAAAAGTATAAAATAATACGAAAGGGATGACTTTTTTATAGTTTTAACGAGTCGAACAAGACAAGAGCTTGATATTTTTGTGTAATGATCCCTCAAGTCCAAAAAGATTAAAATATAGAGGAGGGATGGCACTTCCAATGACTTTAATGAGCTGGAGAGGCCAATTGCTCGGCAATCTTTTCATTTTTTACGAGTCAGATGAAAAGAGCCTAAAGGAGACTCGTTTTTTAGGAACAAGTGGTGTTTTTGGATAGCAATTGGTTCCATGTAAGGTTTGGAACTTTTTCAATCACGGCAGTGTAAAGAAGGTGGCTAATAGAATCACTCGTCACAGTTGTTCCTCAAAAGGGTAAACAATCAAATGGAGGCATATGATCGGCTAAAAAAAAAGTGGAGGTGATGGTAAGAACACGACCAAGGTTCAAAAGTTGATAGTTATGCGATTGCAAAGATTATTTACCGAAGGTGGGTTCATTTTTTAATGAGCTTAAACTCTGGGGGAACATGTGCTCATTGCTAGGTTTATTTTTTAACAAGCTTGAACTTCACGTAAACCTACTCATGCCAATCGTATAATAAGGATGTCTCTCATTGGTAGGTTCATTTTTTAGGGAGCTTGCCCCATGCGAAACTTTGCTCCAGAGCCTTTTGTATGCAAGCTAGGAACGACCAACTATGAGTTTAAAGGGTTGAGAGCCTACAAACTAAGAAAATAAGCCTACAAAATAAGAAAACAAAAGGTCATTTTTCACTTGCATGCAAAACGGTTTGCATGCCCCCAGGTATAAAGAGAAGTAGAGTTTCTAGGTTACCATATGGAAGTTCTTGCATTAGCAAGATTGTTTCATCCGCATTTGCAGACAAAACACTTCCTTGGCTCTGTCGGGAATAGACATAACTTTTGACGGAGGAATCCTTTTCCAGTCTTATCCCATTTTCCTAAACGGACAGGGGCATCAGACTAGTCATATATCCTACACAGAAACCTACCTTATATCTGGGGTTTTCCTGCCGAAGCAGACCAGGGCGCATGCCCCCTGGGTTTAGTCACAATCACCGAATCACTTGTGATCATCAGGTGGATGGACTGGAGGTTGATGAGACATTCCTTGTGCAAAAAGACCAGTTAGGGATGGCATTTGACTAGTAGTTGTGTTTGAACCAGGGAATGAAAGCTGGTCAACTAGTTGGACCACTCTGCCTTCATGCGGAAAACACATCACTCGAAAGAGTGAGGAAACAATAGCTCCCATGCTATAACTGTAGTCATGCCCAAGGAGTAGATTGTAATCTAGAGGCCCCTGGACAACCATTACGTCTAGATGAACGGTTTTCCTTCTCAAAGTTATAGGCAAATTTGGAAGGATCCCTAAAGGTCGACTAGTTTCTTTGTTGAAACCTGATAGATTTTGAATCTCAAGCAGAAGCGATGGCGAACCAAGTGCTTTCCAAGCAGTTGAGGAAAGGATTCTCACAGAAGCCCCTTCATCTATGATAGTACCAACCATGATCATTCTATAAGCTTGTACTATGATTCAGAATGGTGCATTAGATGGTAGGCGGGGTCTCCCTAGTAGATTCCAATTGAAGGAAACGACTAGATTGCTTGGAGGAGGGACCGAATAAAGAGCCGGATAAATCTCTGACGAACTTCCTTCATGCTGTAAAGGAACGGGTAGATTGCCCCCATGTTCATCGAATTCTGTGTTAACAAAAACAATTTGAACGGTGTCATTCTCATCCTCTTTGGTGACTGTATCATGTGAAGGTGGACCTTGTGAGGACAAGACTAGGTCGACTACCGTCTCAACCTGTTGACTTTGGTCTGGTGTGGACTCAGAGGGTTTATATTCAATGATAGGTGCTTCGACCGACAATAGAGGTGTGTCAGTCAGATTTTTAACTGGCGATGGACTTGGCAAGAGTTTCTTGTATCCAGGAGGAAGTCCCTACGGTGAAGCAGGATGGTTATCCAAGACTCTTTTAGCTTCGTCTAGGAAAGGACAACGGTGGAGGGCATGATCGCCTTCACACAGTCCACAAGGAATTTTAGATCTTCCTTTCTTTCCATTGGCTTCGTTTTCACTAGTTGATGGTGTGCTCTCAACATGATCGTTAGAGGTTGAAGACACAGTATTGTGCAAGTGGGGAGACCAGTCCCTCAAGATCTGTGGGATGCAGGGACAATCTCGATGATAATGGTCTCCCTTGCAAATGACACACGGATATTTAGGTTTGGGTGGTGCAATGTGTGGATTTTCACCAGACGATGCATGGTTGCCCCCTTTCGCCATTGGCTTCTTCTTCTTCTCCTCCTTCCCTTTCTTCTTCTTCTCAGTTACTTGGTTTTTAGCGTTACTAGCTTCACCAAGCGAAGAGGAAGAAGGAGAGGGAGAAAAAATCAAGTAGAAGGCGAGGGAGCAACTTTAGTATCATCTAGTTACTGATTTGATTGCTAAGGAATTGCGGTGTTTTGAACGACAAAGGTCGAGAAAAGCCATACTGGCAGGCTGATTGTGAGTCTTGGAAGGGACAATGTAGCCATGTGTGGAGCACCAACATCTCCCCAAGAGGAGAAAGGACTAGGATTTCCCCCAAGGGGAAATCCTTGATTGGTAGACTCCATTTTCTCAACCTAAGACCAACGAGGGAACAATGACATTATTCCAATTAAAATAAATTTTATGACACTTTGACACAACTTGCTTTTTCAATTTTTAAGAGTCGAGAAAAAGCTAAAGATGACTCTAGTCACCTTCGATTTTTAATGAGCCTGAAGTGACAAGTGCTCAGATGGACCTTTTCTTTTAAGGAGTCTGAAAAGGAATGAAAGTGACTACTCTGGAAATCTAGACAGAGGGATTACCAAACCAATCGCAAAACTGCAAAATACTTTTTACGGTACGACAGTCAATCTTCCCGAATGCTTTGTTCAGTGCATTGTGATCAATAGGGCGACAGACATAGCTTCCTAAGGATAAAGGATATAGCCTATTGTGGTCTCCCAATATATACTCGACAGTACATGGGAGCACAAGTCCGTACTGGCACTTGTTGTATCAAAGAGGAGGAATCACCCAACCTACGATGAAAACGATAGTTACCAGGCTTTATGACACCGGAATACGTCTCTAGCCTAGACTTCTAAATGTTGTGCATTAGGTTCTAAAGCATTTTTAGGTTCATTGAGGTTTATTTTATAGTTAATCTTGCTTAAGAAGTTTGCCTTTAAGGTTCACCGCGTGATGTAGATATACAATTCCTAAACATGCAATCTAAGATGATAAACAATTGTTTACTTTTTTTTAGCAATGAAAATCCTAGCTACTAAGGAAAGAGAAATGAAATTCTTTCAACATAGAGCAGAAAACATACACTAGATGCACTTTTCCTAAATCAATTACCGCATGCAGTCTAAATTCAAATGCACATGCATGTATTTGTTTTTCAGTTCTCTTAATGTTAGAATGACAAAAAGAAAACCAAGTACAGATCTGGACTATCTTCTTTCAAAGTGACAGTACTAACAATATTCTCTTCAAAAAAATGAAAGGAAGACTAAGACAACACTTTGCGATTTCAAATTTAAAACTACTTTCGACACTTGAAATACTAATAATTTCAAATCAAATACAATGGAAAAAGTGTAATCGACTATCTAAAAGAGGAAGACTTTACGACACTCTTTTTCTTGACTGAAAACAACAGTTGCGACACTTTCAAATCAAAAGACGACAATTCGATTAAGCTACTATTTGCAAAGGAGAACTGTAAATGATGAAAAATACATAAAAACATCAACAATTCCTTATCAATGGAGGTTGAATAATGCAAAGGAAGAAGGTTTCAACAGTGATATACTGATCATAGACAGCAAAACTACTGAATAAAGCTAAAGATAATGAAGAAAAAACCAAAATCTGGAGGCAGAAACAATCTCACTCAATCATCGCACCTGTAACACAGGGAAACAAGGATGCATCTCACTCGCAATACACGGGAGGTGCAATGCATCCAGGTTGCCAATGAGAGACAATGCGATGAACCAGGGATGAGACTGAGCTTGGTTTTCACTCACAGTTTGTAGCTAAGTTTAGGGATTTAGGCTGAGCTAATGATAGACAGTAAACACAAAGTATAGGGGCTGATCTAATGAGGTTATTTGAGCTACCACCAGGGCACTTAGGATGTTTGCAAGTCAGATGTTCAGTTCATAAACCAACCCAGATATTGACTGAAGTAGCGTTGATCTACTTTGTAGTTGCATAGAAAAAGCAGTTCAAAGGCTAGCTGGCTTAACTTCAGGCTTCGTCTTTAGTTTATAAAGTAAAAAATAGTAACAAAACAAATAAACTATTCGTTCCCCAGTGGAGTCTCCATTTTGTTATCGGGAAAACCAGTGTCCATTCAAAGCTACTAGTCCCACTAAGACGGGTAGCTATCTTAGAAACAAACAAACCAAAGTTACTTGTGTTTCCTTTATGAGAGATAGATGAGAGAGAAGCAGAGGGTACCAACCTCAGTCTTTCGCTAGTCTCCTTGCTTGTTTCCTCTCTCCTTTGATAGAGCTTTCGCCACTCCTTTCTCACTTATCCCACTTCAAAGAACACTTGTAGAGTCAAAGCAGCGTAATACCATCAAAGCATAGAGATCTATAACCATAAACAATATAGGATCAGATGTACATTAACCATACAAGTGCATATACAAATACAAGATTCAGAGATATACAAGTATATGGAGGAAAACTCAAATAGCTTTATTGATATAAGTAGTAGAAGAGATGATTACAACCAAGTTGTCTGATCCATCATCATCCTCCCATCATGAAAGTCCTCTTCACCTCATTCAAAGCAAGATCACCCAACAATACAATGTCTCAAAGAGAAACCAACAACACTTCCTTACAGATTACAAAATTCCAGCCTTTGGATCTCTAGGGTGAGGGATCCATATATAGATGTTTGTAGGAGAGTGAGTCAGCTTCTGGGATTTTGATTAGTGTCATTTCACTGATAGTTCTTGGTTCCACTTGGAGATTTCATGATCTCTTTCTCATCCCTAGGCGAATTTAGAGAGGCAAGTGTCATATGAGCAGTTTCTAGAAGATTCTTTGAGTTTCCACCTAGCAAATTGCCTCTGCCATTTGTCTGCTCTCACTCATCGCACCCTACAGAAGGGATTTTCAATATGCATCGCACCCCCCATGTGTAACAGGTGAGATGCATCCCACCCTCAGCATGGAGTAGTATGTATGGTCGAGTTTTGACCAGTTCTGAGCATTTTTTTAAGGAGAACTTCTGGGAAATGATGTAATCAGTTGACCTTGATCCTTTAGGGTATGAAACAACACTTTTAGGGGTTTAGAAGCCCTTGGTTTATGGACATATGTGATTAGGGTTTCAGTGCCCAAATATGTCTATAACACTCAGTATGACCTGTCCATAACATAGACATATATAATCATATAATATCAACTCATAACCACATAATACTGACCTCATATATTTGTCATGACTACTCTTCCCAATTGATTCCTTGTAAGACCAAGAACCTCATTATGTCATTTGTCTACGTAAGCAATCATTCCTCCACAAGGACGATTCCTAATGACCCTGTCAGATAGTGACATAGATACATGGACACATACATACATATATATACCTATAAATGTTTGTGTTAATAATCATGATCAATGATGACCCTGTCAGATAACAACATACATACATACACATATGCATATAATCATTAGCATAAAGCAATTATGATCACAACATAAATACTAGATATCAAGGTAAAAGTTAAGAGAAATTCCTTTATTTATGCACAACATTGAGAACCATTTTTCCCAACGTAGTCAAGCCATCTAAAATCTCAAGTCAATTTACTTTACCTTTTCTGGTTACCTTTCTCGTGACTGTCCTATCATCGTCAATTTACCACAACAGACCCAATCGATCCAACTGACTTTAATAGTCTTACCTTCCGCTACGCTTACTCATGCACATAACTTTATATGAGTTCTTACATTACCTTTTGGGTTCCACACAACTCTCTCGAAGTTCCATCAACTTTCCTCTTCCCTAGCCAATTCTCAAGACACTCAAAACATAAAAGGCAAGACAAGAAACAACCAAGAATGAAACCAATAACGACACCACAACCCAAGTCGCATGGCCATGCACAAGATGCAAACAAAACCGCAATCAAGCACAAAAAAGCACCAAAATACCAAAAGCACAAGACTAGCAAAAAACACCATGACTCAATCCCCGTGGTTCCAAAGGAAAGCTCAACCTAAACCTTCTACAAAATTTCATGGCAATTTCTTTTGCCATGCAATCTCCTGCCTCATACTACCATAAAAAGATAATTTTAGTGTATATCTAACTTAAGAATACACCAATTACCTTATGTTGTTATGCCAAACACATTGCCTTGTAGTTGAACACATTTATGCCATGTCTCAAGGGACTCCAATTCCCTTGATAAATCCACCTATAACTAGAAATTGGCTGGTATACCTATCAAATACATGTCGATGAATATAACACATATCCATATAATTTCAAACAAATCAAGGTTAAGAAGACTCCATGTATGCAAAGTACTCATTCGTTTGGAATTAGGGTTTCCAAACATAGCCAAATGAATTCTTGTCCAATTCCTTTCTTTTAACCCTTTTACCTTGTTGCAATTGAGGCTTACTATGTACTATCACCTCACCCAAGTGTTAGTTATATAAACAATTCAACTGTTACCTCTTCACGCTAATACCAATCATGGTACCCAACAATTGTTCACAGATGTCAACCACATGTTCCAAATATCAAGAAAATCATATCTATCAATTAACATTTACCAAGACTAATAATCATGTCATAATCCATAGTCATTAACATAATCCTACAACTATCACCCACTGCACTCAATTACATCTCAACTATCTCAACACATGTATTAGTACAATCATCTTAAAACAAGTTCATTGGAACACATACTTGTATTATGCAACTCATCAAACATTCAACCAACTTACAAACATACCATGTTAAATAAATCAACTACATGACATAATAGACACCAAACACTCAAGACCAAGTAGGCGACATAATCATGTATGAAGCACCAAGTATACTACATAAGAAATCTCATACCTTAGTGTACCTCAGGGGAGGATATCTTATCTGCACAATCAATCTAGTTAGCAAGATATACCTTTACAACATGTAACCTCAAACATAAATAAAATCACGATATCCATAACACTAACTAACTAACATGTTCACATCATAAACTCATAATCATTTATCGTTCATGCATAACAACCATGTGTGCAAATTCATTACAAATATGTCAGCTCATGCCTGAATATCGTAACCATAACCATCTGCATAGTCCAACCCAATTTAGCATGATACATATAACATCAAAATATTAGTGTTGTAACCCTAATTGTCAATTTAATTAACATATAACAACAATAAGCTAACCTATAACATACTCATCAACAACATATAACATAATCATCAAGTTATCTAATATAAAACAACAATAGAAATGCTTACAACTAAAGATTACTATCATCATTAACTATCTGACACTTGTGAATATAACTACACTAATCAACTAACATCTATCATTAATGTAACCATAACATCAAAAGACATCTACATAAACCTAATGCATATGACAATCCTTAACTTACATACCTGCGTGCCAAACATACAATACATGTATAATTATTTATAAGATGGTTTCTCTGATTTTCTTCATCATCTTGCTTAAATGTCATTGATTGTGAGATTTTTAGAATAGGTTGTATATCTTCATGTTTATCGTCAACATCAGTTCATTCATTATATTCAAATTCAAAAATTTCTTTAGGTAAAAGATGCAATGTAAACTTCTTTTTTGTATTTCTGTTAGAGATTGTCATATCACTAAATATACAACTAATAAATGCATTAGTTATGACTAACCAGGGCCTACTTAATATTAATGGATGACCAAATAGATTGGTTTTTGGTGTAAGTATCATAAAATCAACTGGGTATTCCCAAGAATCTAAGAATACAAAAATATATTTTAGTACACCTTCTAGTTTGATGGTAGATCTATATGTTAATTATAACACAGTTGGAGAGTATCGAAGATTGTTTAATTGTAACTCATTCACAACACTTGTAGCCATTACATTTATTGTTTCTCCTAGAATAATCAATGTATTTGCAATTTCAATGTTATTAATATGAATTTTAATGATGAGACTTCGTGTATCTATATACATTTCTATATAAGTATTTCCCATCATGATGTTTGTTAGCCTTCCAATAAGTTGAACTTTTGCAAACTCTTTTATTTTTCTTCTTAGTTTTTTAATACATAATTCCTTGTTTGTGCATATATAGGAATGTATATTATTGCTTGCAACAAAGGAATTTTAATGCAAATGTTTTGTAAATCACCTAGCATATCATAATCACATAAAATCAATTGTTTTTCTACACATTTATCTATTTTTAATCTTGTTGGGAAATAAGTATTTTAAGAAGTTATAGAAGGTTGTTCTCCTAGAGGAGTAAGGAGGGGTTGTCTTATTTACGTGTCACCTATTTTATCATGAATTTATTCATCTTTTTGTTCTTCCATGAATACAAGGGAATATTTTTGCAATACTCTTCATGGCCTAAGATAAATGATATTTAGATTACGAGGAGAAACCATATATGTTTTGAAATTTTGTATCTCAACAATATAATTGGGTTGAGTTACTTTATCATTTGGATTCAGAAGTGGTTGGGCAAGAAATAGGGTAGCATTTAAGGTGGTTGTGTAGAAGATAATTGGAGAGGTTGAAAAGAAGCCAATTTTGGATACGAGTGTGGTGGAGGAGATTGGTACGTTGTTGAGGTTGATATTAAGGATTTTGGGGATATTGAGGATTATTTCCCCCATATGATCCTCACCAACCTTGTTTCCACGATTGATTTTGAGCTTGGAGTGGCCAAGGTTGCCAAGGTAATGGTGTATCCAAATTTATTTGAGGATATTGTTGATAAGCTTGAAATTGTTGAGTAGGGTCTTACATAATACCTGATTGTTAGGGATACCAAGGTCTTATTGGTGCCACAAAGAATAGTTGTTATGAAGCTTCATTCGCTCCATTGTCTTCTTGATATATTAATTTTAATCTTGATAATTATGGACAATCCTTGGTGGCATGTCTTTCTACACAAATAACACATATTTCATGTTATCCAAGGGACAGTCTCTCAATGGATGTTTCTTTCCAAACCTAGGAAAAAATATAGACAATGCAACATTTTCAACTTTTTTCTTACTTTGCATTTGTAGCATATCTACTTGTTCACTTACATTGGCAAGAATATTTGTTTTTTAAATTCTCTAACAAATTACCAGGTTCATATCTACTTACCTTACTAGATGCATATTTATTTACTTGGGTCATGGTTGGGTCTCAAGGACCTTTACCATACTTTTCCCTTCCTCATGATATGTACTTACAAAATTCACAGATTTCCTCAAATAAAACTTGGGATACATCTCCTTTACCCATTAGATTTAAGAAATCAATCCATTCATCCCTAATTACTTGAGGAAAAATGGTTTTAAAGTATCAAATCCTAATTTATATTACTTTCGCCTTTTAATATCATAAACAAATATTTCCACAAAATCATCAAGATTTTCATCTACTCTTTGGCTCATTTTAAAAATTTCTTCATTATATTCATGTTGAATGAAATAATATTTATATTTTTGTAAAAAGAGTTGTCTCATTGCATCCCATGATCCTACATAAATTGTTCCTAATCCCATGAAACATTTTAGAGCCTCATGTTTTCGTGTAGCTAGAAATAACTTTAATTTTTTAGCATCTTGTAAATAATCATAACTCTTACAAAGTAATTCAAACTCAAAAAGAAAAGTTTATGGGTCCTCAATTTGCATACCATGAAAATTTTGAAGTTTATATGGAGAAATAATTTTCATACTAACATTAATATCTATATCTTGAATGGGAAATCCATAAGAATCTTCCTCATTATCATCATCTCCATATCTTCTTCCTCCTCTTCCCCCTCTAGGAGGATTTCTTCTTACTCCTCTTCCACCTTTAGGAGTGGTTTTTCACCTCTCCCTCCACCTAATATTCTTTCATTTCCAATGGGAGGCAGTGGTGCCTCTCCTTCTCCTTCAACCATTAGATTCATTAGAATTGAGATAATATGGTTCTTCTATTGGATTTCCATCAATTTGTTCCTCAACTATTGTCCTTCCAAAGAACTTCCCTTCTTCTTCTCCTTCATTATTAGGTGTCTCAAGCTCTTGCGCAAAAAGTTTTTCTCCCATTGAGCGAGGAAGAAAGATAAATGCATCTATTGAAGATGTTGGTTTGTCTACCATTATTTTTGTTGAAGAAGTCGGTTCCTTTCTAGCTCTAATTCAAATCTTTGCACCTACATGAAAAAGTAGGAATATGTGATGTGGATGGTGATTTGGTTCTTACTACACCACGTGATCTAGTGGGGTTGGTAGGTGATTTTAGTATTACAATTCTTCCTCTAATGAATCTACCTCTTGAATCTCTTTCTCTATACATGTATTTTAACTTTGGTAACTAAAATTAATGCAAACACCAAGGTTTAGGAGAAACCTCACTATAGTAATGTGAAAATTCTTACCTCGCGTCTTACCATTTCTCCTTTGCCAAAGTTATGCAATTTAAAAATAATCTAAATTAAAAACTAAATTCTATGTACACTTCCCCAACAACAACACCTAAAATGTCAGTCAATTCAATTGTACTATAATTCCATAACATTTTATCATATCAATTTAAGTTTGTAAACTTATGAAGTGTAATGAAAAATATATCCAAGGACTTAACTTATAATTCTATCAACTGTAAATTGACATATAAAGGAAATTGTATTCTATGAAAATGATTTAATCTAATCTAACTAAATATGATCATGGTTCCGAAACATTTATAAACCCTCTTTTCCATGTAGAAATTCAATTGATTTTTAACAACAAACTTTCTCAAAAATATTTGAATATAATTGTTTGAAGTTTTTAAATATTTGAATCATATTCAATCGAAAGTTCTGTATGATCAACCTACATCATATTGCTACACAAAAAGCAATTAAAATCCACACTGCTTGAAATTGGAATTCACAATGCAAATAAACCTAAGTGATCACTTGACTAAGTCTAAATTTGAATTATTTTTGAAGTTATTTTTCAAGCGCTTGATTGGTAGATAGTAATGAAAAAGGGTACTTGTTTAATCTTAAACAAAACATAGTATTTCTAATGTTGTAAAAAATAGAGCGTAAATTATAATCTGAAAAACAAAAGGAAACTATACTATGGAAAAACATTGCATGTCTTGGCATAAGGGCCATCCTTGTGGTCACTCAAGCTTCAAGAAATCTCAAAACCTAACTATTAATCAAATCACAGATGCATATGCATAAGAATAATAGAACTTAGCTGGTCTGCAAACTAATAAAGATAAAAGGTCTGCATAGTAATTTAAACTTAAGTCTATCTCTTGCTCTGTTGAGTGATACTACGATATATAAAGTTTATAGAATAATAATTCCTAGAATTTCCTTGTTACAAATCAGAATTAGATCTCATGACTGACTTCCAGTGCTATAATATAGACTCAATGCATATAAATTGGTTCATTGTGTGATGGTGTACGAGTATAGAAGATCACACATTATCCATCAAAATGTTGTCCTCCAGCATTTTAATCCTACGAAGATGCAATGGTGATTTATTAATGCTCCCTCATGGTGCCATGTCACAATTATTTAGTGGTCTGCCTCTGCACTATATCATGTAATTTTCCCCTGCTTTGACTGGAACTTTACCTTTGCTATAGTGATGACATGTTTTCCTTTCTGGTGCATCTAATAAGTGAGTAACCATCCTGGTCCTTTTTTCCACATGTTCCAATGTTTGGTTCGACTAAGTTATCCCTAGAGGTGCGCTAACTGAAGAACCCATTAAAAGTCTACAAAGAAACTACAGATTTTATCATTTTCTACAATCACCACATTTTAGCTTATCTTTGTAAAGAAAACACATAAAACATTAGAATATTGGACACATTACCTTTGAAGATCTTTCTTGTAACCTTTGTAGCTTTAATAACATATATATATATGGATGGTGACAAAGATGAAAATGGTTAAAAACTATAATAACAAGGTGACAAAAGGGACTAATTTCTTTACCATCACATACATCTATTTCTATCACTGAGGCTTCCATGATTTGCTTTCTTATTGTCCAATGTTGCATAAATATAGGGTATTCTATGAGCTTCATTATTCAATGTTGTTACCTCTTGGATAATATACACCTCGTGCTTATTTGTTGTTGGTGAGGATAATATTTCCACATTGTGATTCTCTCTACATATCTAACACTATAAAAATCCTCTCTTAGACTCTTTGGCCCCTCCTTTTATTATTTTGATAGGTCAATCTATATTGATAGTGGGGAAGGTTCACTAGAAGTCACCCTTAGTAGGAGTAGTGAACTAATATCATTCCTCATCTTCTTAAGCCCATAGGGTTTTGGCCCCTTTCCTTTAAGACTGGTCCTCTCCTTTTACTTCCAATCTAATTAGAATTCAAACTCATGTTTAAACTTGATCTGGAATTTATCCAAGACAAAGAATTAAAGGTATTACAGACTCATGTGCATGGATGTGCCTATGTTACTTATGCAACGGATCGATAAGATTGCTAGAATACATAGACACTGAGGCAATCAGAGAAAACATAACAGTCAAACATGTAAACAAAACAAGTTTAATAAGGAGTTCACCCAATGCTCCTGGGCTACATCTCCTGGTCCAGCCTTTTAGTGGTGGCCTCTCTATTATGTTTTCAAGCAGAGTTTTTACAACAGTGAGCTCGATTCGAGACTCACTAAACATAATGAAGTCAGTAGGAATGGAGTGCACAGACTCTCCTTACTGAAACTCGACCTCTGAGGGTCACAGTAGTATGATAGGCCTATGCCGAGGAGTTTGCTTGAACCTCTCAAGCCTTCAATGGAGTACACAGACTCTCTGACTCTCTCTGGCTCTGTCTGGCTCGATGCTACCTTCAGGTCAGCTTGGCTCCTACTCTTTGTTTTCTGCTATTAGCTTCTTGCGTCTCTGTGTGTGCCTCTCTGTGTTCTCTTCCCCTCTGTTCTATACTTCTATCCGGTTACGGCTTTAAAGCCAGTCTGTTCTTTTCACTATTCATTTCCGCTTCTCAGCCTTCTGGTTTCCTTACCTCTGTCCATTCGAATTCCTCTACTCTGCGTCATCATCACTGGGTAATGCCTCATAGGGAGGTGGCCACCTGTTTCCCAACGAACTAGGTGTCAGATTCCTTGAATCATTTTTTGAAGGGCCGTTAATTCTGTTTGCTTCAAGATCACCTATGAATCATGAATCGTTTACCAACTCATCATCCATGTCGGACTTCAATCCCCTGTCATCTTGCTTTTTGACCTATCAAATCCGGTCAGTCATCGGGACGCCTCTCTGCCATTGATCTGGCCCCCCCAGATCCTACGGTCGTCCTTCATATCGAGCGGACAAGTCACACAATGTTTTCCCGTATGATGTGAGCGGTTTTCTCTCTCAACCATCGAACACGTGTCACTCGATGTGTGGCATTGGGCGAGACTCAGTCAAAACTGCTTACCACCTCGAGGCCTTCTGATATCCTGTCGATTTGTGGAATCCCGCACTACAAAACTGAAACAGTTACTTTTCCATTTTTCATAGCGATTTTGGGTCCAGACGCTTCGGGGCTTTCCTTCATTGAGGGGGACACACTGCGATACGCGATTAGCGCTTATTGGGAAACCACCCCCATTTCTTGATTTGGCCTTCGGTTTTGCCAGTTTGCGCTAGTGCGCGTTACCATGGGCCAATGGTCTGTGCGCTCGACCGAGGGTCCTCGTTGCTCTACTCTGGCCACAACTGCAACTGTTACGAGGATTCCTTCTGATAGATTTGATCTTTTCTAGGACTTGAATCTTTTAGCATAATTTGAAATAGTCATCAAAACTTAGAGAGTGTTCTAGGATCCAATTCAGGTCAAAACTAATCATAACAATATATATCCTTTCAAATGGTATCCTCTCACATCCTTGGCTCATCAGTCCAAATCTTATCTTGGTAGGATGATGGTAACCCACTAAGGTATCTATGGATATTCACCTTCTTAACCTTGATATATGGCACATACCTCGATAGCTCCAAAAATACGTTATTATAAGCATGCAAGGTAAGTATACCAAGCATACGTTTGTGGAACTCTTTAATTTTGTTACCATAGTACTTCTCAAAAAGGTGATTCTCACAGAAATATTTTTAAAATTTTCTCCATGATAGTTCCTTCTCTCTGATGACCAAGGAATTTCTAAAATCCTCCCATCATATATTAGCTTTTCATTTCAGACTAAAAATGGCTACCTTGGCCTTCATGTTTTTAGAGTAGTCATGGACTCAAAAATATTTCTTTAATCCCAATAGCCAGGCTTCTACCTCTTCATTCTTTTTTATTTCTCCATCAAAGTTATAATTAAGGCTCTTCTTTTTTAAACTCCACTAGCACTGAGCTCTTCTCATTCCTCCTTTTCTAGTGGTGTCCACTAGTTGCAACACTAGACAACTAGTCATGATTGTTTGACTCCCTTTCTAGAGTGTTAAATGGAGTTTCACCCCTCACTATGTCTTCACTTGCTTCATTTTTCCCTATTGGTATCCAATCCCTGCTTTTGAATTTCAAATGGGCTTTGCTTAGATTTGTGCTTGCCTAGATAGCTAGCACCAAGCTCACATTGCTTTCATATGCTTTATTTTCTAGGCAATATTTTCATTATCTTCCTTGCAACTTATCAATTCAACCCTTAAGCTCTTGAGGGTATCCATCCAATTAGGGGAATTTTCTTTTGACCTCTTTCCAAATAAATCTTCTTCCTTATCACGATGGGTTATGTTCATCGTGTATTATACATTATGCTTCTCATTCCTTTATTTCTTGCTAGAAACTGTGTCTTCTTATGGGTTGTTACACACAGACATCGTTATCTAAGTCAAACATAAATAAGTATATTCACTCATCACCTTGGTATATCTACACTAAGCATACTGAATTGAAATTGGTTGCATAATCAAATTTCGTATTAGTATGCATGCTAGAAAAAAAAAAAATATCTCACCATTCTATCAAAGTTACCATTCACATCATTAATAAGTCTAAAATCAACATATATCTAATAGTTTAACTATCAGCTTAAACTTTATCCTTTGTGGGTGAGCCTCTTTAGGTCCAGTGTTTAATCTTCACTCTGATACCACTATGTAATACTCCCTCCCAGCCCCTTGGCTTATCTTGGCTGTGGGAGGTGTTACATGTTCATTTTAACCCAATCTCTAAGATATGCTATGAAAATTGGGTTAGCAAAAACTTCATTTTTGTGATCTTTATGAAATTTAACTGTGATACCACCATTATGATAAACTCGTCAAGAGGTTTATGATGATATAAAATTTAACTCAATATGAGTTCCAACTCAAAGGTTATTCCCATTTAAATCTTTCCAATAAGAAGGGTCCACATCGATCCATGGATCTCGACATGGCACCCGCGTGTCCCTTGCATGGCCATGTGTCATTATCGGGGCCGCTTACCTAGCCATTAGGTCACCTGCCATGTTGTGTGTCGCGCTAGGGTCTGAAACTGTCTTGACCAAATATGTGGTAGTATGAACCCCCCAAATTGTGGTTTGAATTTGGAGAAGAGAGGCCTTGCAATTAATCTCAACTATCTATTATAGATGGGTGGATTGACACTAATCCCAACCATGCCCCCCTGCTCATTAAACATTGACCATGCGGGGCGGGGGGCACTTAATCAATCTTTATTGTCAATATCTAGGCCCATTATCCACTTAGTTCCTTGAAAATCCTGATGGCTCAAAGACCCGCAAGCTAGGTAGGGTCCACCACTTGGCCATGTCACCCCAACCCATGTCATATCAACATCAAGTCCTTGTCCTTCCCTCTACACCAACCCCAATTGGAAAATGTCAAGGTTCGAGGTATAAGACTGAAAGATATCAATCCATTGTATTGTGTGTAGAATTCTTCGATCTCACATTTGTTATATATTTCTTCAACTAACTTGCAAGAAATTTAACACAAACCTCATGGGTGAAAAGGGTGATACCACTATCTATGTGCACGAGGTAATCAAAGTGATTTCACCCCATTTGGAAGGATTTCTAACAAACTTTACACATGCGAAGAAACTATTGGAATTTATTGTGGTTTTACATAAATTACTTTACATGTGGATAACACATGAGGGGATTCCTCTCCCATGCCACATGCTCGAGGTGGAGCCCTCTTGTCCACGTCATCTCAACCTCTTGGCATCAATGGTTCCTCGCCTCCCTCTACTCTAACCTCTATTGGAAAATTTCAAGGTCCAAGGTTCGAGACCTAAGGTGGAGCCCACCAGTCCATGTTATCTCGGTGTCTCATGGTTCCTCACCTCCTTCTTCTCTAACCTCTATTGGAAAATCCCAAGATCTAAGGTATGAGACCCGAGGTGGAGCCCACTAGTCCACGTAACCTTTGTGTCTTTGCATCAGGGGTTCCTCATCTCCCTTGCTCTAATCTCTATTGGAAAATGCCAAGGTTCGACGTCTCATACTCGACATAGAGCCCACCAGTTGTTGTCATCTCGGTGCCTATCTCATCACACATGTAAGTTTTGTGATCGATGGTTGATATTGACCCATTGGCACCATGCCCCTTCCTACACATGCACAAATGATCACCCCAGAGTCTAACAACTCAATGAGGATGGTAAGGTTTCGATGAAACGAGGTTATGCCATCGAACCATCGGCGTTATGCATATCATTGCAATATGCTATGTCGATCACTATGACCATTGGAAACATGTGATGTCCTCAGATATCTACTTAGTCTTTCTATAAACATTAGAGTAATAGAAATATGTTAAATTATCTATATATATAATATTAAAAATGTTATTATAAAAAATTTAATAATATTATTATAATTTTAACTTTTTTGGTTTTTAAATACTAATTTTAAAAATATTTATATTTTTAAGATCATGAATTTTTTCAAATTACTTTAATTTATAATTTGTTACTAATTTTCTAAGCTATAATCTATGGAGTTGTCTAACGAGGCGGAGGAATTGCCCGGACGGTCAAAAGTGGCCAGAATCTGGGTAAAAAAATTTCAAAAAATCTTGTAGAGGCAGTGTTTGAATCTTGTTTTTGATGGTGGAAATGGATTCAGCACCATCAAAAACTTCTAAAACACCTAAAATTTTGAAGTTTAATAACTATAACTTGTTGAATTGAGGCTTTTGTGATCCATAACAGTTAAAAGAAGAATTTCGACGTAAATCACATGTAGAAAACCTGATGTGTTTCAAACCAACTAATGTGGTTCATCGTCAGGACAAGTTGAGGAGTTAGATCATAGTTGCATATTAAATAGAGAGAGCAGATCCTCCAAACAGCTAGGTTGACTAGGTTGACCATCAACGGTTAAATAGAAAAACGGCTACATAATATTATAAAGTTAAAATATAAAAATAATATTATAATTATAGTAATTAAATTTTCTCCCTAATAAATAATTAAAAATATTATAATATATTATATATTCGAAAGTAATTCCATTTTACTTTATTCATATATTATTCTTTGGTTATGAATAAATTTAATTCCTTATATACTAGGGATAAGTAAAGGGGTTTTTAGAAAGTTTTTCTTTGGTTATTAAATTAATTTAATAATTCCCTAGGGAGAAGAATATTATTCTGTTTTATTATATATTATTCTATGGTTGCTAAACTTATGTAATTAATTATTTAAATCACTAGGGATAGGTAAAGGGGGGTTTTTAGGATTGGTTAAGTGGAAACTATTAATGAATATTGGTTAAATTTTTATTCATTCATTCATTTATTTATTAATTATGGTTGTTAAATTAGCTTATTTAATTAATTATTTAAATCACTAGGGATAAAGGGGGTTTTTTTAATAAAATAGATTTAGTGGAAAAAATAAACTATTAATGAATATTGGTTAAATTTTTATCTATTTATATCTTTCAAGAAAAATAAATAGAAAGAGCGACACATTTAAAAAAAAAAAAAAAGGTCAAGAACAGGACCAATGGTAAACCACGGAGCCAAAAGAGAAACCCTAGGAGGAAGGAAAAGACAAGGTTGAAAGGAGAAGGATCTGGGAAATTAAGGGGAAACATCGAAAGCTCGAAAAGGTTAAAACCGGGGGGGAGGAAAAGTAAGACTAAGAAGAAAGGGCAGGGATCCAGCAGCTACTGATCTTCCAACTGTCATCTCTATTGAGATTGTTAGGCCTTCTTTCAATTTCAATAGCTTCCCTGAATTTACGGTGATGGAACTGCGTAACCTTGGCAATAACTTTGGCCTCCTCTATACATACCTAATGCTTGGTCTTTTCCGCATGCTCTGCTAATGCTGAAGACTTGGTTCTCCCATGTCTTAGGTCAACTGCATGCTCGTTGATCCTCTGATGGATGGAACGCCCTGTTTCCTCGATATAGGGGGTCCCACAAGAACAAGGGATCAAGTAGACACCCTTCATGTCTTTAGGGTTAATGGGATCTTTCACCGATCGGAGGGATTTACGAATGGTGTTGAGGGGCCTAAACGTTGAGGGAATATCATACTTCTTAAGGATCCGAGCAATCTTGTGCGTGGTTCCCTGGACATAGGGAAGATGGACACCTAGCAGGTGTTCTCTAGGTTCTTTCTTAATTAACGATTTTTTAGAGGCTTTAAGGAAAACCTTCTGACCTAGGCGCCTACTATAATCATTCTCCATAAAGACATTAAGGAGATGGGATTTGTCCTTGTCGAAGCTCTCATTATCAGAAATCCTAAGGGCACGAGTAGTGAGGGTGTTAAGAACACCCAACTTTTGAGCAGGGAAATGATGGGAATCGACATGAAGATACTGCTCAGTATGCATTTTCTTCCAGAACACTGAGTGGGAGAGTGAACCATCCTTATTCTTAGATATAAGAATATCCAAGAAAGGGAGGCAACCATTGACCTCTTTTTCCATGGTGAACTTAATGGCAGAGGACTGACAGTTGAGGTGATTGAAGAAGAGATCCAACTCCTCTTGGCCATGGGACCAAATGACATTAGTGTCATCTACATACCTTTTCCATAGCTTGGGTAGGAGACGAGTCGAGGCTAAAGCTTTGGCTTCGAAATCTTCCATAAAAAGATTTGCAACAATAGGGGATAGGGGTGAGCCCATGGCAACACCACAAGTCTATTCAAAGAACTCACCCTCGAAACAGAAGAAAGTGGAAGTGAGACAGATCTCAACCAGATGCGCAGTATCGGGATCTGTTAGGCGATAGATCACTTCCAAGGCCTCCTTTATAGGGATACAAGTATAAAGGGAGACCACATCAAAGCTAACGAGAATGTCCTCAGGGTTAAGTTTTATGTCCTTAAGCTCTTTAATGAAGGATGCAAAGTCTTTCATGAAGGACTCTATGCGACCAACCAGGGGCCTAAGCTTAAGGGCAAGGAACTTAGCTAGAAGGTAGGTCAGACCACCAATGGCATTGATGATAGGCCTCAGAGGGGCCCCTTCTTCGTGAATCTTAGGCAACCCATAGATCCTAGGAGTAATAGGACTACTCTTAATGAGTTTATGGCATAGGGAACTCACAGAGCTACTGGACTTGATGGCGAGAGCCACCGCCCTAGAAATTTTCTTTAGAGGGTTCTTGGGCAGTTTTTTATAACTGCCACTATTGTAAAGATGATCTAACATCTTCTTGCGGTAATCATCCCTGTTAAGGATGACTGCAGCCCCTCCTTTGTCAGCCTTCAGAACGATGATATCTTTGTTCTGGTTTAAGGATTTAAGGGCAATGAATTCCTCATTGCTGAGGTTCTTCCGAGGGGGCTTAGCCTTTCTAATTAATTAAATAAGTTAATTTAACAACCATAATAAATAAATAAATATTTATATTTATAAATAAATAAATAAAAATTTAACCAATATTCATTAATAGTTTCCACTTAATCAATCCTAAAAAACTCCCTTTACCTATCCCTAGTGATTTAAATAATTAATTAAATAAGTTTAGCAACCATAGAATAATATATAATAAAACAGAATAACATTCTTGTCCATAGGGAATTATTAAATTAATTTAATAACCAAAGAAAAACTTTCTAAAAACCCCTTTACTTATCCCTAGTATATAAGGAATTAAATTTATTAATAACCAAAGAATAATATATGAATAAAATAAAATGGAATTACTTTCGAATATATAATATATTATAATATTTTTAATTATTTATTAGGGAGAAAATTTAATCACTATAATTATAATATTAGTTTTTATTACTTTTGACTAAAATAAAATGGTATTACATTCGAATATATAATAATTTAATTACTATAATTATAATATTATTTTTATTTTTTAACTTTATAATATTATCTAGTCGTTTTTCTATTTAACTGTTGATGGTCAACTTAGTCAACCTAACCGTTTGGAGGATCTGCTCTCCCTATTTAATATGCATCGATGATCTGACTCCTCAACTTGTCCTAACGATGAACCACACTAGTTGGTTCGAAACGTGTAGACAAAGGTTTTCTACATGTGATTTACGCCGAAATTCTTCTTTTAACTATAACTTGGGTTTACAAAAATGCCAGATTTTCTCTAAATATGACTGGAATTTCCATAACTTTCCAGGGAACTCCTCCGCCTACTAACTCACAAGAAAAACAAATTAGAAAAAAAACTATATTTAATAAACATAACATAACATACAACTTTCAAATGAAAGCTTCCAAATCACGTGCATGAGAATTGAAAGGAGTTCTATTAAAGACAGCAAAGTGAAACGAGGAACATCTCATGTATTTCCCTCCCTGGAGTTCCTCAGAAGCCCCCCATTGCGCTCAGTTCAACGGTTTATAGCGCCTGTAAACATCCTGCGAACACTACCCAGCCACCTTCATGCATCCCATCACATGTCGTTCAATTTCTTCTTTAATTTCCAGTCAGCGGGTTCTGTGGTGAGGATGGCAGTTACAAAAACCACCTCATCCTTACTGTGCTGTCAGCGTGCCTCCCAAGAAAAGCAACCATCATCTAACTTCATTTGGAGACCGCGCTGGCCAGCTATTCACATCGATTACCTTATTCATTAATTAATTAATTACAAAAGCCAGCTGCAAGTACAGCGTCAAGGATAATTTTAGGGGCGAATGTTCTCCCTTTGGCGAAATTAAGGGGTTTTAAATTTTTAGTGGGCGAATATTTTGTATCATAGTACATTTTTACAAATCACCTCAAATAGTCCACCTTATTTTAAGGGAGAGGGTAAAAAAAGTAAATTTAGCCCTTGAAATTAGGACTTACAACCTTCCATTCGCCCATTTTCAAGAATAGGTTTTATTTAAGTGAATCCTATGGGCCAAATACCATATTTATAAAAGAGGTATGATAAATTAATAAAAATATAAATAAATGAGAGGTATGGTAAATAAATAAAACATTTTTTATATTTACTCCATAAGTCACCTTATATACATGTAAGGGTGTAAACAAATAAAAATATAAGTAAAGTGGAGGTATGGTAAATAAATAAAACGACTTTTTATACTTACTCAAAAGGTATGGTAAATAAATAAAAATATAAATAAACTAGACGTATCGTAAATAAATAAAACCTCTTTTTATATTTAGTCCATAACCCTCGTTCTATTTATGAAGGCTCAAGAAAGAGTTTTTATTTAAGTGAATCCTATGGGCCAAATACCATAATTGTAAAAGAGGTATGGTAAATTAATAAAAATATAAATAAACGAGAGGTATGGTAAACAAATAAAATATTTTTTTATATTTACTCCATAAGTCACCTTATATTTACGAACACTCAAAAAATGGGTTATATTTAGGTGAAAACTATGGCGAAAATACTATGGGACAAATACCATGGACTAGATTGTTATTAATACCATGCAAAAAACCATTATTAACCCTAATATTAGAATTAATAAAAATAAAAATGGCACATGGTATTCACCCATGGTATTCACCAAAATGGCACATGGTATTGACCCACGGTATTCACCAAAATGGCACATGGTATTGACCCATGGTATTCACCTGGAATGTAGCCTATTTAAATGGGGGAATTAAACCAGCATGTAGCCTATGCTAAGATTCACTAGGACTTTACAAAGTTTTATTATTTAGTGAAAGACTCCCCAAGATCTTACAAGATTTTATAATTGAGTAAAATATTCGCCATGCCTGGTGAGAGATTCGCCAAAAAATTATATATACATATTATATTATTGATAAAATCGCCTTCCATTTTTCCTATATACCATGGAGATTCGCCCATTTATTATATTTATAAATTTAGGGGGGGTTCTTAAAATTTTCCCTGTACGGCGTGAAGATATTCCAACTCACCGCACCGCGGTCGGATACGCCAACAGACAACTTGCGATGCCACTGTGTTGACCACGACGGCTCTAAAACGGACAGATAGGCAGGGAGAGTTAGTCCAAGGATGTGGTTAATGGTTAAGTTCAGTGGTTAGGTTCCCACGTCTTGTGGTCTGCATAGACTGAGAATTGGTTCAAATAAAAAATAAATAAACAGAAAGTGAATTCGTCCTTTCATTAAATCAATACTATTATAATAATGATTTCGAAAATCAAATTTAGTAAAAATTTATTTCACGTATATCCAATATTTATATTTAAGGATTTATGTTCAAAGTTTTTGATTTTTTTCAAAACAATTTAAATGTTTTTTAATTTATTAAATTTGAAAATTAATTTTAATTCGTTAATAATTTATAATTGGTTTATTAACTTGCGTTAAACTAAATGAGTATTTGAATTTTTTATGGTGGAAACAAATTCAACACTATTAAAAATCTATGGGACACTCAAAATCCTAAATTTGATACATGTCCCTCAACTGTCTTATATCCGCAAAAGAAATATTATTGAAATACGGTTTTTGCAAAAAAGAATATTTGAAATATGGTTTGCATTTCTCAAATGATGGTCTTGAATATGGAAATCAATCTAAAAAAGAAATAATGAAAGTTGTAGGCAGGCATGGGGTGGGCTTCTGTGCCTCATCATTCTCATGGCGCAGGATTCTCTATCCAAGTCACCCCAGTCAGTAAGGTGGTAAACCCAGCCAGTCAGTAAGGTTCTGGTCTGCTTTCCCAGTTCAGTAAGGTGGTCCCCAGTCAGTGGGTAAATAGTGGCAAAATAGGAGCTAAAAGTTCAAAAACCTCCGCATTCCTATTTCAAGGTTTCATACTTCTTTATTATAGGGAAGGGTCACACTCGACTGTGAAGTTGAAAATGTAAATTTATTTTTGGATGAAATTTAGTTCAAAATATGACAAGTTCTAGTTTATGGATTTTGGGTAGAATGTGATGAGATACTTTGTTAAAGTACTCTTGTTCAAGCGTTTGCTGATAAAAATAGTGTTCGAGTAAAACATAAATACATATTTCAAAGTAAGTTCAAATTTAATATTTTTAATAATTATCTCAGATTTTTAACTCATATTTTTGAGATTTATTTTCGACCAAGTTAAATCATATCAACCCAACAAACTTAAAAATATTTCAAGCTGATGCTAATGCGTTCCAAAAATCTTAAAAGGCGAGCCGAAACAATCCAGTAGCCAACGACTCAGCTCTTTTGCCACAGTTTCGACCAATCACAGGCAGGAGGTTTGCATATGGACCAATGCATGTTTTCACGATCCCTTTCGCTAGGCTGCTAGCTGTTACTTTCCCATGCATCACTCCCTATCGACGTGCAGGCACCTGTCGGCACCTGGATACAACCTCTTCTGTCAACGGAGACTAACAACACCTTTCCTTGCACCTTTTAACCAGCCTCATGGCTCTGTTCTAAGTTTCTTGGCTGGCCAGTTGCAGCGCTGAAGCTTTCCTTTTTCAATCTTCCCTGGTGATCCCGTTCTGGCTCCAATTTCTCTTGTTTTCTCGCTTATGCTGGCGTTCTTCTTCACGCTTTCCCCTCGGCATGCGTCCGGAGTGAGGTCAGTATTTCTATCATCCTTGTAAGCTGTGGTTGATTTACAAATTACAGTAAATAGGAATATAATTATTAATGTTGTGGATTCATACAATGGCGTAGTCATGGAATGTTGTGACGGCTTCTTAACTGTTTTTCTCAATACAGTGCTGGTAATTAGTATCCATTTTAGGACTTGTGTGACATTTATGGTTTTTGTCTAAGATTGCTCATGTATAGAATGGGAAGTTTCTTTCCTGGTCAAATGTGAAAGGAATGTCTATATCAAGAATATTTTTTTAGCCTGTTTACTCCCTTGGGGTATCCTCAAGATGTTCTCGGCAATCTTTCAAAAACTCAGGAAGTTTATAGTAATTTACAAGCCGTGCACAGACATAAGGTTCAGATTCGGAGCTTGGTGGTGCATTGTCGAGGTATATTGTTGCTGTTTTGTTTGAAATGAATCCCCCTCCTGTTAGCTTATCCTCAGAAGTCTCGGCTTCGAAGTCACTCAAGACCACCCTGTTCGGAACCAACAGCTTCCAACATTACCGGAAACTTTTTCGGGAACAGAATTTTTTCTCGTGACCAGATCCCTCTGCCCTTTTCTGAACGAAATTTCAAAATTTCATAGGGATTGGGGATGATGTCCTATAGTGACCTGTCTTGTACCTGAGTTTTATGAATTTTTAGGATCATCCCTTTTTTGGTCAATTTGATGGTGTGTTGTCGTCATCCATAGTTATGATACCTGACCAAATTGCAGTTTTTCTGGGTTTGAGCCTGCCTTGAATTCTGGACTTTCTTCCCAGTGTCATCTTGGTTCTTTCTCAACTCTTCTATCTGCATGTCCTTGTGTCAGATCGGTTCCATCCTCACATATTTTCCCTCTCCCGGCATTTATATAATCTAGTTATCTCTCTCAGAGGTTAGTCAGAGGGTGTTTAATTTCTTGTACTAAACTGGATTTGGAAATCTAATCTTGATAAGTGCCTCGGCTGTTAATCCAAGGAAAAGATTTTTTGGAGGTGCATGGACGGTGGGTCCGATGCGTCGGCCACGAAGGCTTTGATTCGGGCCACTATGATGGCTGAGAGGGCTTGGGAGAACGCCACGCTATCCGGGGGGTGGCAATCAACCCTGGATGACGTGGTCATTAAACCATCTTTACATGGTGCTGACAGGGAGAAGGAAGGACGCTCTTTCCGAAGGAGAGATATCTCGAAACAGGAGGAAAAGGTTATACACAAGCATTCGAACCGCTATAATAAATCCCGGAACCCTGTCAAAACCACTGCTCCGCCTTTTGCTATCAAGCTGGACTGACTGAAAGGATTGAAAGTTTACAGAATCTCGCCTTGGTTGGTAGGTGGCATTTCCCGGAAATGAACGATGCCAAGATGAGGAAATGGTTAGCAGTCCATTGGAAACCAGTGATTGGATACACTCCTATTATCTCTAACCTCATGAAGGAGTGGTATTGCTTTCACTTCTTAAATGCCGTTGATGTCAATGCTATCCTCAAAGGTCCTTGGGTTTTTATAAGGAGCTTTCTCGCTCTTTATAGGTGGTATATTGGGTATGATCCGTTGAAAAACACCCCCTCTAATAACCTGAACTGGGTAAAACTCCCAAATCTTCCCCTGGAGATGTGGTCCAAGGAAATCCTCGAGGAGATAGGCAATTCAATTGGCAGATTTGTCTACGTAGATCCATGGTGTTTGGGAGAGAAAGACAAGAGAATAGCGTGGATTCTCATAGAGAAGGCCTATAGGGGGGGATATCCAGATCACATCGAGATAGCTTGGAGAGATTTGAAAATCAATCAAAGACTAGATTTTTGGGGCATCCCATTCAGATGCGCCGCATGCCACAAAACAGGCCACCTCATAAAAAATTGTCCTCGGCATCTGGCTCCAAAAAGCAGGGTTTTTCATCGAAAGGCGAGGATAAATTCTTCTTCGGCCAGCTTATCTGCGACAGAATTGCTGGATGAACAGCATCCTATAAATCTGGATCCTAATGTATCCTCATCTCCGCGGGTATTGTCACAGGACTTTTCTCAGAATCCCGAAGCCAGACCTGGTAGCCCGGTTAAGTTTGATGGCCCTATGATGAGTAGACCTATAGCTTTTCAATGCTCACCCATTCCGGAACCGAGAGATGATAAAGTCGTTCCCTCCCCTGTTCCTTTTCAGCTTAAGGATTTCTCTTTGGGGTCCCTCCCCATTCCTATATCGTCTTCATCACCGACTCCTGATAAAAATCTTTTATCATCGAAGAAAGGAAAAGAGCCATGTGTGGCTGTCACCCCTGTAAATTCCCCTGCTTCGTCTCCAACTAATTTGTGTGACAGCGATTTAGACTTTCTCCTTAGCAGAAAATCTCTCGAGCTGGAGCCATTAACCATCCATAAACCAAAGAATCTTGCTTCTCCTTTCATTAGCCCGGCTTCTGCAAAGAATATAACTGTGAGAAAGAAGCACAGGGGAGGTAGCAGACATTTTAGGGGGAGGACTACTGTTACAGACAGTGGGGTAAGGAACCTATCTCTGGTCGATGTTCCTATTTATGATATGTCGAAGTCTCAGCCTCTTAGAGCAAGCGCGGCTGGAGAATCTTCCAAATGACATTCATTATATCTATGAATATCAGAGGTCTTGACGCAGACCCAAAATTTTTAGCGCTAAAGGATATTTTCTACTCTGCTCGGCCGAAAATAATTTTAATCCAAGAAACTATGCACAGTAGCCATGTTTCCATTTCTTATTTTAGGAAAATGTTCCCTTCATGGTATCTGGTAGCCTCAGAGGCAAGAGGTCTGTCAGGGGGGTTGGCAGCATTATGGGATCCTCAATGGATCAGAGCCAAAGCTTACAAGTGTTTCGCTGGCATTATTATCTCAGCTTCTATCAGGGGCAAAGGCTTCCCTATAAATATTTTAAACACCTATGCGCCTTATAAAAATAGGACTCCTTTCTGGGAGAAGTTTTTTGCCTCAGAAATTTTTGATATTGAATCTCTGGTGATTGCAGGCGACTTAAATGTAACATTAAGCTCTGATGAATGCTGGGGATGTTGCAGAAAAAAGGATCCGCTTGTTGAACGCATAAAGTTTGAACTTCTGAACAAGAACCTTGTGGATATCGCTCCATCGGAAATGAAGCCAACGTGGGATAATGGTAGAGCAGAAAAGGCGTATATTGCCAAAAGGATTGATCGGTTTATAGTGCATGTTAGCATTATAGATAAATTGGGCATGCCATTTTCAACAGTTGGGAATGCATTTGTATCTGATCACAGGCCAATTCTTCTTAGCTGGCGGGAAAAAGGATTCAGAAAGGGGTACCCATTTAAATTCAATAGAACATGTTTAGAAGACCCAGCGTTTAATGAATTCATCACCAAAGCATGGAAGGATTTATCTGCTAGAGCTATGTCTCCCCCGTTTTTGACTTTTAGAGACAAGATGGCTGCTGTGAGAAAGTTGGTAAAAGAATGGCAAATCGAAAAAAGGAAAAAAGACAGGCAGGCGATTCAGGATACACAACGGGAGTTGGACAACATTTTAAAATCTATAGATGCAAACTCTTGTCCCTTCAGCATGAAATGTCGCATAAGAGAGCTCGAAAGGAAAAAATATATTTTGCTGAAGCAGGAAGAATCTTATTGGAGGCTTAAAAGCAGGGAAATATGGCTCAAAGAAGGGGACAGGAATACAAAGTTCTTTCATAAATATGCTAACGCTAGACGTGAGAAAAACACCATATGGAAGATAAGTGATGGAAATGGGGGATTCTTCGTATCTCAACAAGATATCTCAAGGGAAGCCGTAAGTCATTTTAAGAGTCAATACAGAAGAAGGGATGATGGTGCTTTTCAGGACATTCTATGGGGTATCGACTTGGTTCCTCAAATGTTCGATGACGAAAAAAATGAGTCCCTATTTCAGCCAGTCACAGAGAACAAACTTCTTGGAATCTTGAAGGCCTTTAAAAAGGACAAGTGCCCAAGCCCGGATGACTGGACAATAGAATTTTTTTCTCACTTTTTTGATATCATCAAGCAAGATTTACTGAGGATGGTTGAAGCATCTAGAATGACTGGCAGCATTCACCACATCACAACATCCACTGTGATTGCTCTAATTCCGAAAAAGGTGGATGCGGAATCCTTTCATGATTTTAGACCGATCTCATTATGCAACATTTCCTTTAAAATCATCACTAAAATTATTGCTGAAAGAATAAAAGCAACTCTGGCCTCTTTCCTCACTAAGGACCAACATGCTTTTCTAAAAGGTCGGAATATTTTGGATGCCGTGGCTAATACTCAGGAGTGTCTGTTTTCTATGATTTCAAAAAATTTAGATGCGGCCATCTTGAAAATTGACTTGCAGAAGGCCTATGATTATTTAGACTGGGGGTTTGTTAGATGTTTATTGGCTAAGATTGGTATGAGGCCTAATTCCATCCGGTGGATCATGGCATGCGTAGAAAATGTGAACTACGCGGTCATCATCAATGGAATACCCTCCCATTTTTTTCAAGCTGAAAGAGGGCTTCGTCAAGGATGCCCCCTTTCGCCTCTTTTATTTATCCTGGCAATGAACTCTCTCAGCATCCACATTAACAAAGCAGTCTCCGAAAATAGATGCAGGCCTGTCAAGATATGCAGAAATAACTTCATATCGCACAATCTCTTTGTTGATGATGTGCTCATTTTTGCAATTCTTTGCAGGGTTTCGTGGATTTGTTTAAATGACATTCTTGAAAGATTCCAAAGAGCCTCTGGGTTTATGATTAACAAGGCAAAATCCACCCTTTTTCACAATGATATCAACATGGAATTGGTGAAATGGATCTCTGAGTTGTTTGGTATAGAGACAAGATCGCTCAAGGATGGCCTTAAATATCTAGGTTTTCAGCTCAAAGCTAAGGGTTACTCCAAGAATGACTGGCAATGGTTAATAGAGAGATATTATAAAAATATTTCGGCATGGGAATACAGGAGTCTTTCCTTGGCAGGTAGATTTATATTTTCTCAAGCCGTTTTATCGCAGATGGCTGTCTATTGGGCTCATTTATTCTACCTCCCTGCAAGCATCATTCACAAGATGAACAAGGTTTCAACTAATTTTATCTGGGGCGGTAAGTCAGAACAACGGAAATTCCATCTTGCCAAAATGGAAAGAATATCTTTACCCAAGCACCTTGGTGGCTGGGGATTAATGGATTTAAGAGCTTTCGGCAAAGCGCTCCTATGTAAATCACTCTGGAGAGATATCTTCGGGGAACGGCCATGGAGTGTCACTGTTAAATTGAAATACATGAAAGGTAAAAATCTGGAATACTGGTACAGAACTGGATCGATTGGAACCAAGCATGGATCTGCTATTTGGCTTAGTCTTCGGAAGATTGAGCAATACTTTTTAAAGAATCTGAAGTGGAGGATCCATTCTGGTAGCAGAATATTAATTGACATCGATCCCATTGTGTGCGGTCACGAAGACATTTCCATTCTTGAGAGTCTCTTATCCTTCTTTCACAGGAATGGTATCTTTACATGGGACAAGCTCATATCCGCCTGGCGCAGCCCTGCCCCTTTATGGAAGGATGCCAATGATCTTTGTTTGCCGGAGAGTCTGGTTTTGTCATGGAATTCTGTCAAAGATGCTCTCGGTGGTCGTGGGCTTCAACGCTCTGGGTTGGCTGATCACTTAATCTGGACTGTGCCAAATGCTCAACTGCCGGTCTGGGTAAAAGATATATACTCTGATATGATCAATTCAAAGGTCTCTCACTCAAGCTCTAAGTTTCCTGTGGCCCTTTGGAAGTCGGGATGCCCCCTTAAAATGATCTGCTTCGCGTGGTTGGTGTTCAACAACAAGAATTTGACATGGGATAATTTAAGAAAAAGAAGCTGGCACGGTCCAAGCAGGTGTTCGATGTGCGAATCAGACGAGGAGTCAAATTACCACATGTTCTTCCAATGCAAATCCTCTCTGCAAATCTGGTATGATCTGGCTATCCTTTATGGTTTTCCTCACGTTGCTTTTGTTTCTACCCATGCAGCTTTCGAATGGTGGAGCGGGCAAAGAGAGCCATGGCGTTTTCTCATTATTATTGTGTTATGGTGCGCATGGAAGTGGAGGAATTGTAAAATCTTCAAAGACTCAAAGGAACCCTTTAATTCTATTCTGCAACACATTATTGCAATCTATGATTCAGTTCCAAAAAGGCAGCCCAAAAAGAAGAATGCAATCGCGAAAGAAAAAGAATGTTGTCTCAACAGCTTCCCTTGTGCATTCTTTGCCGGTGTTGAACAACAAAATATATGCGGCTGCGGAGTTCTCATTTGCATGGACGAGAAGCTTCAATTTCTAATTTCTTGGAATGGAGGAACAGGCTCTTATAGGATGGCTGAGGCTAAAGCTTTAGCAGGCGTTCTTGCCTTCTGTGTTTTCTTCGATGTTCAGGCTATTTCAATCTTTGGTAATTCCAGGCAGGTGATCGATCATGTAAATGGTGTTTGCCACATAAGGAGCCCTCTCATGATAGGTTGGATGGACAAGATAATGTTCTTATGGGGGCTCACGAGAGATTGTTCCATTCAACTCATTGGTCATGAACAGAATCTCCAGGCTGTTTGCCTATCCAAGGATGGTCTGCTATTTGACTCTGGATCATGGTCTATGGAAGTAAAGGAGGAAGAGAATTCCTGTTTAGTCCAGGATTTCGTTATCCCTGGTTATTAATTTTGATGCTTTTTTGTTTTTCTTCTGAAATGGTTTTGGTTTAAACCTTTGTTGATGTTTATGACATGCCTTTTGGCTGTCCTGTATAGTTTCTCAGTTCTATATGTCATGATCTGGCTTGTGCTGCTGTATATGTTTCTTTATGGACCTTCGGTATTGTATCTGTCCTCGATGTTTCTATCGTGGTTGCTCCATGAGCCACCCTTTTGTATCTTTTGATGTTTTTATATTGTCTCAATATAATACAATGATGCTTTTTCTCTCTGAAGAAAAAAAAAAAACTCGTAATTTTCATGTGAGTGAAGCCATAAACTTTTTACTAAATATAATAAAGTATTAAACTTGTTATGTGGGTATCAGCATTCAACTATGCAAACGAGCTACAGGTTTTTTACATGATTGGTCATTTGAATATCAAGAATTTAATGAGTGAGGAGATGTATGGATTATTTAATGTGGAAATTGCACGATGGAGTGTTTCAAGTAGTCAGATCATTTTAGTTAGTTTCTTTTTGTTATTTTTCCTAATTTAATTAAAAACTTCGACACAAGTTCATTTTCAGGGTGGTTCTCCTCGTGGTAATCAACAAAAGCAGGGACTTGTACACCTGACTATTGCCAATCAATTGAACTAGCCTTCCCTGCTCTCTAATTCCTTTTTCTATTCGTCAAAGTCATCAACTAGATATATAAAATAATTTTAAAAATTTATTAAAAATCAATTTTGCGTTGAAAATTAGTTAGTTAATTTAATTATTTTATTTTAATCATTTTATTAGCATTGTTAAACGATAATTCCAATCATATATATATATATATATATATATATATATATATATATATATATATATATATATATATATATATATATATAGATAGATATTACAATGTAAGGTGTTTTTCTCTTAAATCAATTCCATTTTTATTTTCTTTGTCATCACTGTGGGCGATTAGATTAAATGTTAGACGATTGAAGGATTCTCAGCCCTTCGGTCACGCAAAGGTAGTTGGAATGAATTGGTTAGGATTGTTCTTAGTTCTGCCTTGCTGCATATACTGGAATGCAAGGCTCTAACATCCCTCACACTCGATGACTTCCATAGTGATGGGAAATGTCTGGCTGTGTGAGCCAAATTTTAGCAAGATACAATTGAAAGAACCTAAGGCGACATTTTAGCGTGATGCAAGGATGCAATTGAAGGAACATGAGGCGACATTTACAACATCTGGAATGTGTTGTTGATAACCCTAATAACAATACTAACAATAATAATTGTTTTAAGAAAATTCTTTTGGTAGAAATCACATAAGAGAAATTTTTGGCCAACGCATTTCGAATCAACAAGTGTGGCTAACAACAACATTAACTGCATTGCAATTGATAATGATGTCTCAGATGAAGATGTTGTTGAGGTTTGTTCTATAAAGAGCATTGGGGAAGGGGACGGACAAGGAGACAAAGATGGAGTTGTCGATGTTTTTTCTGAAAAGAGCATCGGGGATGGTGAGGGACAAGGAGACAGAGGTGGCGATGGAGATGGAGATGCACCTGGTGCTTGTCATTAATTCGCCATTTTAATTTCAAAGCAATTGCAGGGGTTTTAGAAAAGTGAAATCTTAATTGTAAAGAAGTTTGGTGCATGGTATTCATTTAATGTAATTTTTTTTTGTTCCAAACCTCTCTACAATGTTTATATAATTCCTGCAATGTTGACTTAATGTTCTTCTTAATTTTTTTTTTCTCCAAACCTCTGTACAATATTTACAGAATCCCTACAAGGCTAACTTAATGCTCTTCGTGGGAGGAATTCAAATTAGAGAGATCTCATTCATAATTTTTTTTCCTTAAGAAATTTAAAGACTTATTTCGACTTCCAATGTATAGGATCCTTCAAACTCAATGACTTTGCGAATCGCTCGCAAGCTGTTAAGGTGAGTAGTAGATTAATCTTGGCATAGTTTTACTTTATATCTACTCTGGTAATGTTAAATTCTAGGGAGCAATATGTTGTGTTGGTGTTAATTTCAATAGGATTGGAAATGTGAAAGTAGATGAGCATCTCTTCTCTTAATATTTTTATTCAGTTTTAGTAGGCAGGGGCCATGGTTCTCGATGGATTTGATGGATGAGGAGAGGTAGTTTTTGTTTTTGATGTGGTTTATATTTTGTTTAACCTATCTCTTCATTAGTAATGTGGTGAGCATCCCCTTCCCCATTCCTGGAGTATTACAATAGAATGTGACCAAGTATTCCTTTTGCTGAGATGCGACCAGGAAACATGTCCCTCGGGGATTTGAACCTTGGTCTTGGTACGAAACACCTCAGCTTTACTATCGAAGGCAACCAAACTTTCCCAAAATCCTGATTAAATTTTTTTCCTAAATACATGAGATGGAAAGTTTCTTGGTATTGGATCATTGGTGATATTGATCTCCGAAAATGAATTCCCATTCTATTACATGTTTTCTCAGCTCTGCTTCATCTATCCCATCACATCATATCAAGAGTTAAGTGAAATTGAGACATGGTTTCCATAAATCCTGATGTTTCAGCTTATGGTGATTGTTGCAAATGATTGCATCAGATCTTTGCTTCAATTCTAACTACGCCTTTTCCACAGTGATCGTCTCATCGAGGATTGATTTATCCTACCTAGTTATGTTTAAACAAACCGTCTAATACAACATGAACGCAATTGTTATGTGAAACAATGAAGCCAACTAAGGTCAACAAACTAAGGTCCTAGTTAACCCTTCTCTCCTGACATGATCAATCCTTCTAAAAAAGCTTATAGGACCTACTGTTTCTGTACAATTCTTTTTTTATTGTTTTACTCTTTGGTGCCCTAGTAGCTTTTATAATAGAGATAGAAAATTAGTATTTAGTCACATTTTTGGTTCATCTCAAATGGTCTTTCTGTATTGAGTGTCATAATCAAGTCCTAAAGTATAGGTGCAGTAGTTTGACTAGAAATGGAATCCTTGAAATAATTTCTAGCATCCAGGTCAACTCCACAACTTTAGCTCCAAAAGAGAATTTAAGCTATCTCCTCCTAACATGGCAAGATTGAAAGAAGATGAAGATGAGCATGTTACTTCTGATATGATTTTCTCAGGTTCATTATCTGTGCAAGTATCTCTCCAACAAGTGGTCTTCCTTTCTCTCCAATCATCCAATGCTTGACCTTGCTTCTTCTCCATTGAATGAATTCTAGTTTGGGATCCACCTACAGACGTCATACAACATGAAAATGTGAAAGAAACCACATTTATGCTCTTACTGCAACTATGAGAATCCTGTTGAGTATTCCATTCACCTCTTAATTCCTTCTTTGTAGGTTTCATTTCTTTTTGAACAATCCTGCTTGCTATAGATTCCACATTTTTGGAGGAACCTTTCTTCAAAATTTTCATGAGATATTCATCATTTGATGTAGAGTCAAAGTGACAAGAGTTATGACTTAATGAAAAATAGTTAATTTTTTGGTATTAAGGGTGTTCTCAATGTATGAGAAAATTCAACTAGAAATTTACATATACCTTGTCAAGGGTTATTTCCATGAACAAAACCCAAAACTTTATGTTTTCGACAATTGTAAACATGGTGTGCATTATTGATCAGTGGCCAGAGTTGCAACTTTCATCACCAAGTAAGTTGGCAGGGGCTAAAAGAGAACACAACCAAAAAATGGTATTGAATACTTCCTGTGAACAACTCTCAGCTTATTTCCTCTTGCATTCCCGTGATAGTCAACCATGAGGTGTGTACATTCCCTGAAACAAGTAAAAGAATGTTATTACATCACAATGTACAGAACTACCCTTTTCTCTTTGACCTTTTTTACATTAAAATAGAACTTAGACATACTAGTGCCAACGTATAGTTGATAAATACACAGTATTTGGTATTATAATCTACACATTGCGTGCCTGTACTTGATGAATAAATCTAAGATTCCTAGTAGTAGGATATATATAGGATCAACTCATTACAAGCATGTCTCCTTCAAAACTAGAAGACTTACTTGAGGTTTGCTTCAGAGTAGCCTGTTTGAAGGGTAAGAGTTGTAATCCAACAAGGATCCTTCCTTAAAGTGTATTGAGCAGTGTATACAACAACAACAACAAGAATTGATGGACTGTATACTTTATATAAAAACATTGTTAACATATTTATCTAATATTGCTTTCAGTAATAATATATATTTTTAACTCTTCCCCTTGTTAATCCATCTAAAGAATATTGAAATTCTTATACTTCCTTTTTGTTTCTCACTTTAAGGGGTTGAATTTTAAATTCTCATTAAATATATGAGTGGGATGTTGGCATTATGATGCATGTGTTGTACTTGATGGCAAACCACTTGTAGCAGAACATCTCACTTATATATAACTAGATGAATCTACAAAAGAGAGATCAGATGTGATAGAACACATGGGATGCAGGGCAGCTCAAAGGAATCAGTTCAGATGTAATGTACAATGACAACTCATTAAGTTGAAAATTCTCAATATGGCAAGTTAGCTTTGCCATCAAGTCCAAAGGGGGAGATTGTTGGCATTATGATACAAGTGTTGTCCTTGATGGCGACTCACACAGATGACAGATCATAGTGCAGCAGGTCAGTAGCAAAGAGTTGATGAGCAGACTACAAAGAATCAAGAAAGAAGAGTATATACGCAGGTTCACTATATACCAAGTCGTGTACATATGCAGGTTATACGCAGGTTCACTATGTACCAAGTCGCGTATATACGCAGGTTCGCTATATACCAAGTAGGGTATACACGCAGGTTCACTATATACAAAGGCGCATATACACGCGGGATTTCTGATCAAAAGTCACATATGCGTATGCGTATGCACACACTTTCATGCACGGAAAAGCGTGTACATGTGGGAAAGCTTATTTTTGGGTCCGTGGTATTTAGACCTATGGTTTTGGTCCTTGGTATTGCGTCCGAAGTGTTGAACCCAGGTATTGGGTCCCTAGTATTGGTTCTCAATGGTTTTGGACCATGGTATTGAGTAAGGCCTAAGACTATAAAAGGAGAAGAAGATCATTAGGCAAATGCATTGAGAAAGTCTTGAATATCTGATGAAGTATGAGATCTAGTATGCAGGTTATGGGTTCATGATGCTTTGCTTGATCTAAGCTAAGGAGGAATCTCAGCGGTTGATGGAGAACAAGATCTAAGGATAGATCGGGATCTAATGGCTTGGAATGAATCATCTCTATATGGTTTGATCATGTTTATTCTAGATCTGTATACTGACGCATGTAATGTTCTGATCTGGGTATAACTTAAGTTTGAAATAGCTGCAACTCATGAATGAATATTTATAGATGTATACGCTGGTTGACTATGATAGAAGCGCGTACATACGCAGGTTAGATATATCTAAGTAGCATATACCATATGAGCTATGATGTTTGAAGTTATAGGTGTTTCTGGTTGTTGATGAGTTCTGATGACTGTTTATTGGTGTCAGTATTCTGCATATTCAGATTGATTGATTATGTTTAGCTTCAGTATTGATGGATGAGATCTATAATGGATCAGGATCAGAATGACTTATCTTTATGTGATGTGATGAACTAGATTTGGTTGCTAACATACGTATTATCTTTATGTAATGATCTGGGTATGTCTGAAGTCAGGAAGTGCAACGAAGTTATGAATAAGTAATTAATGACATATGGTTCGCTTTGGTGAAGTTACGTATACACGCTGGTTCGGCACTTCCAAGTAGCATATGCACTCTGATGAATGATTTTTGAGGATACAGTTAGATCTGAATGTTGTTGCAGAGTTCTGTGTTCTGCTCTATGTTCTGGTGACTGCAGTTTGTTGACAGGGTTTTAGTGATTCAGTATTGGGTGATTCAGAGATTGATGATACTAGTGTTGATTGATTGTGTGCTTCAATGATATTGATGGGTCTAGTATGAAAATTGGATGAAACGTGGCCTTCAGATTATGGTGTTGTGCTTTAGGAGTGTCCAGTCTGAAAATTTATGAAACGCGGTACCTGGAGGATGAAAGAGAAGGTTGTAGCCTTCTATAGGTTGGCACCTATGTACTAGTACATTAGCTAGTACAAGAGCTAAGGGGGTTGTAGCTCCCTTCCAGTAGTAGCTAGAAAACGAGTAAAGGTTGGAGCATTCAGTAGGCCGGCACCTACGTACTAGTAAATGGATCGGCTAGTACAAGAGCTAAGGGGGTTGTAGCTCCCTTCAAGGAGAAGCTGGAGAACGAGAGAAGGTTGTATCCTTCTATAGGTAGAAGCCTATGTACTAGTATAAGACTGCACCAGTACAAAAATATTGTAGAAAGAAGTTTCTTATTAAAAGAAGAAGAGACGACTTGCAGCAGGTGGTTTTCACCCACATTGGGTTTCCACCTTATATCATGGTGTTCTTGTGTGCTTCTTGTGTGTGATGATCTGTTCTGTTTTACTACTCTTGTTTACTGTTCATATGGATAATAATGTTTTTATGCACTCATTAAGGATCAACTAACTAAAGCATAAGTTTACTGGATATACGCTTGTTGCACTACACATAGTTGCGTATACACGCGGTTTGCCTTAACTGAAGTAGCGTATATGAATCTTAATATGGAAATGAAATTTTTTTATTAATTCAATAATACTGATTCACCCCCCCCTCTCTGTATTATTTCCAACAATTGGTATTGTTAGGTTCCCATTTTGTCTATTTTTGACTGTATATTTTGCCATTGTATTACCCTCTTCAATCCTTAAGTGAAAGCCTTTGCTAATGTTTTGGCTTAATCACTCCAAAAAGGTACAGAATGACTTTTCTCATTACTACATGTTTAATTATTCAACACGTAATCATGCTATCCTTATAATTATTCCTTGAAGTTGATTAAAGTGTTGACTAATTGCTGAAACTGCCTAACTGGCAGGATTATATTTTGTCGTTGCTGAAACAGCGGAAACAGCGCAAACCGTGAAGCTGAAACAACAAGAACAACATGAACCTCGAAGTTGAAACAGCACGAACAACACGCGCACTTTGAGGAACAGTTGGGATTTGCGTAACAAATATGCATCGACAAAGGAGTCTGACCGATTACTATATTGGTCGTAATGACCATGATCCTCATGACTGTAACAATATTTTGTTATTAAGAACTGACTTTCTTATTTTTGGTACAAAAGGGTTGAATCCGAATGTATGAAAATCTATTGTAATAGATGTCTCCTCTATAAAGAGGAGACATCTACATTAGAGAGAGGGACAGAGAAGAGGAAAACATATTGTAACACAGAACTTGTGGAGAAGGGATGAAACTTAATTTCTTTTTGTAATATGGTTTATTGGCAAATGAATACAATTCTGTTCTGAGTATTTTATTTTAATTCCTGTGTTCTGGGGAATCTTGTGAGAAGGACAGGGCCCACCTTCATCACAAGATTCACCCATCTTCTTTCTGTTGTGTGGTGTGTGTGTGATTTCTGTTTATATTACAGTTACTGCTTCTAATGATATTTACTTTTGCTGAAACTCTGTATTCCTTTTTAACTGATTGATGTTGCATATGAGTGTCTCACCGGTGATTAGGATTTACAGAGTGTATGTGTGAATTGGACAATAGAGGCAGGTGCTGAAAGTCCTTACTCTGAGGATAGTGTCCTGATCCTTTGTTGCAGGACAACCATCACTCCCTTTTGCAGATTTGTTTCCTTTAAGTTATTTGTTCTTACTTCATTTTCTGCAATAGACTGGAACTACTGTAACTGTTGTAACACAGAGTAGGGATTTCATAAGATAGTAGACTGTTTATACTACAGCTTTTAATACCATTAAGATTGAGTACATACAGTACGTAGTCACCTTTGGAATAATCAGACTTTCCCGGGTTGATAATTAATGTGGCACTCGACTGTTTTATTATTAAACAATTAAAGTGACCAACATTTTGGCGCTGTTGCCGGGGAAGGCGACTGAAGATTTTAAGGGTATTAACATTTTTCTTTAGAAATGTAGGATGCATGAGAGGACGCAAGAAGGTTAACCATTCAGGTGGCAAAGGCAAAGGAGGAGGAAGAAAAACTTTTATTGACGATATTATTTCAAAAGCTGAGACATCCCAGAGGTTAAGCTCTCGGAGGCCACAGACCCAACACTCTTCCCAGACATATTTTCAGACAGAGGAAGTAGTGGGGCCAGAGAGGGTTATAGAATCATCAGAATATACTGAGGAACCGGTGGAAGAAGACGAACGACCAGTAGAAGAACCAATAGAGGAAGTTAAGGTGGAGGAACTAGTGCAGGACATTGAAATCCCAACAGAAAATTCCGAAGACCGGGCAAGCGCATCAGGAAAACAACCAATGGAGGATAACAATGAAGGACTTTTCGGTGGAGGTCGCAGAATAGAGGGAAGGGGAGAAAATTCTCTCTCCACCCTGGAATTCCCCATTGGAGATCTCCCCAGAGGAGCAACTCCTATGAAGAATATCCCACTTTCAGCATTACCCAATTTCTATGGGTTATCCACAGAAGATCCTGATGAATTTCTCTTTGAATTTGATATACTCTGTAGAAGCTATGACTATGTTAATTCTGCTCATAAATTAAAATTGTTTCCAGCCACATTAAAAGGGAACGCATTAAGATGGTTCATGAGCTTGGGAGCTCATGTGATTACAACATGGGACCAGATGAAGGAGAAATTTTTGGCTAAATACCAAAATTATTGTCGAACAAGAGAAAGGAAGGAAGAATTATTCAAGATGACTCAGAAGGAGGTCGAAAGTCTGGAAGACTTCGTGGAAAGGCTACAATATAACTTACAGCGATCTGATCATCCTGATATGAGTAAGGATATTCTTAAGTCAATATTGCTAAGAGGGGTACGATATGATTGTTTAGATATGTTGAATATGCTTGGAAAAGGGGACATATCTAAGGAATCCTATGATGAGATTATCAATCTTTGTAAAAGATGTTCGAGAGGAGCAGCAAGCAGACCAAAGAGCAAAGAGAGTACATACTCAAGAGTCCAGAAATCAGCAAGTGGAGGAGCAACACGGGCCGAAATAGGTAACTTACTTGAAGAATTTAAAACTGAAATGTTAAGCTCTTTTGCTTCACAAATTGATACCTTGCAAGTTAAAAAGAAACAGGTAGAAGCAGAAGCTGCTTTGGCTATTTTCTGCTCTAAATGCAGGGAAAAACACCCACCAAGGGAATGCCCCCTGGACAAGGTACCAATCTGCACTATCTGTGAAAAGGACCATGAGACTCAACAATGCCCTTCTTTGCCGGGAATAAAGGCAGAACTGCAGCCAACTGAAGAAGAAGTTGAAGTAGTGTACCTCCTCACACAGAGAAGACAATGGCAACCACGAGGACCAGGTACAAATTCTAACATGTCGTTTAATCGTTGGAATAATCATCCTCCTTTTCAAACAAATTACCCACCCTTCAACCAAATGCAGTACCCACACCTTAATCAAATGAATTTTCCACCCATGTAGCAACCAAACCCTCCTTTTGTTGATCCTACGATGTGGAATCCCTGGGCTCTACAACAAACTTATTTTAATCAATGGAACCCAAATTGGACAGCTCCACAGATCCCATTTCCAAACCAGTTACCTCAGTATCAGCAATCTCTCTCCTTACCATCAAATGCCCCACCAAATAATCAGACAATGAGACCTCAGCTGCCTGTACAAACTAACCCCAACTCGAATAATAATAAAGCTCTGCAAGTAATTGATGTTCAAAACCAACTGGTTTCCCCTATGCAATGTAATGACATTCATTTACACTCTGGAAGAATACTTGAACCCATTATTGATGACATCACTTCTGATTCTGATAAAGAAAAAATCGGAAAAGAAAAGTCATCTAATGCTGAAATAATTGGATCATCCTCTAATAACAATGTTGAAACAGTTGAAACATCCTCTAAAAAGACTGCTGAAGCAGTAGAGCCACCATTCCCTGAACGTTTGGCTCTTACCAAAACACTTGAGCCACCTGCTTTTATTCTGTTAGGAGAGTTGCAGAATTTATATGTTAAAATTCCACTCTTACAAGCACTAAGAGATGTACCGATTTATGCTAGAACTGTTAGAGATATTTGTATTAAGAAACCTGGGAGAAAAGCTAAAGACCCCCTCACAGTTCATGTGATGGGTGATCTAGCTGTTCTAATGTCAGAAAAAAATCCACCTGTGAAATATGGTGACCCTGGTCACCCTACAGTCATAGTTCAGGTTGGTAAAACCTTTGTTTCTAGAGTTCTAGTAGATCTGGGTGCTGCAATAAACATCAAGACACTTGAAACAGCACAGTTACTGCAGTTAAAAAATTTTATTAGGGAAACCCAAACCATTCTAGAGCTAGCTGACCGCTCCACAATCAAACCCGAAGGAGTCATTGAAGACCTGATAATTTCAGTCAAATCTTGGAACTACCCAGCTGATTTTGTGGTGTTACAGACCAAAAATAAGTTGGGGGGTCATCCATTGATTTTAGGGAGACCTTGGCTGGCTAGAGCAGATGCCTTCATTAGTTGTAGGTCAGGTTCAATGACAATTTCTAATGGATGTGAAACCAAATAGCTTACTCTGTACCCGCATGCCACACCTATGATTAACAATGATAACTCTGTGTGGTTAGATTATGAGGACGATGAGACTCAACCCATCTTGACTGTCGGACAAGCCCTAACTTTTAAAGATTCAACCGAAGATGAATTAATTAGTAGCTTCATTTCTGAACCTTCTTCGGTTAACTCTGAAATACATGATCACTTGACTACAATCTTGGAATCTGAATCACAGCAGAATCTTAAAACTTAAGACTTATCTCAGACATCAGCTGACACCTCCTCCAAAAGTATAGCAGTCGAAATCGAGCCTGGCAAAACATTAAATATAAACCCTAACTTAACAGATGCTGAAGCACAACAGTTAATGAAGTTACTCCATGAGAATAAACAAGCATTCGCATGGGATTACATAGATATGAAGGGAATTTCTTTTGAATTATGTACTCACCGAATTTATATTAAAGAAGGATCCCACCCAATCTGCCAACCCCAACAACGAATGAATCCCAATTTAAGGGAAATTGTGAAAGAAGAACTTCAAAAACTGTTGAATGCAGGATTTATATATCCTATATCTGATAGTGAATGGGTTTCACCATTAGTAATAGTACCTAAGAAAAATGGGAAATGGAGAGTGTGTGTGGATTATAGAGCTCTGAATAAGGCTACTCAGAAAGATCATTTTCCCTTACCATTTATTGATCAGGTACTAGATAATTTGGCAGGTAAGAGATTCTTTTCCTTTTTCGATGGATTTAGTGGTTATAATCAGATCAAGATTGCACCCCAAGATCAGGACAAGACCACTTTTACTAGTCCATGGGGGACTTTTGCCTATAAAGTTCTTCCATTTGGACTATGTAATGCCCCAGCAACATTTCAAAGAGCGGTGATAGGAATTTTTTCTTATATGCTTAATGATTCCTTAGAAATATTTATGGATGACTTTACTCCTTATGGTGTGACTTTTGAAGATGCTTTACAAAACCTTGAAAAGGTACTTAAACGGTGTATAGAAGCACATCTTGCCTTAAGTACTGAAAAATGTCATATGATGATGAATCAAGGTATTGTTTTGGGACACTTCATTTCATTCCTAGGAATTCAAGTTGATCCAGCTAAGGTACAAGTAATTCAGACTCTACCTATCCCAAAAACACAAACTGATGTAAGAAGTTTTTTAGGACATGCTGGATATTATAGAAGATTTATCAAGGATTTTTCTAAAATAGCTTCTCCTTTGTTTGTGTTACTTATGAAAAATGCTGAATTTAAGTGGACTGATGGTTGTCAAAAAGCATTTAATGAACTTAAACATCAATTGTCTACAGCTCCCATTTTAAGAGGACCTGACTGGGCACTCCCCTTTCATATATCCTCTGATGCTTCAGATACTGCAATTGGAGCTATCTTGGGCCAAGGAGAAAACAATCTTCCCTATGCTATCTACTTTATTAGTAAAAATATGACTCCTGCTGAACTTAATTATACAGTCACCGAGAAAGAATTCTTAGCAGTTATTTATGCTATTAATAAGTTTCGACATTATATTACTGGTTACACTACTTTTCTGCATACTGATCACTCGGCCATTAAATATTTAATGAACAAATCAGTTACAAATGCTCAAGTTACCAGATGGTTATTATTATTACAAGAATTTGATATCACAATTGTAGATTGACCAGGTAAAGAAAATGTAGTTGCTGATTTTATTTCTCGGTTAAAAACTGATGAAAATATTCCAGTAGATGACTCTTTTCCTGATGAATATTTATTTCCAGTATTTTCTCACTCACCTTGGTATGTAGACATTGCCAATTACTTAGTTGCAGGGAAACTACCATCACACCTATCACACAGAGAGAAAAGAAAGATCGTTCAGCAAAGTGCTAGGTACAGCTAGATAAGTGGGTGTCTCTTTCACATAGGACTCAATCAGGAAATTCGAAGATGCATCAGAGAAGATGAAGTTTATGATATATTGAAGGCTTGCCACGATGGCCCTTGTGGAGGGCATTTTGCAGATAAAAGAACAACACACAAAGTTCTAAGAATGGGTTACTATTGGCCCTCACTTTTCAAGGACGCAAAGAAATATGTTAGGGCCTGTGATAGCTGTCAGAGAATGGGCCAACCTAATCACAGGGATGAAATGCCACTTAACCCCCAGGCAAATGGGCAAGTGGAAAGTACAAATAAAGTCATAGAAGCCATTTTAACAAAGACAGTCAAGGAGAATAGAAGGGACTGGTTTCAAAGGTTGCCTGAAGCATTATGGGCTTACAGAACTACTTGGAGGAACACTACGGGTTTTTCACCTTATGAATTAGTTTATGGTAAAAATGTTGTTTTTCCTGTGGAATTTGAAATCAAAACCTTAAGGACTGCTTTAGCTGTTAACCTTGATTTGACTGATGCACAGACAGCTAGGTTGCAACAGCTTCAGGAATTGGATGAAAAGAGGTTGGATGCCATCCATCAAACAACCATGATACAACAGCAAAGAACAAGGTGGCATGACAAAACTATTAAGCACAAGCAGTTCCAAAAAGGTAATTGGGCCTTACTGTATGACTCCCGTTTTGAAAATTTTCAGGGGAAATTAAGAACAAGGTGGCTAGGACCTTATGAAGTAGATGTTGTTTTTCCAAATGGAACAGTCAGACTCCTAACGATTGATGATAGCATAACACCATTATTAGTGAATGGGTATCGACTCCGTTTGTATCAACAACCTATTTCTAAAGAGGATTTCAAAGCTACTTGCATGACAGACATACACTATACCTTTTTGGGGGAACCTGCTATCCCTCAATGCACTTAATTTCTTGTTTATGTATTTATTTTTAGATTAGATTTCTTAACTAATAATCCCTGTCAAGGGTTGCCATGTTACAATTAATTATTTTGCAGATCTTAGCTTTGGATGGTGGCTGAAAAAGAAAGATTCCAATATAGGAAGAATTAATCTGCAGATTGGAAAAGCATCGCCATGTCATTCCAGATCATAATCCATTTCTCGTTGCTGATACACCATTTCCCGTTGCTGATACACTATTTTCCATTACTGATACACCATTTCCCGCTGCTGATACACCATTTCCCGTTGCTGATACATCATTTCCCGTTGCTGATACATCATTTCCCGTTGCTGATACACCATTTCCCGTTGCCGATACACCATTGCTGAAACACTAATTTCCAGTGTCGAAACACCAAACCCCACTGCTTAAACACCAATCTTTTCTATTCTCCTAAATATCCCCATTTTTACTCCCGAGAATGAACTATTACTTCAATAGAAACATATCATTCTTTATTCAAAGGAATCAGCCATTTATCCTGTTAATAATACCCCTTCACTACTGCCTCTCGTGAATAATAAAAACCTCGTGGATAAAAACCCTCACACCTTACAAACCCTTTTTTTTATAATGATCATTAACCTATTAAGGACGAGGTAACACTTTTCGGCGCAACAACCAAAGGTAATTGTAAAGGTATGCATGTTATGTGTGAATATTAAATTGTAGTTAATGAGGAGATAGTTGACATGACCGCTAAAAGCGTCGTACTGCCAACCATATCATTCAGCCGCAGTTGGGGGGGATTACCGAAATATCGTAATCATTACAGGACACGCCCATCACTGCCATCCCTATTCCTCCCGGTTGTGTCTAATCCACCTCGCTTATGCCTGACCACGTCATAATTTCATTTTGCAACGTTCTGCTCTGTTTCGACTTCGGCAACTCGGCTCTGCACTTTGTATTCTGCCTAAAATAGTAACCATGGGTGGAGATGCTGTTAGACATGAACTGGGCTCAACGGCATTACTGGAACTTTACCCAGACGCATACCAAATCTTCCTTCAGGCAGGATGGGTGGACTATTTTAGAAGACTTCCGGAATTTGATTTGCAGCAAGTTCTCGAATTTGCATGCAACTTGAGGGAGGGGTATTCTACTGTCCAAGGGGTGAGAATCCCAGTAACAGAAGAAGACATAGCACAAGTTTCGGGGCTTCCAACCAACGGCATTCGCTGGTTCAGCAGGAAGCATCTTATCCTCAATGCGCAGCAAGATTTCCTGCTACCTGGGGAGCAGGTGGAAGCAAAAGGCAGGGGTGTTGCGCTTCGGTCATTACCACCGCCTTGGCCAAAAGTTGTAGAATTCGTCAAGCACTACTTCACTTGTAAGGGCCGCTACCAGGTAGTCTACCAACATGACTTTGTCTTATTAAATCATTTGCGGCATGGTCATCTAGTAAATATGCCTTATTATCTCCTTGGATGTCTGAAAAATATGGCACATTACACTGCGAACGCTAGGCATCAACTCCTCTGTCTCACACACCATCGTTTGGTCCAACTCCTGATAAATAGAGGCTTCGCCCTGCATAACCCGCCTCCCCTCATTAACCCTCCCCAGTAAGCTGAGGAAAACCCTCAGCAAAATGAAGAAAATTCCCAGCAAGATGTTGAAACTCAGCAACCAGCAGCAGGAACACCCCAATTAAGCACTGAAAATCCGTTGCACTCCTCACCCCATGATGAAGCCGAACCGTCCACTCCCATAGTTCACATCCCTACCGATGATTCAGACGAGGATACCCTCATCATTTTCCTAAAAGGGAAAAAGCAAGAGAAAACTGCAACTCCGTCAAAAAGAAGAACCAGGGCCTCAGTAAAGGCAGCCACTATTTCTGATGATTCCCTGAGTAAAAGTCCTCGCAAGAGGAAAACTACTGTCTCTCCTGGTTCCCTACCTCGGCAACGAACAAGGTTGTTTGCAGCAACCGAGGCCATTCCTCCTATCATTTTAAATCCCCGTATCCCCCATAGCCCTGAACCTTCACCTCCTTCACCCTCAGATGCCGAAATTCAAAGTGTTCACGATTTTGTAACATCATTTTTCTCAACAGAGGCAGCTGCTCCACAAGAACCAGCTGCCGACAAATTCAAACCAGACATCCAAGCTGATATAGGACATGTGGCTGTTACACAAGAACCAGCCACAGACCCAATAGGTGAAACACAAGAACCACCTATTGGGGAGCAAAAAGAAGACGACCTGCATGTGGCTGTTACACAAGAACCAGCCACAGACCCAATAGGTGAAACACAAGAACCACCTGTTGGGGAGCAAAAAGAAGACGACCTGCATGTGGCTGTTACACAAAAACCAGCCACTGACCCAATAGGTGCCACACAAGAACCACCTGTTGGGGAGCAAGAAGAAGATGCCCTAGGTGAAACTGATACACAAACAGACCCAATAGGTGAAACACAAGAACCACCTGTTGGGGACGCACATGATGAAGATAATGCTGAACAACAATTTTCTTTTCCTTTGGAATCTGTAACTGTAGAAGCCCCAGTCACTCTAGCCTCCCTACAAGAAGAAAATGAGTTCTTAAAATCAGAAATTAAGGCCTATCAAAAAGAATTAGCAATGGCTAGGGAAGCCTATAAAGAAGAACTCAACCTGTACATGTTAGCTCAAGTAGCATCTCAAGCTGAAAAGAGTGTAGAGAAAGAGCAATACAGTGAATACATGTGCAGTGAATGTGGGGATATCTACACTTAGGCAGGATATAAAATAATTGCAGTCCCATTGACTGGAGCCAGCCCTGTTATATTAAAAAAGGAACACCCTGTTGTTACACAAGAACCAACAGGGTCTTCAAGGAAATTAGAAGAAGAAGTAGAACCACTCCGGCCTACCCAAGTTATTGATGAGCAGAAATCTGAAGAAGAAATGGAACCACCCCGGCCTACCCAAGTTATTGATGAACAGAAATCTGAAGAAGAAGTAGAACCACTCCGGCCTACCCAAGTTACTGATGAGCAGAAATCTGAAGAAGAAGTAGAACCACCCCAGCCTACCCAAGTTATTGATGAGCAGGAACCAGAATCAAAATCTTTTACAACTGTGCATATACAAACTGAACCTCCCTGTGTTAGCGATGCTCATGCACAGACTTCTACTTTTCAAGAATTAAGCTACACATGGAGAGCAGAATACGAGCTTTCCCAAGGAAAGGCATTTCAACAGCAGAAGTCATTATGGTTTAACTATGCCTATAGGAATTGGGAAGCAATGGAACAGTCTCATGCACAGCACAAAGAAAATAAGCAATTAAAAGCCAGATTGTCCCTTATCCTCGATTTGGTCCAGCGCTTACTGGCTACAAGAAAGCCTTCTTTTAATTACTCTGTATTCTTGAGAGAACGCTTAGCGTTCCTCCAATTGAAAGCAATAAAGGATGGCAGACCACACCAGGTCTCTACACCACAGCAATTCATTGAAACTTTTGCAGAAGCACCAAACAATGATCAGAATTTGCTGTGCGAACTCTATCTTCACAACGAGGCTATGCCTGAAGATAGAAAGATTAATTTACTTCCTATTTGTGGTGATATTCAAATAAGAGCTTTTATTTCCTTTTTGGCCAACCAATTCACTTGGCAGAATGCTTTCATGTCTGCACAACACAATGAGGAGAACTGTCTTCTCTGGATTCGTCCGGAACCACAGAATGCAGCCATCTTCCTCATGGAACATCAATGGAATCTACGAGAGACAGGCATGACCGATCACATTAGGAATCTGCAAGCAGCAGTCTTGGAAGACTGCCAGCATTATGTCAAAGCTAAAGGACCTCTAGCCATAAAAGCAAATGAATTTTTCTGGGAACAGTGTCCCAAAGAAAGAAGGGAATATCATCCCTACAATCCCCTCAATCTGCAGGCAGCAATCTCAAGGATACCTGCTTATGTAAAATGCATGAGACAATGTGTTGAAATGTGGATTGGGTACCGTTTTTATTTCCCTCTCTTATGGCTTCTTGGAGAACAATACAAGGCTCAATTTACATTGACTAAAAAGGAAGAAGCATGGAAAAGCATTTAGAATGCCCAAGGGTTCAGAGACATGGCTGACAACACTTTCTACACTTACTGTATAAGCAATCTACACTGTTCAGCCTAGTATTCTAATTCCGATTCAGATTAGGCGTTGCATGCGGACATGCAACATTTTCAGTTCGGGGGGATGTTAGGTTCCCATTTTGTCTATTTTTGACTGTATATTTTGCCATTGTATTACCCTCTTCAATCCTTAAGTGAAAGCCTTTGCTAATGTTTTGGCTTAATCACTCCAAAAAGGTACAGAATGACTTTCCTCATTACTACATGTTTAATTATTCAACACGTAATCATGCTATCTTTATAATTATTCCCTGAAGTTGATTAAAGTGTTGACTAATTGCTGAAACTGCCTAACTGGCAGGATTATATTTTGTCGTTGCTAAAACAGCGGAAACAGCGCAAACCGTGAAGCTGAAACAACAAGAACAGCATGAACCTCGAAGCTGAAAGAGCACGAACAACACATGCACTTTGAGGAACAGTTGGGATTTGCGTAACAAATCTGCATCGGCAAAGGAGTCTGACCGATTACTATATTGGTCGTAATGATAATGATCCTCATGACTGTAACAATATTTTGTTATTAAGAACTGAATTTCTTATTTTTGGTACAAAAGGGTTGAATCCGAATGTATGAAAATCTGTTGTAATAGATGTCTCCTTTATAAAGAGGAGACATCTACATTAGAGAGAGGGACAGAGAAGAGGAAAACATATTGTAACACAGAACTTGTGGAGAAGGGATGAAACTGAATTTCTTTTTGTAATATGGTTTATTGGCAGATGAATACAATTTTGTTCTGAGTATTTTATTTTAATTCCTGTGTTCTGGGGAATCTTGTGAGAAGGACAGGGCCCACCTTCATCACAAGATTCACCCATCTTCTTTCTGTTGTGTGGTGTGTGTGTGATTTCTGTTTATATTACAGTTACTGCTTCTAATGATATTTACTTTTGTTGAAACTCTGTTTTCCTTTTTAACTGATTGATGTTGCATATGAGTGCCTCACCGGTGATTAGGATTTACAAAGTGTATGTGTGAATTGGACAACAGAGGCAGGTGCTGAAAGTCCTTACTCTGAGGATAGGGTCTTGATCCTTTGTTGCAGGACAACCATCACTCCCTTTTGCAGATTTGTTTCCTTTAAGTTATTTGTTCTTACTTCATTTTCTGCAATAGACTGGAACTACTGTAACTGCTGTAACACAGAGTAGGGATTTCATAAGATAGTAGACTGTTTATACTACAGCTTGTAATACCATTAAGATTGAGTACATACAGTACGTAGTCACCTTTGGAATAATCAGACTTTCCTGGGTTGATAATTAATGTGGCACTCGACTGTTTTATTATTAAACAATTAAAGTGACCAACAGGTATCAGAGCAGGTCCTTTGGTAGAAGCTTGATCGCTTGAAGGAGATCCGTAGAACAATGGGAAAGAAGCTTAAGAAGAAAGCACCTAAGAAGAAGAAGACATCTCAGAAGAACTATGACAGTGGGAGAATCGATTGGGGAATATGTGGAAGAAGCACTTTAGATTCAGAATCACTTCAGAATGATGATGAACAAGCAAAAGATCTATCAGGTATGAATTTGTTATCCTCTGGTGATACACTCATCTATCCATTTGAAGATGATGAAAGTGATAGTGAAACAACTGAATTTGCTCTTATGGGTGAGAAAGAAAGATATCAAATAGAGGCAGAATTTAAAAGGCTTACAGACAAAATTAGAGATCAACAAGATCTGTTGAACAAAAGGGAATGTGCCTTCAAAGAAGAAGCTACCAAACTAAAAGCTCAACTAGAGGAAGGAAACAAGGTAAGGAAATTATTTAAGGACAAGGAAGATCAATGTCAAAAGTTGCAGGATGAAGTGACATCATTAAGAAATGAAGCCAATGAAAGGAGCACAACAATCAAGAAACTCAGAGATAGATCCAGTTACTATGAAGCTACGATCCTCTTGCTAAAGGAAGATCTTGAAGAATCAAATAAGCAAAATAAAGAACTACTCCAAGCTCTTGAAAAACAAGAAAACGAAGTCCTTGAATTAAGACATCAGTTGGAAGAAGGAAGAAAAGTTGAAGAAAACATGAAGAAGCAGTATCGTGAAAAAGAAGAGCAACATCAGGTTGAGGTAAATATTCTAAAAGATAACTTAGAAGAAAAGGATAAGCTCTTACGATTTCAAGATAGTACTAAGATCTTGGATGATATTCTTAGCAGTCAAAGGTCTCCTGCTATCAAAACTAGTCTTGGTTTTCATGAATCTGTTGAAGGTGAATCTAGTTCACAAAATAAGACAAGGAACTCTAATGCACAATCTGAAATACTCAACAAAGAGATGAGAGGTCAATCCCATCAACAACCAAGGAAAGAAATTCTTCAAAGAAAATCTTTTACTCCTCCGATGAATAATGTTGAATGTTATGTATGTCATAATCTTAGACATGTTGCAGCCAGATGCAGAAGAAGAATGGTTCAAGACCATCACACAGGAAGATCATCACGTTCTAGGTACTTTAAGGGATATTGCTTTGCTTGCAATATGTTTGGTCACAGAGCTGTTGATTGCTATAGAAGGAATATGAAACATGTAAGATGTTATGCATGTAACAAGCTTGGACATATAGCAAAGGAATGCAAGAACAAAGTACAGGCACCATACCAAAGGGAGAAAACATTATCACACTATCACACTTGAAGATATGGAAGAAGAAGGAAATACAGTCAGAAAGATGTGGCACAGCACAATATACAGACATAACAGACTCAAAGGGAGCTAAAAGTGTAAAACTTCAGTGTCCTAAATCTCATACGCAAGTTTCATAAAGGGAAGTCGTGTATATACGCGAGTTAGTTACTACACAGTCGCGTATATGTTAGTTTGAGAAAAAGCAGTAGGTACAAGCTCAGGAAAAAGGGCCTGATATGATTCAGTCCATTATTTTCTTTGTTTGATAATGGTTACAATCTGCTGATGATGTGTGGAAATGTCTTGACACTTGTAAGATGTTTAAAAGTGTTTTGATCCTAAATTAATGATGATGATGCCTTGATACTTCTTGCTGATATATGCATGATCAGATCTGACAGTAAGCAAGATGGCACAGGTTCAGGGGGAGCATATGCTTTTAATAATGCATTGTTGGCATTATGGTTAGTAGTCCTTGGTGATGATGCTTATATGGCTAAATGATACATCTTGCTATGGTTATGAGTTGTCCATGACAAAATCTCATATGATTCTTGGGGTTACATAGTTGGTGTTCAGATCAGATTTGTGGTTGATGATGCATATATGGTGCTTACATGGTGATCTTCATAAGGATAAGGAGAAGTACAAAGCTTGAATACACAATTTCATTACTTGATGATGAGTCACTCATATGCTGCTGTCGACATATAATACAGTTATGATGCAAGATTCCTATAGTTCTTGGCGCTCACATGGATGAGGATTGTTGCTGTTACATAGTGCTATATACAATATGCTGGATACATGGATGATTACTCAAAGTTGCATTGTTGGAGACATGATGATGATGATTTCTTACCTATATGATGATAGGTTGATACTTACATATGTTGATTGATGCAGATGTTCCCAAGTGATGATACTTGGATGATATATAAGATCATGCAGATCTTGATGTTGATGAGATGGCTATGGCGTTTTTCACATATGATATAATGTGAATGATTTGGTTGCTGGTCTAGATGCTGTTGACAGATGCTTATGGAGCAGATCATACATTGTGTATGATAGTTGCTGATGACTATCATGGTCTTATTTAGATGTTTGGTCTCTGTTATAAATGTCATGTAAAGGTCATAGCAAGACTCTTGATGTAATAGTTTGTCTCTATCTATTGTAGTCATTTGATGAATCCCTTTTGGTCATATGATGTAATTTGGCCCCCCCACTATGCATGGGATGGATGATGTAATGGTTTATCGTGTGGTGTATCCCCACTTGGTTGGGTGGATGAGTCAATATTGGTATATCCCCATTTGGTTGGGAGATGGATGTATGTATGAGTCTTTGGTGATAGGAAGGTCACTTATGATGTATAGAGTCATGATCTTTCTTGTAGAACATCTTTTTGCAGACCTTACTTACATTCAGGGGAGCATGAATAGCACAGTTCAGCAAAGCAGAGATTTCAGCATGTACTCAGAGGGAACATGGACAAATTGGTACACCTTGGCATATACAAAGGGGGAGCTCATTCAAAGATTTCAGCAGGTACTCAGGGGGAGTATGGACAGTGGAACGTATATCAAGGAAGAGAATATCTTGGTTCACCCTTTTCCCTTGATGTCAAAGGGGGAGAGTGACTTGGTATGGTTGTTGCCATCAAGTCCAAAGGGGAAGATTATTGGCATTATGATGCATGTGTTGTACTTGATGGCAACCCACTTGTAGCAAAACATCTCACTTATATATAACTAGATGAATCTACAAAAGAGAGATCAGATGTGACAGATGTTGAGATTGCAACAAGATGATGGAGCTTAGTGAAAAGAGTCGCCTTCACTAAGTGGGCCCGCAGGCAAATTATGGCGCAAGTTCTATTTTTGGATTCCAGCAGGAGTGACCACAGTAGGGATGATCACAGCAGGAGTGACCACAGTAGGAGTGACCACAGCAAGAGTGATCACAACAGGAGTGATCAAAGTCTATTTTTAGACGGGCTGTCCAAAATAGAAAAGTCAAATATTATTGTCTCATAATAATATTTGGACTATAAACTTGATCTTATTCTCTTGGAGCACTTCAGTTTGAGCTACAGATGTGGCCCATGCAACTGTCAGAAGGAAGTACGCTTTTCTTATGAGTCAGTTGAGTTGTTGCATGCATGACTTCAGTTAGAACTCAATCAGTTGAGTTTGGTGGAGTTGATTGTGGAGTTGATGGAGTTGTGTTCAGTTTGACTTGGTTAAACTAGTTGTAATTAGTCTAACTACAAATAGACTAATGATGAGTTGTTAAACTAATTATTAACTCATAATACAACTATATAATACATCAGTTAACTCAGTTGCATGTCAGCGCATGTTCAATTCAACAAGGACAGGTGTTAGAGGATCAGATTGCTATCAGTTGTGACTATAGTTGTGCATGAGGATTTGCACAATCAAGGGATTGAGTATGCCAATGAGTTTGCTCATGTATTTGCCCAGTAATATAGCCTCTGCTCACGTCTTACACAGTGTGAGTGATTATTTGGAGGTGAAATATGAGTTTGGTAAACCATTCTCGTTCATTCTTGAGCAGGTATTGAGCAGTGGAGGCAGGCAAGCAGTGGAATAGATTTGGAGATCATATCTTAGTTGTATTGTGTGTAACAGGTGGAGCTGGTACTGGATTGCTTGTGATAAGCATTGTACTTTGTAATGTTACATGGTCTCAATCATTAATATACAGATAGTTGGGGTTTTTAGCGAGATGCTTTCCCCGGGTTACATACTGTGTTAATGTGTGAATGCTCTTGATGTTTTATTGTTATTGATGCTACTATATTGATGATCAACGTAGAGGAGCTTATGTATTATGTATGTATTCTGCAATAGTACATGATCAGGATAATCTACATTGAATATGTGTTAAATTATTCAAAATTTCTACATGGTATCGGAGCTGTTGATCATCAGATCTACTATTCAGGAAGTGTTTACATTCTATTTCTTCAGGCAGAGTCTGTAATCGGGCCAGGTAGCCTCTGGATTCATCCTTCCTTTGGAAGGTGAGATATCCGGTGAATGCCCATACAGTCAATCTCTATACGAGAAATATTGTGTTCTCACGAATCTTAGATCCGAGGCGGTTGAGTTGGAGCTGGTGGAAATTCGAATTTGCAGCAGTGTTTTCTTGGTGGCAACGCAACAATGTCTTTCAACGGATTGCGATTGGAGTATGCTATTGAGGGCATCTCAAACTATATTTCATGGAAGGACAGGATGGAGGCAGTATTGGATGATAACGGGCTGAAGGAGTTCATAGAGATGGATGTCCCAAAGCCCACTGATGCTGCTGAAGCGGAAGTTTGGCAAAAGAAGACCGCAAAATGTCGAAGGATTCTGTTGGAGGGCGTGAAGGATCACATTGTGTCCAACCTACATGGGAAGACTTCCCCATATCTGATGTGGAAGGCTTTAACAGATCTATTCCAAAGCAAGAGCGATCAGAGGAAGCTGGCGCTCAAAGATAAACTCAGAAACATCAAATGTGAGAAGGGTGACAGTATGCCCAAGTATCTCACGAAGTTCACTCAGTGTCGAGATGAGCTGGGAAGTGTGGGGGTTACTGTCGATGATGAGGACTTGGTGAGCTTGGCTCTCCTTGGTCTTCCGAAGAGTTGGCATTCCTATCAGGACTCTGTCAATGGTCGGGAGAAATTGCCAGGATGGGAAAGACTATGGTCAGATCTTGTGCAGGAGGAGATCAGGCGGAGTACCAGGGACGGATCTTCATCAAAGGGAGCTGATGAAGAGAATTGCGCTTTGGTTGCCAAAGCAAAGAAAGGGAAGAGAAAGAAAGCTTCTCAATCTGGTGTGAAAGGCAAGAAGCAGGATATGTCCAAGGTGAAGTGTTTTCACTGTCACCAGCACGGACACTATGCCACTAATTGTCCGCAGAAGAAGAAGAACAAGCAGGGTGCTGGATCGGCAGTAGGAGAGGCTCTAGCCTCGTAGTTTGAGCTTGATTTTTCATTTATCGAATGCTTGGTTTCAAGTGTGATGGGATCGGTGTGGTTCTTGGACAGTGATGCGTCTTTTCACATGACGCGAGATAGAGATTTGTTCTATGATCTAGAGGACAAAGATCTTGGAGTGCACATCGAGATGGGCGATGATGGTAGATATAGTGCGACCGGTATCGGTACCATTTCCTTTGAGAGGGAGTCTGGTAAACCCTTCGTATTGAAGGAAGTCATGCATGTTCCAGGATTGAAGAAGAATCTTATCTCAGTGGCGATGTTAGAAGACAAGGGGTATGATGTTGTTTTTAGCGAGGGAAAGGCTTTCCTGCGCAACAAGACAACTGGTGAAACCCGGAAGATAGGGGTTCGAGTGAGGAACCTTTATCAGTTGCATGTAGATGGATGCGTAGCAATGGCAAGCAAGGCAGAAGGATTGGTGAGCCGGGATGATGGCGAGTTGTGGCACAGGAGATTGGGTCACCTTCACCATGGAGCCTTAAAGATACTGCAGCAGATCACTACAGGGCTTCCTAAAGGCACACTTGCGCAGTTAGATCAGTGCAAGGGGTGTACTTTGGAGAAGTTTGTGAAAGCCACCTTTCATGAGAAGGATAGTCGCGCCACGACAATCCTTGAGAGAATTCACACAGACGTGTGTGGACCTTTCTCAGTTGCTTCGACAGCAAAACACATGTATTATGTGAATTTTGTTGATGATTTCTCTCGTAAGTGCTGGATCTTCTTCATGCAGAAGAAGAGTGAGACATATTCAAAGTTCTGTGAATTCAAAGCACTGGTCGAGAAGGAGTCGGGGAAGAAGGTGAAGGCTCTTAGGAGCGATAATGGTGGTGAATACATCTCGGACAAGTTCAAGGATTTCTGCAAGGCAGAAGGGATTCGAAGAGAGCTCATAGATCCCCATAACCCATAGCAGAACGGGGTAGCTGAGCGGAAGAACAGAACGATTGTGGGTGCTGCACGGGCAATGTTGCATGATCAAGGCCTACCCCTTCACTTGTCGGCGGAAGCATGCAATACAGCAGTTTATGTGCAGAATCGTTGTCCTCATAAGATACTTGGCATGAGTACACCCGAGGAGGCTTATTCTGGTAAGAAGCCTGGTCTTTCTCATTTGAGGATTTTTGGTGCTAACGTTTACATGCATGTGACGAAGTATGCCAAGAGGAGGTTGGAGCCGACCGCAGAGGTTGGGATATTTGTGGGGTACACTGATACGCCCCACAACTATCATGTGTATTTACCAAACAGTGGTAAAACTATTGTGCGATGGGATATAAAATTTCAGGAGGAGAAAGCCATGAAGTGTTCGCTTGAGAGGGAGCTACACTTGCATGTAGAAGAGGAGCTATTAGTTCCTAAGGATGAGCTTCAGGACGTGGATTAGCCACAGGACGAGGTTCATGGAGTGGAAGAGACCACTCATGCAGCGCCAACCATCAGACGGCAAAAGCGCTTGACAGAAGCTGAGCGACTGGCTCAAGATGCAGAGAAAGTTCTAGGACCACCTACAGCCCAACGCAGGCAGAGACAGTCACCTGATCGGTACACTAGATACATGGCTCTTATGAGCAAGTGTGTTGTGACTGAGCCATCCTCTTTCGAGGAAGCTGTGGAGGATCCTGCATGGGTAGATGCCATGGTGGAAGAGTATGATTCTATTGTCAGAAACAGTGCATGGGAGATTGTTCCTAGACCGGAAGGGAAATCAGTGGTGTGTTCGAGATGGATCTACAAAGTTAAGCAGGCAGCTGACGGGAGTGTAGAGAAGTACAAGGCAAGATTTGTTTCCCGAGGCTTTTCACAGATAGAGGGGATCGATTATGAGGATACCTTTGCACCTGTCGCAAGGTATTCTTCCATACAGACGATTCTTGCTCTCTCAGTGCAGATGGGATGGCACATTCATCAGATGGATGTGAAGACTGCGTTCCTCAACGGAGTCATTGAGGAGGAGGTGTACATTGAGCAGCCCAAAGGCTTTGAGGTCTTCAGCAGTGAGTCGCATGTGTGCAGACTCAAGAGAGCACTGTATGGGTTGAAGCAACCTCCACATGCTTGGTACAAATAGATAGACATCTATTTCACAGGACTTGGATTCTCCAAGAGCGAGGCGGATCCTAACCTATACCAGATTGTGGTGGAGGGTAAGTTGCTTATCATTGTACTGTATGTTGATGATTTGATTCTAACGGGTGATGAGTTGTTGATACTGTCATGCAAGAAGGATCTTGCTACAGAGTTTGAGATGAAGGACTTGGGCCTCTTTCACTATTTCCTAGGATTGGAAATATGGCAGCGCAGTGGTGGACTTTTTGTTTCTCAGGGCAAGTATGCTTGGGAGATATTGGAGAAGTTCAATGTGCATGGCTGCAAGCCTGTTGATACTCCTCTTTCTGGAGGTTGGAGGAAGGAGGATGCCACTTCGGGAGAAGAAGTGGATGCCACTGTTTATCGACAGTTGGTGGGGTCGCTAATGTATTTGGTCAATACACGACTCGATATATGCTATGCAGTTAACTAGCTTTCACAAGCTATGGTTAAGCCTACCAAGCTCTTCTGGAAGGCGGGCAAGCATGTATTGCGTTATTTGAGAGGCACATCACGATATGGTTTGTGGTAAAGACAGGAGGATGAGGTGAAGCTATGTGGCTTCACGGATGCAGATTGGGCAGGGAGCCCAACGGACAGAAAGAGCACATTAGGAGGGGTCTTTAGTATTGGATCGACAACAGTTTCTTGGTACAGCAGGAAGCATAGATCCGTGGCACTCAGTTCAGCGGAGGCCGAGTATATGGCAGCAAGTTTGGCTGCATGCGAGGCTATATGGATGAGGAAGATCCTGGTTGGTTTGTTCGGTTCTCATTTGGATCCTACTGTGATTTACTATGATAACCAGAGTTGCATTAAACTCTCAGCTAATCTTGTATTTCATGATAGATCTAAGCATATTGACATCAGTTACCATAATATCAGAGATTGTGTGCAGCGGAGGATCATGTTGCTTTCATACATTCCAATGGAGGATCAGGATGCTGATATTCTGATGAAGGCTCTCACCAGGAGAAAATTCGAATACCACCGAGGCAGGATAGGGGTTGCTGATAATCCATATCTTGTCAAGAGGGAGTGTTGAGATTGCAACAAGATGATGGAGCTTAGTGAAAAGAGTCGCCTTCACTAAGTGGGCCCGCAGGCAAATTATGGCGCAAGTTCTATTTTTGGATTCCAGCAGGGAAGATCACAGCAGGAGTGACCACAGCAGGGATGATCATAGCAGGAGTGACCACAGCAGGAGTGACCACAGTAGGAGTGATCACAGCAGGAGTGATCAAAGTCTATTTTTAGACCGGCTGTCCAAAATAGAAAAAGTCAAATATCATTGTCTCATAATAATATTTGGACTATAAACTTGATCTTATTCTCTTGGAGCACTTCAGTTTGAGCTACAGATGTGGCCCATGCAGCTGTCAGAAGGAAGTACGCTTTTCTTATGAGTCAGTTGAGTTGTTGCATGCATGACTTCAGTTAGAACTCAATCAGTTGAGTTTGGTGGAGTTGATTGTGGAGTTGATGAAGTTGTGTTCAGTTTGACTTGGTTAAACTAGTTGTAATTAGTCTAACTACAAATAGACTAATGATGAGTTTTTAAACTAATTATTAACTCATAATACAACTATAGAATACATCAGTTAACTCAGTTGCATGTCAGTGCATGTTCAGTTCAACAGGGACAGGTGTTAGAGGATCAGATTGCTATCAGTTGTGACTATAGTTGTGCATGAGGATTTGCACAATCAAGGGATTGAGTATGCCAATGAGTTTGCTCATGTATTTGCCCAGTAATATAGCCTCTTCTCACGTCTTACACAGTGTGAGTGATTCTTTGGAGGTGAAATACGGGTTTGGTAAACCATTCTCATTCATTCTTGAGCAGGTATTGAGCAGTGGAGGCAGGCAAGCAGTGGAATAGATTTAGAGATCAGATCTTAGCTATATTGTGTGTAACAGGTGGAGCTGGTACTGGATTGCTTGTGATAAGAATTGTACTTTGTAATGTTACATGGTCTCAATCATTAATGTACAGATAGTTTGGGTTTTTAGCGAGATTCTTTCCCCGGGTTACATACTGTGTTAATGTGTGAATGCTCTTGATGTTTTATTGTTATTGATGCTGCTATATTGATGATCAACGTAGAGGAGCTTATGTATTGTGTATGTATTCCACAATAGTACATGATCAGGATAATCTCCATTGAATATGTGTTAAATTATTCAAAATTTCTACAACAAAACACATGGGATGCAGGGCAGCTCAAAGGAATCAGTTCAAATGTAATGTACAATGACAACTCATTAAGTTGACAGTTCTCAGTATGGCAAGTTAGCTTTGCCATCAAGTCCAAAGGGGGAGATTGTTGGCATTATGATACAAGTGTTGTCCTTGATGGCAACTCACACAGATGACAGATCATAGTGCAGCAGGTCAATAGCAAAGAGTTGATGATCAGACTACAAAGAATGAAGAAAGAAGAGTATATATGCAGGTTCACTATATACCAAGTCGCGTACATATGCAGGTTATACGCAGGTTCACTATGTACCAAGTCACGTATATACACAGGTTCGCTATATACCAAGTAGGGTATACACGCAGGTTCACTATATACAAAGGCACGTATACACGCGGGATTTCTAATCAAAAGTCGCATATGCGTATGCACACACTTTCATGCACAGAAAAGCGCGTACATGTGGGAAAGCTTATTTTTGGGTCCGTGGTATTTAGACCTATGGTTTTGGTCCTTGGTATTGTGTCCGAAGTGTTGAACCCAGGTATTGGGTCCCTAGTATTGGTTCTCAATGGTTTTGGACCATGGTATTGAGTAAGGCCTAAGACTATAAAAGGAGAAGAAGATCATTAGGCAAATGCATTAAGAAAGTCTTGAATATCTGATGAAGTATGAGATCTAGTATGCAGGTTATGGGTTCATGATGCTTTGCTTGATCTGAGCTAAGGAGGAATCTCAGCGGTTGATGGAGAACAAGATCTAAGGATAGATCGGGATCTAATGGCTTGGAATGAATCATCTCTATATGGTTTGATCATGTTTATTCTAGATCTGTATACTGACGCATGTAATGTTCTGATCTAGGTATAACTTAAGTTTGAAATAGCTGCAACTCATGAATGAATATTTATAGATGTATACACTGGTTGACTATGATAGAAGCACGTACATACGCAAGTTAGATATATCTAAGTAGCGTATACCATATGAGCTATGATGTTTGAAGTTACAGGTGTTTCTGGTTGTTGATGAGTTCTGATGACTGTTTACTGGTGTCAGTATTCTGCATATTCAGATTGGTTGATTATGTTTAGCTTCAGTATTGATGGATGAGATCTATAATGGATCAGGATCAGAATGACTTATCTTTATGTGATCTGATGAACTAGATCTGGTTGCTAACATACGTATTATCTTTGTATATGTAATGATCTGGGTATGTCTGAAGTCAGGAAGTGCAACGAAGTTATGAATAAGTAATTAATGACATATATGCTGGTTCGCTTTGGTGAAGTTGTGTATACACGATGGTTTGGCACTTCCAAGTAGCGTATGCACTCTGATGCATGATTTTTGAGGATACAGTTAGTTTTGAATGTTGTTGCAGAGCTTTGTGTTCTGGTGACTACAGTTTGTTGACAGGGTTTCAGTGATTCAGTATTGGGTGATTCAGAGATTGATGATGCTAGTGTTGATTGATTGTGTGCTTCAATGACATTGATGGGTCTAGTATGAAAATTGGATGAAACGTGGCCTTCAGATTATGGTGTTGTGCTTCAGGAGTATCCAGTCTGAAAATTTATGAAACGTGGTACCTAGAGGATGAAAGAGAAGGTTGTAGCCTTCTGTAGGTTGGCACCTACATACTAGTACATCAGCTAGTACAAGAGCTAAGGGGGTTGTAGCTCCCTTCCAGTAGCAGCTGGAAAACAAGTAAAGGTTGGAGCATTCAATAAGCCAGCACCTACGTACTAGTAAATGGATCGGCTAGTACAAGAGCTAAGGGGGTTGTAGCTCCCTTCCAGGAGAAGCTGGAGAACGAGAGAAGGTTGTAGCCTTCTACAGGTAGAAGCCTGTGTACTGGTATAAGACTGCACTAGTATAGAAATACTGTAAAAAGAAGTTTCCTATTAAAAGAAGAAGAGACGACTTGCAATAGGTGGTTTTCACCCACATTGGGTTTCCACCTTATATCATGGTGTTCATGTGTGCTTCTTGTGTGTGATGATCTGTTCTGTTTTACTGCTCCTGTTTACTGTTCATATGGCTAATAATGTTCTGATGCACTCATTAAGGATCAACTAATTGAATCATAAGTTTACTGGATATATGCTTGTTGCACTACACATAGTTGCGTATACACGCGGTTTGCCTTAACTGAAGTAGCGTATATGAATCTTAATATGGAAATGAAAAAGTTTTATTAATTCAATAATACTGATTCACCCCCCCTCTCAGTATTATTTCCAACATGGGATTCTTTGCAAGTTCATGTAAAGATCAAAAGCATGAGGGTGCCACATGAGAATTAACCATCCCTTCTTTATTGGACTACTTAATTTGATAATAGATTTTATGATATGTCAATACATTAGGGGATTATAAGAAAAAGTAAAAGAGGAAAAGGCATTTAATCTAAGATTGAATGAAAGGTCAACAAACTAAGGTCATGGTTAACCCTTCTCTCCCAACATGATCAATCCTTCTACAAAATCTTATAGGACCTATTGTTTCTCTACAATTTTTTTTATTGTTTTACTCTTTGGTGTATTAGTAGCTTCCAGAACAGGGATATAAAATTAGTATTTAATCACATTGTGGTTCATCTCAACTGGTCTTTCTGTATTGAGTGTGATAATATAGTCCTGGTGTATAGGTGCAATATTTTTACTAGAAATGGAACCCTTAAAAGAATTTCTGGCACCCAGGTCAACTCCACGACTTTTGCTCCAAAAGAGAATTTAAGCTAGCTCCTCCTAACATGGTAGGATTGAAAGAAGACAAAGATGAGCATGTTACTTCTGATATGATTTTCTCTCTGGATACGAAACACCTCGACTTTACTATCAAAGGGAACCAAACTTTCCCAAAATCCTGATTAAAAGGTTTTCCTAAATGCATGAGAGGGAAAGTTCATTGCTATTGGATCATTGGTGATATTGGTCTCCGAAAATGAATTCTCATTATGTTACATTTCTTCTCAGCTCCTCTCCATCTATCCCATCACATCATATCAAGAGTTAAATGAAATTGAGACATGGTTTCCATAAATCCTGATGTTTTAGCTTGTGGGGATTGTTGCAAATGATTGCAACAGATCTTGGTTTCAATTCTAACTACACCTTTTCCACAATGATCGTATCATCGAGGATTGGTTTATCCTACCTGGTTATGTTTAACTAAATCATCGAATACAACAAGAACCCAATTATTATGTGAAAAAAATGAAACCAAAAATATAGGGGATTGGGAAGCAGAACATACTCTTAGGTCTCCAGGATTTTGTTAAGGGTGCAGCCGTAGCAGCAACAGAAGTGTTGGGGCTACTACTGTCCATCACAACAAAAACAATAACTTGTAAGAACTAGACCTGAAATTTTCAGTATTTTCATGGAGCGCAGAAAATGTATGTCAACGACGAGTCAGGGGCATGATCTATGAACATTATTTATGATAAAGCTCACTTGCGTACCTTCATAACGCTTTCATTGTTATTGGGAATAAAAGATAATTCATGGGGACAATCTCCCTGGTCATTAGAGGACCGTCTTGGAATGAAGCAACTACTTCCAAGCATGTGAAGAAGCTGCCAATGACAACAAAAAATTCACAATAAATGGATTTGAAATGTTAAGAATAATCCACAATTATTATTTTGCTTCAGAGCAGGTTAAAGCTTGGATTCCTGCCCCTTCGATTCGAGCTAGGATTGTGGTTATCTGTCACTCTTTCCACTTAGCATTTCTCTTGTAGTTGTTAAGGTATCTATTTTTTTTAAATATGGTTCGATTGTTGAGTGATAAATTGTTGGGAGTTTATTTTAATCAGAAGGACTGTGTACAAGGAGGTTATGCTAAAGAGTGCTTTTAAAAGTGGTAGTAAAACTTAGATCTCAAAGACCTCAAAGGCCTTCCTCTAATAGTATCATGGGGAATCTAGAAAGATAGAAAAGTTGAAATCTAATATGGAAAGATAGAAATGTTGAAATCTTTGAAGATAGGTATATAACTCTTTTTCACTGTGCCTTCCAAGATCAGTCAATCTTCTCAAACTTTTCATCAACCCCTACACAGAAAAAGTTGATTCATGCTCCCGTGGACAAATCTAGAACATGGGGATTACTTTGATGGATCTTGTCAAGATAACCCAAAAAAGGGGAGCCAGAGGTGTTATCTATCTCAAATTCTCAATAACTCTCATTGTATGAGATTTAAAATAGATTTAGGTGAGGATCAATTAACTGCACCGAGCTTATTTCCCTAACAATACTCTTAAAACTAGCAACCCATAGTGGCATTTAAAAAATACAAGTGTTTGGTGACTTATTGTTGTTAGATAATGTACCCTAAATCATCTTCTACTAGGTTGGAGCACACATGGCAGATCTATGTTAGTCTTGTTTTTTGGGAATATAAAATTGTTTGCTTTCTATTCCCCTTTCTTCATATGGACAACCATTGGAACTTATTTTTGGTTCCTTTTGAATTCCAAAGCACTACTTTGGTAATGTTAAATTCTAGGGAGCAATATGTTGTGTTGGTGTCATGGGGGCTTCACTGGGGGAGCAATACCATATCACGTGGGTTCATATTGGGGGATATATATTAAGGAAAAAATGGCATAATATATTGGGGGATATATAGGGGGAAAAGGGTTGTTATATTGGAAGGTGTAAAAAATTGAGCTCAAAGTTAATGAAAAAATATAAAGGGGTATAGAATATGTTAACAAAAAAATGGATACCTATAATATCTAGTGGAAGTAGGGGTTTTTAAAATTGGGAAGGTGTATTGGATTTATATTGGTAGGGGGTTAAATAATGTGATTTTTAGGGGTATTTTCCAATATGTAGTCAAATTAAGGGTATTGTTTAATATGCCATGAACGCACATGATAGGTCAGAGGTTCATTGAGTGAAGCCCCTGTGGTTGGTGTTAATTTCAATGGGATTGGAAATGTGAAAGCGGCTGATCATATTTTCTCTGGAGATATATTCTATATTATTTTTTTAGGCAAGACCATGGTTCTCGAATCAACATCTCTTCCTAATTAAGGGATCATTTGCATATTGTTTCCAACAAATTCAAATTTCTTTGACTTGTTTGAAGTCCTGGTGATTTCAAACTTGTTTTTCGGGAAGAATTATATTATCTAGATCATATTTTATGGGAATTCCTTTGTTAAAGCTTATGGTTTCTCTTTTTCATGCTATTTATTGATTAAAATTTGATAGTTTTTTAGGATGCATCCATGAGGAACTATGTGCTGACTGAAAACTTGTTTTGCAAAATGAAATGCTGGTTTGTATTCCCTGAGCTTCCTCTTTGTATGTTGAGTGTTGGCTGAGAGTTTTATGAGATTCGTTGAAGAGTTATGCACTAACCGCAAACTTGTTTTGCATAATGAAATGTACTATCTGGTTTGTATTCCCTGAGCATACTCTTTATATGTTGTGTATTCGCTGAGAGTTTTATGGGATCCAATGAAGAGTGATGTGCTGACTGCAAACTTGTTTTGCAGACTGAAATTGATTATTTTGTTTTTATTCCCTAAGCATCATTTTGTATGATGGTTATGCTTTGTCCATATTTTCTGTTTTGCACAATCTCTATTTGATTTGTACTATATGCATTAGTGAAGGTTTATAAATTGAAGCATCAATATTCTTCAAGAATTTTGGGGAACTATTTAAGATGACCATGGGCATTCCTAATTATAGCTTTACATTATGGTATGCATTGATGATTAATTGTACAATGATTGAAAACTTGTTAATGTAGTAAGAGCCCAATTACTTGGTTTGTATTCTTTGATCATTCTCTATTGAAATGGGCATTGTTCCTTTTTTTCCTATCTCCTCCCATAATTCAAACATGTTAGTGGGTTCATTAACGGGGACTCATTCAACGAATATAGTCCTGTTTTCTTGGAAGATAAAATTATTTTCTCTCTATTCCCCCTTTTTTACGAGGACATAGCCATGAGAACTTATCTTAGGTAAGAACTTGGAGAAGAACTACATTCCATCATTGGAATTGTTTATTAGTATCAAGGCATATAACCACCACCTATAGCATGGCTAGTAGAGCCAGTAGCCGGGGTTTGAAAAACACATGTTGTTTCTATTGATCCAGCAAAAGTAGTGTATATATATATCTATACATACATACATACATACCCCCATAGTTGATCCAGCCATATTTATCTATTGGAGATATCAAACCAACAACTAGCATTAAATAAATTTCTTTATTTACCTTTTCCTTGAATTGGGGATTGAGTCGATATGGTGGATGCTTAGCATGCTTGACATCTATATGAAGCTCTATATTCATCTCTCCCAACTCTCCTTGTATTCCCTTCATTCCAGTGAAACTATGTGGGAATAGATCTGAATATTATTTGAATAGAAACTCAATTTATTTCAAAGTTTGCTCATCCCACACCTATAGAGGCCATCTTGGGTTTCTCCTGTATTCCGCAATTCACTTTCTGTAACTTCATTTAGAGGTTGGAGATAGGATCTGTGTATAAAATTATTTTTTTCGTTCAGTTGTATGATTATAGCATGGATTTTGGTAATGTTTAGCCAAATTCATAAGTTTTGTTTTATGATTAGAGACATCACTGATTCGAGACATCAACATTACCATTTTATAGATGAATCAAAAGCCAATCTCCATACTACTTCTTCATGGATGGATGAGGAGAGGTAATTTTTGTTTTTGATGTGGTTTTTTAAATTTCAAATCTATCTCATTTTATTATCAAGAATTTATTAATTACTTCTGGAATTTTTTTTTTTGATGTGGTTCATTAAATTTCAAATCTCTCTCATTTTATTATAAAGAATTTATTAATTATTTCTGGATTTGTTGAGGTCAATGGTGTTTTTTTTCATTTCCAACTTCTTTAATTTGATTATATAGAAGAGAGTACAAACCACTGAGTGAACTCGATCATGGGGTAATATGTTTTTCCTACTTAACCTCCCCTATGACACTCTCATATATAAGCGTAATATTAGACTTGAAATCTCTTTTCTTTCAAAACTAGTGGTTTATTTTTAATGTGCAGTAGGTGTAGTCGATGTATTTTCCAGATAAACGTTTTATATTTATTGCAATTGTAAAAGGTAAAATGACTATGATGTGCCTGAAGTTTGAGAGTTGCAATAAAAATCATAACATCCTCATAAATAAAATAATATTTTATCCATAAGAGTTTTTATCGGTTGACAAACTAGTAGTGTTTACATCAACCTACTCTTTGTTGCCAAGAAAATCAAAAAATTATAGACTTTGCATATTCAATCAATTTAGCACATCTGATATCCTCCGCAACAGTTAAGGATATACCTTATATGTAATTCTAATATGTTTTACCTATGTCAAAGCAATGACTTGTTAATGATGTTATTCATATTAAAAATGTCACAGCAAATCTTAGCATTTGATAAATTTGTAGATATGTTGTTACAAACTTCTCGATGAATTTTAAGTATTTTAGTGTTTATGAAGAAGGTGATGCTAGGTAGGATTTAATTACAATGGTGCAAGCTCTGAATCATGCCAAGAATGGAGTCGATATTCTCTCAGGAACTAGGGTACATATATATTTTTTTCCTTGAACCCATTCAAAGTAGAGATGAATTGGATAGAGCCAAAGTTGAACAAGTATCAGGCTTTTGGGGATTTTAAGGTGGGAAAATTGAGTAGTAATGACATGCTTAATATTTTCTCTCATGTGATGAGATGTTCGAAATCAACCAAAGGCATTATCAAAATTTTACTGAGGAAATCTGATGTTTGGGCTCTCTATAGGGAATGGGATTCTTCTTGGGATGAGCACATTCTAGTAGAAGTTAGACACAATTATGATATGGTAGAGGTTCTAACAGATTTCACTGAGAAGTTTGGAGTGAGGGTGGCTCCATTAGTAAAGGTTGATGGATACAAGAACATTTTTCAGCGGAAGCAAGTTGGTCCTCAGTCTGTTTCTGGATGAGTAGTGCTGAAGACAGAGCTTCTTAGGTTTTCACATCAGATTCCTGCAAGGAGGCTTACAAAAGAGGAGATGCAAAACATACCTCATGTTTTTTGCCAGTTGGATCTTGTAGCAACCCCAGTTGGTCTTGTATTTAGAGGCATTTTGAAAGGCATTTTGTTTACTAATTTTTATTTTCACTGATTCTTTATATGTCACAATGCTTCTCGAATTTATGCCTTACGACGTTTCCTTTCCAACATTTGGTGCAATTGCTATTTTAGCTTATATGAATGTAAGTCTATGTGGAATGGGAAAATGGCGATGTGACAAGGGTTATTGTTTAATGCCTTTTATATGACAATTTATATATGAATTTAGCTTTATATAAATGTAAGTCTTTATATCTATATATATATATATATATATATATATATATATATATATATATATATATATATATATATATATATATATATATATATATAGATATATATATATAGATAGATAAGTAGATAGATAGATAGATAGATAGATATATGGATTTAGCTTATATGAATGTAAGTCTATGTGCAATGGGAAAATGGCAATGTGATAAGGGTTCTGGTTTAATGTCTTTTATATGACAATTTATGTGGAATGGAAAAGGGAAATGTGGCTAGGGTTTTTATGTGTAATGTCTATTTTTAATTTGTAGAAGTATGGGAGTTGGAGTGATAACCTAATTTGATCCCATGGTTTATTGACATAAAATAAAAGTTTATTAGAATAAAATAAATATTAATTAAATAGAAATGGTAAAAATCTAGTTTAGGAAAAATAAAGTGACCAACCATTTTTGTTTACCACTTATGGTTTTCAAAGGAGGAAAATATCATTAAAAGGATAAGGAAACTCAAGGAAGTGCATGCAAATAATTATTAGTGAATTGATTAAGGATCTTATGTAGCTTCTTGACAAAGGTAGAAACCCTTGTTGGTTCCCAATTTTGGTGTTGAGATATACGCCTTAGCTAGTGGCATTGGTTTTGGTGGTTGCAAATCCACCGTAGCCAATTATTGTGTTTTGTGAGTTGATTCTATAGAATTCAATCTGGCAACATCAGGAGGGGACGAAAATTTTAGTGTGCCAAGAAGATTGACCTATCTAGAAGGAGGTCAATTGCTACATTCACTGAAAATTTATTGTGCATTCCATATGGCTAATTTCCTATCCATAAGAGGAGGCCAAAATTATTGAGTTTTCTAGGGACTAAATCTGACTATAGTTGCAAGGGTTAAACTTCTGTTTCACATGTCAATTGTCAAGGTTTGAATCATCAAATTAAATAGATCGAATAGCTCTGTGGAGTGGTTGAAATCTTTTTGCATTCAAGGTGAGTGAGTAGAGGTTGAATTATTGTGGTTTGGGATCGACGTTTCCAAAGAGGAAGGGAATAATATAACCTCTTATTGAAGATGAGGAACCTATCTGAATTACCAAGAAGAAATTGATTGAGGATATCGAACCCTAGGCCAAGTTAGCAATGGTTTAATGAGGTTGATTCATTGGTTTGCATAAGTGGGACCTAGAGGTGAATTTCTAATTGTACAAATCGAAACACTATTTTGAGGGAGTGAGTTGTTATGTAGCTAAAGCTGATAGTGCATAGGACACATGATAATCAATATGAGTCATATATTCGAGGTTGAGCCACATTGACATAGAGATAACAAATACACTATAGGTCGAGGTTTATTATACTATGGGGCATAATCATTCTAAGGAAAGGGGTCGACTATCTGAAGTAAAATCATTGAGACAAATCTATGGGTCTGATCTATTGTATGTCGAATTGTTGAGCGTGTGACAAATTTATGCAATAGTTTTGGAGCTTATGGGAAGGTTGATTTTGTGGCCATATTGTCATCTCATAAAGCTATGATTGAATCCTCCAATTTCCTTATCGAATTTGTAGAGTTATGTCATATTGTTGAGGAATTGTTCGGCATCAGTAAGGGAGATGAATTGCTAATGGAAATAAGGCTTAATTATCCAATGAAGGTTCACAATATCTAGTAATTTGAGGGCCAACAATCCGAGGTTTCATTCACAAGGTGTTATCTTAAAAAAATATGTAATTTCCTCCAAAGAATGCTCATCAATAAAATATTATTTGAGTTGTAGCATTTTCCTGGGTTTAACATCACGACCCTTATTTAAATTACTAGTAATTTTACTGTGTGAAAGTGTGCAAGTTTTGGATGTCTTTGGAGTAAAAATCCTTGAAATAATTTTTATGAAAATAAATTTCCAATATTTAATCATAAATTACCCAAGGATATTACAGTGGTACCAAAGTTGGTTTTCCTGCCAGCATAAACGGTTACTATAGTTGATGATTCCATTAGATCAAGGGTACATAACCTATAGGAAGAAGAAGGAAAAAGAGAATCTCCACTTAGAACGAGAGGAAGAAAAAGGAAAAATGAGGGACTACAAGGAAAAACCAATATAGGATCCAGATAGTGGACACATAGGTTAAGGGCACTTACCAATAGAGGATCCAAATTTATCAAGTTATCAAAGAAGGGCAACTCCAACAGTAAGGCAAGTGGCTCACACAAGTCCAAGTTTAATAGATGTTTCCCCTTCTGATGGGGGAAATCAACACAATGGAGACCATTTTTCATTGGGGGGAACGAACTAATCCAAGTGGATACCAATGCTACCAACCTATTCCATTAGCTCAAAGGACGTTGTAGTCCTCAGATAGATCTTTCTAGCGAGGTATTGTGCGCATCAAACGAAGATCATATGCCAAAGTTACAACCCCGGGAAGTTGATGTACCAATTTACCGAAACGGGGCCCATAGTTTTGGCGCTTCATCTCTTAGGGTTAGGTTTTTGGATGTTTAGGGCTTTTCATTGTTTCTCAATAATAAATGGGCCTTCGAGCCTCATTGTAACATAGTTTAGAGGCATGTAGCCACCACATCTCTTCTCAGAGATAGTCTATCATTGCTAGAGCTAGTTTATTTTGATTCTGTTTGTAAGCATATTTTAGTTCTTTGATATTAATGAAATGAAGTGTTATTTATGCTACATCTTTGTATTTGTGGTTATATCTATATTTTGTTGCATTCCTGTTTAAGTTTGGATCATCGTGACTCTCGAATTGCTCCTTGCTTTCACTCAATTAGTCCCTGCATTCAATGTTATCTTCTTCTCCTCGTTCTTTTTCCAATCTCCTCTATTGCCTTCCCCATTGAATTCCCTCTTTTCTTTCCAAATAAATAGGTCTCCTCGACCTTGATCTCTAAGGGGGATGGGGATGGGCACATTCTTCTACCCATACGACCAATCCCATCTTTTTAGTTTCTCTCATCCCAAATGGTTTAAAGGTTAGGTAGTGTTTCTTTTAAGCAATTTAGGTAGTGTTGGTTATGGCTTACTCATGACACACAACGAGCCCTCTCCCTTAGGCTTTGGATCCATGTGTCCCCTACTCTATTCAGTGGTCAATCAAAATTTAAATCTACTTTTAAATGTTTTCGGATTCAATTCTAGTTAACCATGACTCTCACAATGTTAATAAACTTTCATGACTACATATTTGGGAATGAAGAAAAAAAGCTATTGCAAATTAAAAAATGGAAATAAGAAAATTTCCTTATATTCTTAATCATTTAAGTGATAAAAGTATTAAAATATAAGAAATATAACCATTTGAATGGAAAAGTATAAAAAAATATCACTGGATAAAAGCAATCTTTCTTGCCATTAAACATCTTATAATGTTGTATTCCTCTTATTATGATAGGAAAAAATATATTATATCAAATAATTTTCTAAATACATATATAAATTTATGTGTATGGATTTGCTCTGGTCAACAATCAATTTTGATAATAGATTTGGACCCTGTATATGCATGAATGAGAACCTCTAACCTTAAAATTGCCCGTAGAAAGTCTACTTAGTCCTTCTAAAGGTTTTGAGTAATAGACCTATGTTCAATTATAAATATGTGTTAGTGTGAAAAAATTATAATTTTTTTTAAATAAGAATCTGATCATGAATTTTATAGAAATTATTTTAATTTATTATTAATTTATTAGTAATATATAACTAACTCACAAGAACCGGAAGAAAAAAAAAACTCTATTTAGTAAACAGAGCACCCAGCGTGCATGATAGGGCGGATGGCTTTCGCTCACCCCAGCCGAGTTCGAACCCTGGGGAGGTCCCCCTTCGGCGTTATGTGACGGCTTTGCCGTATCTGCTGGCTTCAGCCGTACTCTGACTGGCTTCGGCCATATTGTAATCATGAGGGCTTTGGCCATATATGGATTTTCTCTCTGAAAAACATAGAACTTTCAAATAAAACCTTCCAAATCTCGTGCGTGAGAATTGAAGGGAGTTCTATTAAAAACAGCAAAATAAAACAAGGAACATTTCATGTATTTCCCCGGACTTGCTCGGAAGGCGCCCATTCCCCCGCCTCTACCCGTTCAACGATTTGTAGCGCCTGTAAAGATCATGCGGACCTTTACCAAACCCTACCCAGCCGCCTTCATGCATCCCGTCACATGTGATTCAATTTCTTGTTTAATTTCCAGTCAGCGGGTTCTGAGGTGAGGATGTCAGTTACAAAAACCACCTCATCCTTACTGTGCTGTCAGCGAGCCTCCCAAGAAAAGCAACCATCATCACTTCATTTGGAGACCGCGCTCACCAGTTATCCACATCGATTACCCAATTAATTAATTACAAAAGCCAGCAGCAAGTATGGTGTGAAGATATTACAACTCACCGGACCGCGGGTGGTCGGATACGCCAACCGACGACTTTCGATGCCACTGCGTTGACCACAATGCCCAAAAACGGACAGACAGGCAGGGAGTGAGTTCGTTCTTTGACTGAATCAATACTATCATAGTGATCTCGAAAATCAAATTTGGTAGAAATTTATCTCAGGTATATCCAGTATTTATATCCAAAATTAATACGAAGGATTTATATTCAAAGCCTTTGATTTCTTTCAAAATGATTTAAATGTTTTTTATTTATTAAATTTGAAAATTAATTTTAACTCATTATTAATTTATAATCGGTGTATTAACTTGTGTTAACATAATGAGTAAGAGGTAAAACTGTAAGGTGATCGTAAATTTTGACTTTTTATTTGGATATATATATATGTGGGGTAAACAGGAAAAAAAACACATAACTTTATATGATATCCTTTGTGTGAGGATGGGAGAGAATCTTTCACATTACCTGTAATACAACTAATCCTCTACCAGTTCCACCTTGAAATTTCAACGTGCCCATTAGCATCACACACCTGATATCACATCTATATACATCACACAGCAATGGGAACTCTGAGGACCTGATTTTCGCATCTGCATAATGTTCTTCTTCACTCATCACCCTTCACAAATGGCTCAAACGGCTCAGCTGCTGCGGTCCGCCGAGGCCTTAACAATGCCGGGAGTAAGCCCATTTCTGCAATTACCCTCCCAATTATCGCATACTGCCAATCCCTTTTGATATACTACATATGAACTCAACTCTAGTGTCTAGCTTACGCTAAAGTCTGATCTTTCTGATGTTGTCTCAAACACTACATTGCTTCACAGGTTCAGGTGATTGTTCTGAATGCTAATATGTGCTGCCTAGACTGCCGTCACAGGGTCTCAACAGTGCTCTCCAAAATGGACAGTATGTTTTCTTCGTCACATTCTGCACATTCACATTAATTTTTGCAATGAAACATGTATAAAAGAATCTTTTAGCGCTCCCTTGTGTTCCTTTAGTTTTACTATTTTCTAAATCTGTTTATGGTGATGATGGGCAGATTTGCTGGATTATGTGGTGGACGTGACACGGAAGAAAGTGACAGTGAGAGGGCGTGTGGATCCCAAGAAGAGAATGCATCGAATGGCCAACGACAAGAAGAGAAAGGCCATCGAATTCCAGAGGATGGGAGGCGAAGCATGCCCTACTGATGTACAACAGCAATACTGCAGCGGCACGCCGAAGAAATCAACTGATAATCTTACTGGTCGGGCCTGTTGTTTTCATCGTGCATCGTCTTAGCGGTGTCTGCGTGTTGTTAATCTGTAGACGCCGTTTGCATATATTATTATGATTCATAATTAAGCTGAAAACTCCTCTGTTCCGTTTTCCTTGCAATGGAATCCAAAGCCCTTTCTCTCACATTTTGATGCGTGGCGAGTTTTATACATCTCTGGAAATCCTACCCGAAATGACATGTTTTCCGTCCCGAACCTTACGGAGGTTAAAGATTCTCCGAGAGAATTTCTATCAATGTAATGTTCCGACAGGTCTGGTGGGGCTTCCAGTCGTGCACAAGGCGGCGTTTGATACTTGTCCCTCAACTGTCCTGTATGCGCAAAGGAAATATTATTGAAATACGGTTTTTGCAATAGGGATATTGTTGAAATGGTTTGCATTTCTCAAAAAGATGGAAATCAATCTAAAAACACTATAATGAAGGTTGAAAATGCAAATTTATTTTTGTATGAAATTTAGTTCAAAAGATAATGAAGTAGTCAACGGATTTTGGTGGATTGTAATGAAGTATTTTGTTACCTTCGTGTGAATTCACTGGTTTAATTTTCGCACCAATCAAAATAATATATTAAACATATGAAAATATAATTTTACCAGCCTCACCAAAAAGAGTTCACAGCTATTATGTTTTTCTTGGTATTTTAATCCGACTCCTTCAATGTGGAGAGAGATCTGTAAAAATATCGAGCGTCCGTTGAAGTGGGCGGAAATATTAACTTGGAGGTGAGATAGATACATGTTAAATGTATTTGATTAGAATAGAATGCATGTGAAAATGGTGTTCGAGGAAAAAATAAATACATATTTCAAAGTAATATAAAATTTAATATTTTTAATAATTATCTTAAGTTTTTAATTCATCAAAGTCTTCAACTAGATAGGTGAAAAAAAAGAATTATTAAAAATTAATTTTTGTTTAATTTGGTTAAACGATAATTCCAATCGTATTGGTGTTTTATATATATGGATTTAGCTTTATATGAATGTAAGCATGTGAAAGGGATATATATATTACAATTTATATATTCAAATATGTATATACAATAGATTTATTTAAGTATTTTAAGATTGGTTAGCAACCGAAGGGGGATTTCAATTCTCGGTGACTCGAGTAAATCACCGCAAGCCTTTTTGAATGAACCTTCTCAAGTTGTTAATTTCTGTCAATACAAGTTTTAACGACAAGTGACAGCAAAAGAAGATTGGTTTCGTCTTGTAGGGAAGGTGCAGCGTCAAATCTCTTTCTCGGTCGCTGATTTGAGTGAAACACGAACATCAATCGCAAGTGCGAGACACGAACATCAACCGCAAGTGCGAGGGCGCTGCAACTTTCAATTTATACACTTTGTTCCTTCAACCTGCAGACAGAATGAATTCTTATTTGTGCAAATAATGATAACGTGGTGTAAGATTTTTGAGATACACAGATCTAGATCTGCAAAACAATAAACAAGCTTGCAAGAGAAGGAAGGAAGCGAGCAAGAATTGAGAAAAGAATGAAAATTGATTCTACAATATTAGTTTTAGAATAAATACATAAAAGCAACTAAGTTAAGCTTAGTTGTACATGCAATAACTAAAGCTAACTAAAGCTAAGTGTGCTTTATCTTATGTTAATGTGTACATGTGCCACATGCAAGCAATAAGTTAACTGGAGCTAATCTAGGTGCATGTACACCAACACAGCTAGTCTAAGTGCATGTACACCAACACCCCCCCTTAAGCATAACTTAGGTGAGTGTGATGCAAAATGAATGAGTCCCGGCAACACGGCCATTTTAGGTACCCATATACAATGCATAAAAAAGGAGGAAAGAGGGAAAACCCAGTGGGAAGAAAACCCCCCTCAAAATATAATGCAAAAGTAGAGAAAAGACAACTGCTAGGCAGTCGTGTCCTTCACCCCGAGTCGATCTCGCAGGAATCGAAACTTCTGCTCAGCATGTTTTCTTCCAGGTGTCGCAAATCCGCGGCCTGACAGAGCGCGAGCAAATACGTGGAGACCATGAGATTGAGTATGTCGATTGCCTCGGCTGATTTGCGGGCTGAGATGAGGCCCAGAGAATTGACATCTTGGTTGTGCTGCTCGGCGCTCTGGACGTGGGTGGTGACAGGGCTGGCGAGGTACTGGAGCTCCGATGTGTAGGAAGCCATGGCTATCTCGGCGCCCTTGAAGCCGTAGTTGAGGCTCGGGTTGGGGCCACCGCTGAGATTCGAAGGCAGGCCACCGTTGTAGTAATCGTTGACGAGCTCCGAGAATTGGGCGAACATTAGCTTCCCGATTGCGGCGAGAGCGAGGCGCAGGTTGTCCATGGAGACACCGATTGGGGTCCCCTGGAAGTTCCCGCCGTGCAGTGCTTTGTCTCGAGCAACGTCAATTACAGGGTTGTCATTGACAGAGTTAATCTCTCGCTGGATCATGTGGGTAGCAGATCTGATGACTTCGATTTGGGGACCGAGCCACTGTGGCGAGGTTCTGAGAGCATAACGATCCTGCTTCGGCTTCTGCAGGGGATTCATCTCGTGCTTTTCGGCGGCATTTTTCATGTAGGAGCTCCCATCCAGAACATATTCCATTATGGTCGCGGCTTCCATTTGGGCAGGATGGTGCTTCAGCCTGTGTGTCAATGGGTCTGTGAACTCTGGTTTCCCGAGCATCACTTCGCAGAACATGGCGGACAGAACTTCTGCAGCAATGCAGATAATGTTGGCATCGAAGCAAACGATGGAAGCGAGAGCAGCTCCGACCGAGGTCCCGTTAACGATGGCTAATCCTTCCTTGGGCTGGAGCTCAAAGGGCTTCTCGACTCCGATTTGCTGAAGCGCTTCCAGAGCACCGAGTTCCTTACTGCCTCTGCATCTGGCTCTGGAATTGGGTCGCTTCCTTCCGCTGCCTGTGTGTGTCATCTGATACACTGAGAGAAGATTCACAGAAAGCCTTGGAATATGCAAGACATTTTCAAAACTTCCATCTTCGAATTGCACTCTTCCTTGTCCAGTTGCTGCAACTGCAGAATTATCCCCCATGAGAATGGGAGGACCTGAGTATGCATGTAGAGAAGAAAATGATTCCTTTGAAGAAGCCATTTGATGTGAAGCTCCTGAATCGATGATCCATTCTTGTGGTGCAGAATGAAGAGCAATCAAAGCATGCCCGTTACCTCTTGGATCTGGTGCTTTTTCTCCAGACTTCTTCTTAGCATTCTCAGGAATGCGGTCTCCAAGATTGTGTTGCTGGAGTGTCTGCGCCATAAGATCTATAGTCTCCTTCATGCATGCAGATTCATGATGAAAACCACGGTGGCAATAATTGCACATTGATTGCCCTTTCGTTCCTTTCCTTTCCTTTGAGCCAGATGATCCATCAGGGGGTTTGGGATGTCCTCCCTTTCTTGGATCAGGATCCTTCTTCCCTTTTCCTTTCTGATGGTCTTTGGAATTTGCCTTTCCTTTTGCATGCACAGTAAGTGCATGCGCTTTGGAATTTTTAAGTGTGCCCATTTTGATGAGCTTATCTTGCTCATGCATCAAAGACTGAATAAAAGAATCCAGTGAGGGCATCTTCTAAGTTGCACCAGTTGCAGATCTGGCTGTGTGGAATGTAGAGACGAATACTGCATACTCTGGACCAAGTTTTGATAAAATGGAAAGAACCAACTGCTTTTCTTGCTTGGATTTGTCGATCCCGCATCCTTTCAGCTGAACCAACAAGGCTTTATACCTTGTGAAAAAATCTTGAATGTTCTCAAAGTTTCTCGGATCTAATGAGTTTAACTCATTTTCGAGAATGTGACCTTGCATTTCATCATGTTTTCCAAACAATTCTTCCAAAATTTTCCATACTTCATTTGGAGTTGAACATGATTCAACATGAAATAGCAGTTCCGGAGAAATAGATAAACATAGGATGCCAAAGGCCTCGTCCATGCGATTGAAATATCTTGTTTTCTCCATTGCCGATGTTGGTTCAACTTCTGTTCCCATGGTTATTCGAAATAAGCCTCTACTTCTGAGATGAAGTTGAATCTTTGGCTTCCATTCGAAATAATTATATGGAGTGAGAATTGCCGATTGTGGAAACTCCAATTTAGACTCCATTCTTTGTTGCTTCAATCTTCTGAACCTGCAAATAAAATTGCTTGTGCATTGATTACAAATCCCTGTGCTCTGATACCATGTAAGATTTTTGAGATAGACAGATCTAGATCTGCAAAACAATAAACAAGCTTGCAAGAGAAGGAAGGAAGCGAGCAAGAATTGAGAAAAGAATGAAAATTGATTCTACAATATTAGTTTTAGAATAAATACATAAAAGCAACTAAGTTAAGCTTATTTGTACATGCAATAACTAAAGCTAACTAAAGCTAAGTGTGCTTTATCTTATGTTAATGTGTACATGTGCCACATGCAAGCAATAAGTTAACTGGAGCTAATCTAGGTGCATGTACACCAACACAGCTAGTCTAAGTGCATGTACACCAACACGTGGCTTTAGACCATTGTTCTATGATCTCTGAGAATTTGAAAAGGCAAACTTTGTTTATCAACGAATTTATGCACACTTACTTCAGTGATTCATGGGAAATCAATGCCAGAATTTTATCTTTGAAGTTTTTTGTTGACGAGCAATGAGCAATGTGGATAGCACCGTGGTCAGCAATGAGAGCAACAAGCAGTGAATAGTGAGCAGTGTGAGCGCAGGGACCTTTTATGCAGCAGAAGTATCGAGTAGGGAGCAGCGTGTAGCCTAAGCAGGGAGTAACCTGAATAGTGAGGAGCAGTGCAAAGTAATCTTGGCATTTTATAGACCTACATCTTTCTCGGAACAAGTTTGATGGAAAATGCATTCAAACATAACAACGGGACAAGAAATTTCATAACATGTGGAGACAAATAATTTAGGACACGTGAAAATTTCCTCATCCACCAAAGCTCGGAAGTGGGTTTGGGTCAATGCTAAACAATATTGGAACATTTTAAAACAAAGACTAGCCCGTCTAAAATGGGAGAAGATAAGGAAAAAATGGTCTCAAAAGGAAAGTATTCGAGCCCTTTGCAATAAGCACTCAAATAAGTCCCCTCTACAAACACATAGAAACAAGAAGTCCAGAGGAAAAGTCATTGATGATTCTGCCTTATGTAGTGCCACATCCACACATTTTACCTAGTCATCTGATATTTATGTGAAAGAATTGTTAAATGCAAAAGAAAGGTTGGGGGTTTTAGAAGCTGAAGAGAAAAAAAGAGATCATAAAATTCATATAATAACAGTTGAGAACAAGGGTTTAGCAGAAAGAAAAAAGGTTTTGAAAGAACAAGTGGCATTGCTACAGGAAGCTCTCCTCATAGGGAAGACAAAATGGAAATGCATGAAGACGAATGTGCAAAACATAAAGAAATTTGTAGTGGAAAGTACAGAGGTGGTGAATGTGAAATCATCATAGGATAAAGGGAAAATGATTGCCCAAATAAACAACCATGAAGAGAAAGCAAGAGAAGAAAGGAAAGGAGATTCCACAAAAGTTTCCAAAACTTGGGCTCAAGTTATTAGCAATTATACTAATAAGGAAGGAGAAACAAACATTAAAGTTGACAACATGCAAGATAAAGAGGGCAAGGAAAGACAAAATAGAGCAACAAACATAATTATTGAAGGGATGAAAGACAATGGGAAAAATGAATGTACTCTTGAGCTTGCAAGAGACTTCTTGAAAGACAAGTTTGTATGGCAACGACAAATATGCCAAGCATGGAGGGTGGGTAAGTTTAACGGTGAGAGAGCCAGACCCATAAAAGTCATAATGTCTAGCTTACATGATAAATATATCATTTTAAGAAAGAAGCATCTCTTGAGGGGTTCTTGCTTTTTCCTAGATTTAACTATAAAACAACAGGAGGAAACGAGGGAGGAAATGTTAAAGGTTAGGGCAGCGAGAGATGAAGGCAAGAGAGAATGGATTTATAAAGGAAAAGTTGTGATAGAACGATTTGGACCTCCTTCCAAAACAGAGCAGCAAGATGATAATAAAGAAGAAGCAACAAACTCTTCAACATGAAATCAGGAAGCAAGGTTAGTATGGGAAAGCAGGGACAATGACTCAATGTGAGTCTTGCATGTAAAAATAAATAGCAATCAAGTCATACCCAAGTTTCCTTACGATTAGCTTGTTGGAACTGCAGAGGTTACTTATGGAGACGAGGACTTGGGTTAGGACCTATTGTGGAAGATAGAGACATAATTTGCCTCATAGAAACACATGAGCATGAAGGGTGCAAGACACCTCAGTTTGAAGGATACTGGAAAATGGCAGTGTGGAACAAGGTAGCAGGGAATAGCAAAGGGAATAGGGGTATCATGGTTTTAATCAAGGAGAAAGAAGGTTTTATCATTCAGTTAGAAAAATAAGACTCAAATAAGCAATTCATTTGGTTTAAAATATCATAAAATGGAAACCACATCAAAATTCCAGCATGTTATTTTGCGCCGCAAGTTTCAAAATCTACATAGGTAGAGGGATTGACCACAAAGATCTATTTGCAGCCTTAAAAGCAAATATTGCAACATATTCTCAGCTAGGTGAAGTCCTTATAGTGGGTGATTTCAATGTTAGAACTGCAAGTGAGCAAGCTAACATTCTTTGATGTAAAAATGATTGCGACCCTATTTGGCATTAGGGGAATTTTGAGGTCTAAAATGGCCCCCCTAAGAAAAATATACAACAAAAATAAACTTTATAAGAACTAATAGGATTCAAGATGATAATCTCAAGCATGAGGGATGATTCACCGTTTTTGGAGTAAAAAGGTAAAAAGATTAAAAATAAGAAAACTACTTTTTCAACTCGTATTTTAAACTTATCTTTCTAAGGTTTTACTCAAATTTCGAGCAGGATTACTTGTTGGATGCAAAATTTAATTCCTCATCCAAGGAGTACCTATGCTGCATACTTTCGATGGACCTTGCTACACGAAAAATGAGAAATACATGAAAAAACGTGATTGCAATCACATTTTTCATGTAGAAGGGCCCATTGAAAGTATGCAACATGGGTACTCCTTGGATGATGAATCAAATTATGCATCCAATGAGCATTGTCACTCGAAATTTGAGTAAACCCATAGTGAGATAAGTTGAAAATATGAGTTAAAAAAGTAGTTTTTTCTTTTTTCCCCTCTAAAATTTGATGATGTAATCAAATCTTATTTTATTATTTCCACTATTATTTTATAATTTCCTTAGGAGGCCCATTTTAGACCTAAAAACTCCCCTAATGGTTTACAGAAGAGAGTAATCATCAGTGGGAAAGATATTTCAAAGGACAAGGGCTGCAATCTCTTTGGTGAACAATTTCTTAGTCTATGTGGGGCCCTTGATTTAGTCATTTGTAATGGATTGACTAGATGGGCAAAGTCTGATAATTTCACTTACAATGGAGAAAGTGTAGTAGATTATTTAATTTGCTTGCATGGTTTGTGTGAGAAAATGGAGGAAGTTTTGATTGGAGATTAGCTGTGGGACTTAAAATCAAATCACAAGACAATTTATTTAAGTTTCTGTTGGACTGCAAAGAAACAATTAGAGTAAAAAATTCATCATGTCCAACAAAATCTCCCATAGGGCAGAATTCTTTTGACTCTAGAAAATTGTAATACTTTCAAAATGACATTAGAGAGGCTCTTCGAGAAGGAGAGAATCACAATTCACGGTCTTCATAGTCATGAATTAACATATTTAATTCAATGCACACTTGCACAGTGAAAAAGAGAAAAAATTAAGAACTCTAAAGCAAATTGTTTTCTGGTTAATGCTTGGTTTGACGAGGAATGAAAGAAGACAAGGAGAATGTGGAAAGATTCAAACAAGGATAACATAAAGCTCAAAGCTTACGAGCAATTATTAAGAAACAAAAAAGGTCGATTTCATGGTTTCAAGGAGGGAAGAACTAATCTTCATTGGGAAAAATAATCCCAAATTATTTTGGAAGGAAATCCAACCGAGAAAGATACAAACTAGAAATAGTATTACAACTTCTAAACGGTTTGACTATGCAAGACAACTCTATGAGCAGGATCTCAAGGATGACCCTCCCCCCTTGGTCAACATTGATACTGGAATCTTCATGGTGCAAGAGGTAGAATTGGGTATCAAGAAGTTGTGTGTTGGAAAAGAAAAATACTTAGCGGAACTCCAAGCAGAATATCTAAAGTGGGGCTCAAAGATTCTTGCACCTCACATTAAAAAAAAATTCAACAACATCATACAAAAGGGGCTCCCCACAGATTGGACAACTAGTCTATAAATACTTCTTTTCAAGAGAGGTGACGTCAATAATCCCTCCAATTATAGGGACATCATGATAAACCCTTTGTTTGCAAAGCTATTTGGAAGCATGCTAGAAAATAAAATTAGCAAGTGGGCAAAAGAAAGAGATAAGCATGCTAAATGGTAAGCAGGTTTTAGATCTAAACTTTCCACAGTTGGTCATTTTATAACTTTAAGGCACATCATTGAAAAAGTTTGGGAGAAAAAGGAAGAAGTCTTGTGTTGCTTTGTTGATTTCATTAAAGAGTTTGACACAGTTCTTAGGGATAATCTTTGGCATAGAATGGAGGAACTTGGGGTTCCTAAACATTTGAGAGCAGTTGTTCATAAGCTATATGAAGATGTGAAAGTCAAAGTTAGAACTTCAGCAGAAATTTCTGAAAGTTTTAGAAGCAATATCGGGGTCAAGCAAGGTTTCCCACTATCTCCTACCCTTTTTGGTTTATATATCGACAAACTTGAGTGGTTAAATTCACAAGGGGGTGATGGTATCTATTTGGGCGAGTTTGTTATAAGGCTTCTTTTGTATGTAGACGACCTTATTCTGATTTCTAAATCAACTCTTGGTTTGCAAGAACACTTACTATCCCTTGAGCATTTTTGTAGAAGTGTGGGGATGCAATTCAATATCAGCAAAACGAAAGTAGTGGTTTTCGTTAAAAAGAGAAAACATAACCAGCATAAGTTTTACTTTTAAGGCAACATTCTAGAAGAATTTGTGGATTACAAATACCTTGGAATTGACTTCAACAAAAATCTAAGATGGGATGGTTGTAGAAATAAAAGAAGTTTGGGGGGTTGGAGGGAATTTTATGCATTTCAAAATAGATATAGAGAGGCAAGGTTATGGGACTGGAAAACCACTCAAACTATTTTTGGGCTTCTAGTGATTCTCTATGGTTGTGAACTATGGGCCAATAGTACATTCAACATGCAGTGGAGACAAATTGAGAAAATTTAGAAGCGTTTGATTACAAACAAATCCAAGATTAAAAGTGCAGTTCCTTGTGCTATCTTGGTAAGTGAAACGGGGGTTGCTCCTATTGAAGCAATTGCTATGGTGTGAGTCATAAGGTATTTAAAAAAAATTGAGAAAATGGAAGAAGGTAGTGGCCTAAGGTTGTCTTTAATGATAGATTGTGCAACAACAAAAAAAAACTTGGATGAAGCAAAATAACAAATGGTTTAGTAAATGGGGTATTTGCTTGAACACATTTCCCATTAAAAATAAAGATTTAAAAGATTTTGTTATGGATAAGTTCCACAAGAGTACTTGGGATAAGGAGCTAGGAAGAAAGAAAAAATACCATATTGAAGTGTTTAATCCCACTGATAGTCATCAACCAAAACCATACATATAGGCCAATATCTCTTGGAGAGACAAAATTCTTATTGCTCAGTTAAGGACTAATTCTCATCAACTTCGTTGTGAAACAAGGTGCTAGAAAAGGCCAAAAGAAGTGTGGGAGGAAAGAGTATGCATTTTTTGTTCTTCCAAAAAAGTGGAAACAAAAAGGAATTTCATTTTAGAATGTGAGGCCTTCAAAGACAATAGGGAAATTTATCCAGATATGTTGGGAGCTAGCTCTTGGGATAATCTATTTAGCAAGGGGTTTGTCAAGAAGATGGGAGCATTTATTATGAAGCTTCATAGACAAAGGGCCAAATACATCAAGAAAATGAAGAAGCAATCTATCCCATAGGCTATCTTTAGCCTCATGGACGTTAAAATAATTTATTTCTTCTTTCATAACCATAGGCCAACTATATTACAACCTTTCTTGTAGTTGACCACCCTCTAGTTGGAAACAAAATCTGAGGGGATGCTTGCTCAAGGAAATTCACACCAAAGCTTGGTAGATGCCCATGATATTGAGTTCACTATTTTGGTGGTTTAACAACTACTCTCTAATAGTAAGCATCATAGTGACTCACTTCTTTGAGTTCAATCACATGGCTTCACCCAAGGTCCATATGGGCTATTTTTTAGTTTTAGGAGATTGAATCCACTGTTTAGGCGGTTTCAAAACTATATTTTCATAGCAAGCACTGTAAAGTTCTGTAGTCCATTGTATAGGTGGTTTAACAACTCTTCCACGAGCACCATAATGGTTTTGGTTCCTTGTTTAGGTGGTTTAAAACCCACACAACAAGCACCATTGTGATTCAATCATCCATTGAGCTTTCCACTAAACACATAAGCTTAGAAAGAAAATCCAATGGCCTCAAAAATACATCAAAAAGGGAATATCACCCTAATTCACCATGTATTGGATCAGTCACAACTTTAGAACTTCTCCTTACTTTCACTCTAGTAGTCCCTGCAATCAACTAGATGTTATCTACTTCTCCTTTTTCTTTTTCCAATATCCTTTATCACCTTCCCCATTGACTCCCCTCTTTTCTTTCCAAGGAAACAACCCATCCTAAACTTTGATCCATGAGGGTGAACCCTGTCCTCTATCCATATGGTCAATCCCATCTCTTTAATTTCTATCAGCCCGAGTGGTTTACTAGTCAAACAATGTTTTAAGGAATTTAATTTAGTTAGTTATAGCCTGCTCACGACACACAACAGACTCTCTCTTAGGTTTTAGATCCGTGTGTGCCCTCCTCTAGTCAACCATCAATCAAAATTTACATTTAATTTTAATGTTTGCAAGCTTCAGTAATCCCACTTATGCAAATTTATGTCTACATGCATGAGATGAAAAAAAGAAGAAGGTGTTTACACCATTAAAAAAAATGGGAAATAAGAAAATGAAATGTGATAATTTGAATGAAAAGATATTAAAAATATCATTAAATAAAAACAATCTTTCTGGCCACTAAACATATTATAGTGTTGTATTCCTCTTATCGTAAACATATTATAGTGTTATATTCCTCTTATCGTTGCTTATGTTATAATAGGAAAAAGTTTCTTGCATCATTTCATATATTTTTAAATTCTAACTACAATGACAAGTTTATGTGTATGGATTTGTTTCCTCAATTGTCTCTCTCCATCATTAATTTAAAATTTTTACATGCATGCATGAAATCCTCTAACATTAAAATTGTCCCTTAGAAAGTCTATTCAGTATTCTATAAGGTTTTGAGTTATGCACATATACATAATAAAAAAATGTTATTATAAAAAATAATACTATTATTATAAATTAAATTTTTTATTTTTAAAAAATAATTTAAAAATATTTGACCATAAATTTTATTTAAATTTCTAATTTATTTATTTAGTTATTTTTTGCTGATGTATAATTTATTACTAACTTTAAATTTTATCCAAGTTACTCTAATTTATTATTAATTTCTATATTTTTAAAATCTATAATTTATTACTAATTTTATTAAAAGAAATATTGAAAAAAAAGCACAAAAAACAAAACACAAAAACTCAATTTAATATACAAAACAGATTTAACTAATCTAAGTTATTTTTAATTAAATAATGGTCATACCAAATCTAGCCGTTTTCTATATAGGGGTTACTTGGTCAAGGAATTCAGCGATTGGAGTTTCTGCTCTATCTATTTAACATGAAAACCTTGATCTGCGCATTCAACTTGTCCTGACGATGAACCACATTAGCTGGTTCAAAACGTATAGACAAATGAAATATCTTATAATTTACCCCGAAAAATCTCTCATAAACTTAATATGGATCACAGAAGCCTCAATTCAACAATAACATAAAACTTTCAAATGAGACCTTAGAACTTTCAAATGAAACCTTCCAAAACATAACAACGAAAACCTTCCAAATCTCGTGCGTGAGAATTGAAAGGAGTTCTATTAAAAACAGCAAAATAAAACAAGGAACATCTTAGGTATTACCCCGGACTTGCTCAGAAGCCCCCAATTGCCCTCAGTTCAACGATTTGTAGTGCCAGTGAAGATCATGCGGACCTTTAGCTAACCCTCCCCAGCCGCCTTCATCCGCCTTCATGCATCCCATCACATGTCATTCAATTTCTTGTTAATTTCCAGTCAGAGGGTTCTGAGGTGAGGATGGCAGTTACAAAAACCACCTCAACTTTACTGTGCTGTAAGCGAACCTCGCAAGAAAAGCAATTATCATTTAAGTTTGAGGAATTAGGCAGAAGAATTGTTCGAGAGTTTAAAATGTTGGAATTTTGATAATTTTTTTTTTTTTAAATTTTGTAGAGACAATGTTTGAATCATATTTTTTTATAGTGGAAATGGTTTCAGCACCATCAAAAATGTTTATAACATCTAAAATTTTGAAATTCAATAATTATAACTTAGATTTACAGAAATCTTGCTAAATTTTCCACTGGAATTTCCATAACCTTCTAAACCACTCTTCCGCCTCAATTAGACTACGCGATGATCTAACTTCATTTGGAGACCGCGCTGGCCAGTTATCCACATCGATTACCTTATTCATTAATTAATTACAAAAGCGAGGTGCAAGTTGTCCATTGGCGTATGCGATCGCAGTGTGGTAAGTTGGAATATCTTCACGCCATACTTGCACATTTGGTAGAAATTTATCTCAGGTGTATCCAGTATTGATAAGAAGGATTTATATTCAACGCCTTTGATTTCTTTCAAAATGATTTAAATTTTAAAATTTTAAAAATAATTTAACTCATATTAACTTTTGTTAACATAAAATTATGGATAATATTAAGAGGTAAAACTGTAGGGTAGTTGTAAATTTTGACTTTTTATATCTCGGGTAGTGTATGGAATTGTCCTTTTTCTATCCGCCTAATAAAATGATTTATTTATTTATATATATATATGATGGCCTAGTTTAATTAATTAATAAATAAAATAATTTTAAATATTAAAATAATATATTTATTTATAAAAGTTTATTAACTTTTTGTTAACTTAAAATTATGGATAATATCGAGTAAGAGGTAAAAATGTAGGGTGGTTGTAATTTTTGACTTTTTATATCTCGGGTAAACAGTATATGGAAGTGTTCTTTTTCTATCCACCTAATAAAATGATTTATTTATTTATATATATATATGCTGGCGTTGTTTAATTAATAAATAAAATGATTTTAAATATTAAAATAATGTATTTATTTATATATTATGGAATAATTTAATTAATAAATATAATCATAATTTAATTAATAAATAAAATGATTTAAAATTCATAATTCATAAAAGATTCCATCACATTAAAAAACATTTTATTCATTAATTTTTTATTAATGAATATATAAACATTTTTATTTCTTTGTATTAATAAAAAAACCAGATTTGTTAACTTACTATTAAATGCAATGGTATGATATTCTTTGTGTGAGAATGGAAGAGACTGTTTCACATTACCCGTAATACAACTCATCCTCTCCCAGTTCCATCTTTAAATTCCTATTACATGCCCACCTTTAAATTCCTATTACATGCCCATTAGCATCACACACATCATATTGTCATATTCATCATCACATCTATATAAATAACCAAGCAATAGAGAGATATTGAAATACGAATACGGTTTTTGCAATAGAGAGATTGTTGAAATATGGTTTGCATTTCTTAAATGATGATCTTGAATATGGAAATCAATTTAAAACACAATTATGAATGTTGAAAATGGAAATTTATTTTTGGATAAAATTTATTACAAAAGATGACAAGCTCTACAACTGTGCATAAGGCTCCCATGCTAGCTCTTATGTTTTTCTATGGTTTGCATTTCTCAAATGATGATCTTGAATATATGGAAATCAATCTAAAACACAATTATGAATGTTGAAAATGGAAATTTATTTTTGGACGAAATTTATTACAAAAAATGACAAGCTCTACAACTATGCATAAGGCTCCCATGCCAGCTCTTATGTTTTTCTTGGTATTTTTATCCGACTCCTCCAATGTTGAGAGAGATCTGTAAAATATGCATAGTACTTTGAAGTGGACAGAAATATTAACTTGAGATGTGAGATAGAGACATGTTAAATGTATTTGATTAAAATAGAATGCATGTGAAAATAGTGTAAAAAATAAATGCATATTTCAAAGTAAGATAAAATTTAATATTTTTAATAATTATCTCATATTTTTAACTCATATCTTTGAGATTTATTTTTCCACTAAGTGAAATCATCTCAACCCAACAGACTTAAAACATTTCAAGCTAAGGCTAATGTGTTTCAAAAATCTTAAAAGGCTTGCACTTTGAATGTAACTCTGAATTTTTATGTAACTAAATATAATAAAGTATTAAACTTGTTATTTGGATATAAACATTCAACTATGCAAATGAGCTAGAAGTTTTTGATATGACTGATCATTTGGATATCAGGTGTAATGTACCCCTTGGGCCTACCTTGGAAAATTAGCACCTAGGTTCCGTTAATTTAAAAAAAACTTTTATTTACAATTAAATTTTAATGCTTGTCGCAGGTGGAGTTAACCAATCATTGTTTACTGTGATCATCCCGGCAACTATACTAAAAATCTTAGCTACTGAACACCAACAAGATAATGAACCATATTTCACACTCTTTAGATCATCCCTTAGGCTTAAATCTCAACAAATCATGACGTGCAACAATCAAAACTCTGATATAACCCTTATAAGCATTAATGGACATTGGTCTGAGTCTACTATGGCTAGCATAGCTATGGATCATGATCACAGTTCCACATGCATAATTGAAAAGAGGTAAGAACATGGTGGTTATACAACATACAAAATATTCCACAAAGTAAATATGTAGCATAGAGAGTCGAAACTTAGACTACATCCTTTCAAGCATTAGAACAAAATCATATATGCATACTATTTCATGCATAACTCTTCATCATCTTAAGAACCAAGATAGATCATAAGTTTAAAGACAAGACAACATATCAATGATTTCACCAATTTCACCTATTATGTTCCTTTTACTGAATTCTAACTTGGACTACATTAAGGTACCATAAATTACCACATGCATCCATATAAAACCATCTCATGCAAGCCATTAACACAACTAATCTATTTCAAACACTAATATATATGACAACCTCATGTAGATGACTTCATAGTAGTATTAAGGAAATCATTACATACATACTCTGTTGTGTTTATTGTCTCAATCCTACACATATCCCATGCATAGAAGTTCCCCACTGAGTGACCACTTATGTTAAAAGAGTGACAACATATCGAGTATTGCATCAATCCACATATTACATTCCTCTACTAAATTTGACTTGGACTATATTAATGTCACATGCTTCCAAATCAAAATATCTCATAAAAGCAATTAACATAGGTAATCTACTCATGTATAACAATCACATGCAATTCCTGTAATCATTCTCATAACAAGGATACTCATGCAAATTTCCATAAGCTAAATGAATTTGAAATGGAGAGGGAAGAAGCATCATACAAAACATTTCACGCAAATGAATCCCACTAAAACATCACTTGGAGAGCGGAGCACCACCACCCAACCATGAATCACCTTTGATTCCCCCCGAGCCGAGGTTCTTGCCATGGATCAACTGTCCCCCAATTGATCAATGCAATGGGTATTTAATACCCTCTTTCATGATTTAGTTTCCATTAGCGACGTCCCGCTTTTATGGATTTTTCCATTTTCCTAGGTATTTTCTGGAAAAGCTTGTCTTTATCTCCCACGAGGCTTTTCCTCATAAAATCTTGCCTTTATCTCCCGCAAAGATTTTATGTTTTTTCCTTGATGGATGTTTATCTCCAATCCATCCGATGGATATTTATCTCCAATCCATCCAAGCTTATCTAGAATCACATCTAGAAGCTTTATCATGAAAGATTTATCTCTATCCCATTCCTAAATGGGATTTGTCAAGAATCTCTTCTCTTGGTGTCTTGCTTTTCCAAGTGATTCATTTATTAATTTATTTAATAACATATTATTTTTCATATTACACATAACACCTATCTTTTCTCAGCTTAGTTTTATAGTCTAAACACACACAGGAGGGATGTTACATACTCCCCCCCTTACACTTGACACCGCCTTCGGTGTATTACTGCATCATGTCCTCGTTCACAGGTAACCGGTTTCTAAATCCACAACTCTCATGGCCTTGCCATCTGATGCAAATCTTCCAATGTATATCAGTTACAAGGAGTGCTCCCAACACCTCTCCTTCCATAGCTACCTATAATATTGTTTTCAACAATTGTAATAAATTTTAGATGCAGAATGAAACTTTAAAATTTGTTGCTCAATATTACTAAAATAGTTATGGCTTATATTGCCCATTATTCATTTTATTCAAAGAATGCATGTTCTTCCCCTGCATTCTTCCAAGCCTTTGTGTTCTTGCCGAACACTTGCTTCCTGTAGTTTCTTTGCATACAACAAGTCAGCTAACATATGCATAAAACATTATAACAGGTTAGCTCATATACCATCATAACTACATATACTCATCATAATCATATGTATGCCAAACTGCAATTAACCATGGTTACTTATCCTTGAACCACTTCTTAGTTTCCTTTTTCTGTGCAACCTCCAGGTCGATTGCCTTGTCAGACACCCACCCAGTGTCTTCATGTATACCTGCACACAAGGTGTATTATACATATCATGTTTCAATCATGTAACACATGTAGTCATATGGGTACCATATGTACTGCTTGTACATAGTACCATCTGTGCTACTACCCATAATACCATGCTCATGGCATCACCTGCATGACATAAACTTTATCCACATGTTTTCCACTGTGTTAGTATCATGCCAAACATTCCTTTATCTATTTCTGGTAAATAGAACAATTGTGCTCAGTTTATAAGGAATTTTCATGAACATGGTTCATTTCTGCAACCAATTGGAAGTTTATATCATACTGTTCAAGTGCCATTATTTAGCAATCATTTTCCTATGTTATGTGGTTGCAACATAATAGTATCATAACAGTCATCCTGCCTACTATCACTCAATCATACCCATAACTCTTAGTTTTGGGTTTTAATCTGTCACCTATACCAGGTTTGAATAAAAATGAAATACATCATAAAACAGACTATGATATTCTGTCTATCATAGATACTTAAAGTCTCATGCTAACATCAATTTTTTAGATCATTATGAGTGATAATTCTGCAAAAATCTTTTGCTATACCCATATCCAACATGACTTGCATGTGCACTAATTAATGCAGTCAGTCAGTTTTTAAGATATTTAGTCTCATATTCAACCCAGCTTTGTCATTTACATCTCCCATCCATTTTTAGGATCTTTTAGCATAACTTAATTTCCTTAAGTTATGTTTTTCCTTAGACAGTCATAGAACTCATAATTTTATTTCAGGTATAGATAGGATAAAATAGCTTATCTTTATATTACATTCATCAGTTGGTATTTTATTTGGGCTTTGCCTTTCATGGAAACCATACAGTTAGGTTGATCATGTCATCTATCAACCACTTATTGCTTACTAAATTAATTGATTTTGACTTTATTTCAAATAAAGTTTTTCGAGGGAATCTCTCTTCCCCATACCATACTAACCATGTTATTTTCCCAGTTTAGCACTGCTTTAGGTAACACATCTAAGTACTTTCTGGTACCCATATACCAGAGATGCTCCTTCCCAGAGCATCATCTTACCATCAATATAAAATCACAGCAATTTTGCAGATTGTTCTATATGATGACAATATTAGGTTAAACAATACCTTCATGACTTTATATCATCGTCATTCTTAAAGAAATAATATTATTTATCTAATCTTGATCACATTCTACTAGCCATATGCATCATCACATATCATCAATTCTTCATGCCATATGTGTATATTTAACCATACTTAAACAAAATTTAACATCATCAATTTAAATCCACTTATTCATTATGGTGCATAGCCTACAATAACAACTTAGTTATAATATTTTCCACATGACAGTAAGGATTAATATCCTTCAGTTTCCTTATCCAGCCCAACTCTTAAACATAGTCATAATTTGTTCATGCATACTTTGCCTATTTATCATTGGCACATAACAGCCCATGCATGTATGCTAAAAAGAATATAACCTCAAATATAGTTCAAGCAACTCAAATCCCATACATGGACGAAAAGGTCAAATTTGTTTTACATGCTATGCATATTTGTAAGAATCATTATTCAAAACTTAATTTATTATTTTTTTGAAAACCTATAGTAATAGAAAAAAATTTTAAATTCCTCATTTATGAGGAACCTCCATAAAAATACTTATTAGCATGTTAGTTCACGTTCCACTACTGCCGCCACCTGGCAGTACAACACCCATCTCATGGAGTACAAGTCTCTGCTTAGTTTATTTTATTCTTTTTACTTCTTATAAGAAGTACGTTTGTCATGTCTCAATTCCTTTTCCAAATTGGAAGGGTTCATATTGGTTAGATATTACCCCCAAAACCTTATCTATATCAGATATATACATTAAGGTATGCTCTTAAGTTGCAAAGTTTTACACGGTCAAGAAGGTACTTACAAACTTAACACGATTTTTCTATCATCAATCAAGAAGCATTAGAACTTGCTTCTTATTAATTACCATGGTTTATATATATTGTTGTACCCAAGGACACTTATAAGTAAAAGTATGCATATCCCATGCATAGGTCATGGTATATAATAACATGTTAAAATTAGATTCCCCTTAATCATCTTTTCGAAGAACAAATCACACTTCAAAATGCATTATATATAGATGCATTAACCAAAGGATTACATTGAAATAAATTATGCCATTTCATAATCTTATACTATAACATGCTCTTTATAATCTTAACATTATTCGTGGGAATCTTTACCTTTGCATAACACCTTACTAAGGTTTAACATTTCCTCTTTTATATAATCATCCTTTTAGGTATTAGGTGGGATTTTATTTAGCCAAGTCCCTACCTAATTGTATCATTGATATTTTCCTTTTATTAAAATAACACGATGACCATGTTACCAATCATTATTTAAAAATTTACCTATCAATTGCTTTCGTTCCAACATAGATTTCCAGCTACCCTTAACTTTATCAGCAACTGTAACGAATTTACCCATTTCTCATGGACGGATATACCAACTGTGGTGATAAAACGGATCTCTTAACCTAACCATTTTAATAAGCTTGGTGGTGGAGGAATTGTCTGATAACAACTATTTCACCGAAAGAAAATACTGACACATCAGCGAAGTGATCGAAAGGGATGAACAATTTACTTATTGTGGGTTGCCAATTCATGAATCCCACCAGTTTTCAGAAGAATGATAGTGGTGACTTCAACATCATAGAAAAAAACTCAAATGCATTCCTGAGCAATTGGTTCTTGCGTTTTTGGCTTCTAGAGTTTTGAATGTGCTTCATCAAAACCCTTCTTTCTCATTTCCACTACTTTCTGCACCCAAAAGGTAGCAGAAAATATACAGAGCCCAGTGACTCCCATTTATCGAAATTATCGAAATTACAATTATGTGTACTTTACATTATCGAAATTACAATTATAAGTTTAAAATTTAATACTTTAAACAAGTTAAATTGGACATGACATAGCATAAGCTATTGCTGCTAGACAAGGTTGTTGTGGTCGCAGTCATAAGTTTCAAAACACTTTCTTATTGTTGATAATCACTTTTGGCTACCACAATTTTTCTTTGACCGCTGTATGCCACAACTTAGAATATTGCGTCACATCTGTTGATCAATAGCATTGGCCTTCACCAAAATATAAAGACAATTGATAATAATGTGATCAGAGTGTCAAAAAAATTTCAATAGTTTAAGGCTTGAATCTCACCCAATACAAATCTAGGAATCCCTCTTGTGATGTAAGGGAAAATACCTTCTCTCCATGAAGAAAGATGAGGCATATCAGAGAAGTTACAATTCCTGTACCTAACATCCTCAATAATCAAGGTGATCACATGACTAAGTAATTTAAAACATGATTGTGACTGACTGTGTGGCTCCGACCTAAATTAAACTCCTTCTCAGAGCCTACCCGGGAATCCATGACAATACATGGGTATATTACACAATAATAAAACAATGATACAACCATGGATTCCCTCTATTAAACAAGTTATGCCCAACTATGATGATATATGCCAATTACGTTAATGTTGATAAGCAACAAATACAATGCTCACAAGCTCTCTCAGTCCACATCATCAATATCACACAACAACATACTATGTCATTTGCAAACATCTACCCCAAATGGTCCAACACACAAAGTAACTATACAATCTGCTATTCTTATTTTTCCTGCTTAACCAAGTTTGCAGACCGATCGAAGAAGTACCCATTAAAGTTTAAAGTGCAATACCTGCTTCCCCAATTACTCTTTTTTTTCAAAATTTTCTCATGAATCGATCTGATGGGCATAGATTTGAGACAAATTTAACACTTCCACGGATTTATTGCGCATTTCGGAACATATAGAGAATGAAACACACAGACCCCTTAGCTTATCTTAATGCACAAACCCTGAAGCATCTTAAAGTATGCTCAATTCATATATAGTGTAAAATACACATGGATACATTAATATTCAACATATTATAAGGGTTTGATTAGAGTGAGTAGGTTTTTAATCAAACAAAACCTTTGAAGCTTGATGAGTACCAGAATTTTTTTCGAAGATGGATCAACCCAAATCTCAATGGATGTCAATAGCTGCTTCAAGGCTACTTTTGGGACCCAAATCATTAGGTCTGATGATCGAACCCTCTGCAAATTAGAAAAACTGCAATTTTGTGAAACACTTGAGGGTGTCTGGATTTTCAATGAGCAGACGACTCGTGGTTGCAGAGAGGGGAATTTTTCACCAAGTTAGATGAATATTGCACTAATTTAATGCTTGGACTATACAACACAATAGAGCAAGATATTGAAACAATCAAGAAATATTTATTTATATTATTTCATGCATGACGGTTTATCATTATGATCGAATTTTTTTTAACAGTAGACACAACACAACTGTACACAGTAATTCGGGAGGCCAGAGTTATGGAGTGCCAAACAGTGGCACATTTACTCCCATGAAAGGCACACACCGATGATGACTCATCATCAACACCATTAGGTTCAGAAATCATGCTATCTGCATAACCCAATGAGATCTACAGAGACCAAGCTTGCTCACTAATTTATAATTAGTCTCCACGCCTTGGAAGATAGAGTACTCGGTGGAAGGTGGGGATAAATGTTATCCCCTTTTCCTGTTCATGATTATGCTTATTGCTTGGATAACAATTAATCCGACTAAGGATAATTATTATCCCAACCCAGTGCCTCCAATTCAGCATATTGACAAAGGAAACAACGAGCTCTAGCTTTTTCCTGCGATCTTCTACGCTTCCAACAGTCAGTTGAATAAGGAAACAATGACTATATATTTTTCTCTGTGATATTTCGTGGACAGTGTCGTTAGCTCTGCGACCAACTCACATAACTCTAACCTATGATAAGGCACGTGAAAGAAAAAAGAAACAGCAGCCGAGATTTTGTGTGGTGGTTTACCACTATCCTCATTGACGTACCACCTTTTCGACACGTCGTATGATAATCTCTATCCAACTCAAAATAATAATGCCTCAGATGAGATTATCCACTCCTCCGTTTTGTTTTTGATCCTTTCCACACTTGTGGTAACTCTTATCCACATGTAACTACCTGTAGTGCAGTGGAACAACAACAACTGAGCTTTTGTGTTATGATTTACATCTATCCTTATCATTCCCTTGATGATTCGTATTCTCTGGATGTTTCGTATTCCATTCCCACAGTGAACTGTCACTTGGATTTTTTTCTTGCATGGGAAGGAAAAAGAAATTTGACCGCTTCCGACAGGACTGTTTGGATGAGATGGGAGTGTGATGGTTTCTAACTTGGGAAGAAAAACTCTTGTCCTGCAAGCTACGCGTATTTGAGTGATGAGGAAATTCATGGGAAGTGGAACTTGACCAAGAATGAAATCACGGTGTTTGGCATCTGGACAGATGGAAACCGAATCGATGCCTAAACGTGCTTTCGAAATCACTCTAAACACCCGTCTTCCTTGCTGATATTCTGTCGAGTGGAAAATTATTGGGATGGTTGGTATATTGATTGTTTCGCTGATTGGTGTATGGACTGCTATGACTATGCCCCCATATATATATACATATATATATCTTGACCTTTCAACATGACAACCAGGGCACTTATGATATCTAATTTTAGACGATTTATACCTTCATGTATATATGTACATCCCAAAATGTACCGCATAGAAATCGATCCATAATTCCTATATGGAAGGTTTATGAATTCTTCAACTTAATATTGGATAATATCCCATGTTCTGTGTTTAAAAAAAAAATCTAACTTTACTTTATATAACTTGAAACTTTTTTCAACATCCGGTCACACAATTTAGATGGGTAAAGTCCTCATATATATATATATATTTTTAAGATTAAAACTACATATATACCATTTTAGATGATATCAAAGTGCTTATGAAATGCCGAATTGTCATGCATATGTTAATAATTTCCCAATAAACCCTCTTAACATTTGGATTCAACCTTAAGGAATTTTAATGACATATTTTAAGATCCAATTTCTTCTTTATGGATCTTGAGATTTTATAATTAAAATCCGTCAATGAAACACTATGGAGGTGGATGGTCCATAGGCCTCAGTGTTTGAACTTATGCTCTGGTACCATTTGTAATGTATCCCTTGGGCCTACCCCAGAAAATTAACCCCTAGGCTCCATTAATTAAAAAAAAATCTTTATTTACAGTTAAATTTCAATGGTCGTCGCAAGTGGAGTTAACCAATCATTGTTTACACAATGATCATCCCAACAACTATACTCAAAATCTTAGCTACTGAACACCAACAAGATAATGAACCATATTTCACACTCTTTAGATCATCCCTTAGGCTTAAATCTCAACAAATCATGACATGCAACCATCACAACTATGATATAACCCTTATAAGCATTAATGGACATTGGTCTGAGTCTACTATGGCTAGCATAGCTATGGATCATGATCACAGTCCCACATGCATAATTGAAAAGAGGTAAGATCATGGCGGTTATGCAACATACAAAATATTCCACAAGTAAATGCATAGCATAGATAGTCAGAACTTAGACTACATCCTTTCAAGCATTAGAACAAAATCATATATGCATATCGTTTCATGCATAACTCTTCATCATCTTAAGAACCAAGATAGATCATAAGTTTAAATACGGGACAACATATCAATTGTTTCACCAATTTCACCTATTATGTTCCTTTCACTGAATTCTAACTAGGACTACATTAAGGTACCATAAATTACCACATGCATCCATATAAAACCATCTCATGCAAGCCATTAACACAATTAATCTATTTCAAACACTAACATATATGACAACCTCATGTAGATGACTTCATAGTAGTATTAAGGAAATCATTATGTACATACTCTGTTGTGTTTCTTGTCTCAATCCTACACATATCCCATGCACAGAAGTTCCCCACCGAGTGACCACTTATGTTAAAAGAGTGACAACATATCGAGTATTGCATCAATCCAAATATTATATTCCTCTACTAAATTTGACTTGGACTATATTAATGTCACATGCTTCCAAATCAAAATATCTCATAAAAGAAATTAACATAGGTAATCTACTCATGTGTAACAATCAGATGGAATTACTGTAATCATTCTCATAACGAGGATACTCATGCAAATTCCATAAGCTAAATGAATTTGAAATGGAGAGGGAAGAAGCATTATACAAAGCATTTCATGCAAATGAATCCCACTAAAACATCACTTGGAGAGTGAAGCACCACCACCCAACCATGAATCACCTCTGATTCCCCCCGAGCCGAGGTTCTTGCCATGGATCAATTTCCCCCCAATTGATCAATGTAATGGGTATTTAATACCCTCTTTCATGATTTAGTTTCCATTAGCAACGTCTCGCTTTTATGGATTTTTTCATTTGCCTAGGTATTTTCTTGAAAAGCTCGTCTTTATCTCCCACAAGGCTTTTCATCATAAAATCTTTTCTTTATCTCCCGTAAGGCTTATATGTTTTTTCCTTGATGGATGTTTCTCTCCAATCCATCCAAGCTTATCTAGAATCACATCTAGAAGCTTTATCATGAAACCTTTATCTCTATCCCATTCCTTAATGGGATTTGGCGAGAATCCCATCTCTTGGTGTCTCGATTTTCCAAGTGATTCATTTATTAATTTATTTAATAAGATATTTGTTTTCCATATTACATATAACACCTAGCTTTTCTCAGCTTAGGTTTACATAGTCTAAACACATAAGGGAAGGGTGTTACATCAATAATTTAATGAGTCAGGAGATGCGAGGATTATTTTATGTGGAAATTGCATGATGGAGTGTTGCAAGTATTCAGTTATTTATTTTTTTAAATGAATTTCTAATTTTAATACGATCATAAATCATTCAGTTAGTTCGTTTTTTTTTTTAATTAAAAGCTTCGACACAATTTAATTTAGGATGGTTATCCTCATGGTAATTAAGAAAAGTCGGGACTTGTACACCTGACTATTGCCAATCAATTGAACTAGCCTTCCATGCTCTCTAATTCCTTTTTCTATTGAAATTGTTAAACAATAATTCCTTTATCTTATATATAAATTTAGCTTTATATGAATGTATGTTTATGTGGAATGGATATATATATATATATCTATATATATATATATATATATATATATATATATATATATATATATATATATATATATATATATATATAGATATATAGATATATTATTGCTCTGAGTAGATGTTAATCACCATCATGTATATATGGATTTAGATTTATATGAATGTAAGTCTACTTGGTACAAGAAAATGGCAATGTGATGAGAGTTCTTGATTAATTTCTTTTATATGACAATTTATGTGGAATGCAAAAAGGGCAGTGTGACGAGGGTTTTTATGTGTAATGTCCATTTTTAATGTGTAGAAGTATGAGAGTTGGAGTCATAACTTAACTTGATTCTATGGGTTATTGACATAAAATAAAGAGGTACTAGAATAAAATAAATACTAATTAAATAAAGGTGGTAAAAAAATCACTTTAGGAAAAATAAACTGACTAACCATTTTTGTTTACCACCCATGGTTTTTATAGGAGGAAAATATCATTAAAAGGATAAGGAGACTCAAGGGAAGGTATGTAAAAATTAATTGTGAATTGATTAAGGAGCTCAAGTAGCTTCTTGAGAGAGGTAGAAACCCTGGTTGGTTCTCAATTTCAGTGTTGATATATAATCCCTAGCTAGTGGAATTTGTTCTGGTGGTTGCAAAGCCACTCTAGCCAATTATTGTGTTTTGTGAGTTGATTCTATAGAAGTCAATTTGACAACATAAAGAGGGGACCAAAATTTTAGTGTGCCGAGAAGATTGACTTATCTGGAAGCAGGTTGAGTTCTACATTCATTGAAAATTTATTGTGCATTCCATATGGCCAATTTCCTACCAATAAGAAGAGGCTGAAATTATTGAGTTTTCTAAGGGCTAAATCTAACTGTAGTACTTGCAGGGGTCAATCTGTTATTTTGCATGGCGATTGTCAAGGGTCAAACCATCAGATTAAACAGATCAAATAGCTCCGTGGCTTGTTTGAAATACTTGTGCATTCAAGGGGGTTAGTAGAGGCTGAACTATTGTGGTCTGGGTCGAGGTTTCCAAAGAGGAAGGGAAGAATATAACCTTTTGTTGAAGACGGGCAACCTGCGCTAATTACTAAGAAGAAATCGATAGTGGATATCGAAACTTGGGCTGAGTTAGCAATGGTTTAATGAGGTTGATTCATTGAAGTGCACAAGTGGGACCTCAAGGTGCATTTCTGATTGTGCAAATCGAACCACTGTTTTGATGGAGTGAATTGTCATGTAGCTCAAGTTGTTAGTGCATAGGACACATGGTAATCAATATGAGTCATCTATTCAAGTCCGAGTTGCATTGACATAGAGATTAAGAAATACACTATAGGTTGAGGTTTATTATACTATGGGGCATAACCGTTCTAAGGAAACGGGCCGAATATATGAAGTAAAATAACTTAGACAAATCTATGGGTCTGATCTATTGTATATCGAATTATTGAGTGTGTGACCAAGTTATGCAATAGTTGTGGTGCTTATGGGAAGGTTAATTTTGTGGCCATATTGTCATATCATAAAGCTATGATCGAATCCTCCAATTTCCTAATTAAATTTGTAGAGTTGTGTCATATTGTTGAGGAATTGTTTGGCATCAGTAAGGGAGATGAATTGCTAATGGAAGTAAGGCTTAATTATCCAATGAAGGTTCGCATTATCTAGTAATTTGAGGCCAACAATATGAGGTTTCATTCATTAGGTGTTATCCTAAAAAATTATGTAATTTCCTCCTAAGAATTCTCATCAATAAAATAGTATTCGAGCTACAACATTTTTCTGGGTTTAATGTCATGAGCCTTATTTAAATTGTTGGTAATTTTACTATGTGAAAGTGTGAAAATTTTGGATGTATTTGGAGTAAAAATTCTTGAAATAATTTTTATGAAAATACATTTCCAATATTTAATCATAAATTACCCAACAATATTATAGTGGTATCAGAGCTAGTTTTACTGCCAACTTGAAGGGTTACTATAGTTGACGATTCCATCAGATCAAGGGTACGTAACCTATTGGAAGAAGAAGGAAAAGGAGAATCTCCACTAGAACAAGAGGAAGAAAAAGGAAAAATGAGGGAATACAAGGAAATACCAATATAGGATCTAGAAAGTGGACACATAGGTTAAGGACACTTGCCAATAGAGGATCTAGCTTTATCAAGTTGTCAAAGTAGAGAAACTCCAGCAGCAAGGCAAGTGGATCACCCAAGGCCAAGTTCAATAGATGTTTCCCCTGCTGATGGGGGAAATCAACATGATAGAGACCATTTTTTGTAAGGGGGGAGAAATAATCCAAGTGGATACTAATGGTTACCCACCTATTCCATTAGCTCAAAGCACAACTCTCCATCTGACATTTTTTCTATATTTTTTTAAGTCGTAAAATTTATAGGCCTTTTTGAGGCCCTACATGATATTTTTTTGATGCGGTAGGGCCTAGGTCATAATGTTAAGCCCTAGCCTAGGCCTATTAATAATGTGTACTTCTCAGTTAGACCTTTCCAACAAGATACCAAGCACACCAGACAAAGTTGATATGCAAAAGTTACCACCCAAGGAAGTTGACGTACAAACTAATCCCATAAGGGCCCATAAAACATTTACCACTTCCTATCCTAGGGTTAGATTTTTGGATGTTTAGGGTTTCCTTGTTGCTACTTTATGTTAAAAAGGGCCTTACAACATCATTGTAATGCACTCTAGAGAATGTGTGTATCCACCACCATTCAAGTGAGTTTTTTTTCATTTGACACTTTTACAGTTTCAACACATTCTATTTATTAGAAGTCATCATTTATTATATCTGTGCGTTTTTATTATAAATCTATTTTTCATTTCATTTTGTTCATAAATTTTTATGAGGGATAAAACATCCAATGTTAGAATGTTGAGAATAGGACTTGCCATACTGATGACTGGAACCTAGATTAGTTGAATCTGGTAACCTAACACTGATACCTTTGAGTTGAAGTTGAACTTGATCAAGTTGTACATGAATCTCTTCCTTGGATTCATCCCTTTTTAGAAGGATCCTTCTAACCAAGGTCTTTATTTGCTAGTAGATATTGACTATCTTTAATATTTTATATCTCTCGTGTACAAGCTCCCTAGGTCTAGTATCTAGTCTTCCAATTTAGAGTCAAAATCCAAATCATGCATAACTCCCCTTTCTCCCCTAATTTCCTCTTCATCAAAGTCATTTCTGTTCCATATGTACTGGGGGACTTGTTCCCTATGCATGCATGTTGATTCACATGCTTATGATATTTTTTGAGTGCCATCAAAACCATTGTGAGCACCCTGAATGATGATCAAGACAAAATGACCTTTTTGGCCTAAGCAAGAAACTCATCCTTGAAGAATTATAGAGTGCACCAAAGGAGAATCCAATATCAAGAAATTATTTGCAATTTCTTTGTAGATAGGGAGTCAAACCAATAAAAAACATAGGAGGAATAAATGGAGTTAGGAAAATGAAATGTAATGGAACGGTAGGGTCATAAATAGGAGAGGATTGAAGAATTTTGAGTGATATTGATAACCAGAGGCCTAAGGAGACATAAAAAAAACACTTCCAAATTAAATTCTCATCTAAATTCACCCCTTTAACATTGCATGAGGTGCTAGAAAGAATCCATATTATAAAATCATTCACACATATCATGATCATGATTGTAGAGAGGAACTAGAGATGTTATTGGTGTGCATGCATATTAACCTAGCATAAATATATCATTGTCCTTTAGTTAGCTTTAGTTAACTTTAGTGCTTGCATGTGGTGTACGTGCACATTAATATAGCATAAAATACATATAACCTTAGTTAGCTTTAGTTTGCTTCCGTTAGCTTTAGTTCTTGCATGCAGTTAAGTTTAACTTAGCTTCTTTTTGTATTGATTCTTTTATCACTATTGAATATAAAAAATCTATTCTCTCTTTCAAATTTTCTCAATTCTTGCAAATTTATGATATTATTCTCTAGATAGGTCCTTACCTGTGTAGGCTTTAATAATTTTAGATGGTATCAGAGCTGTTACACAACATTTTGTCACTGTCCCTGTACTCCCTGTCTATGATCCTAGAGGACCTCTACAACGTACCCGACATGATTTCCCATCATGAAGAAACTCCCAGTATGTCCCTCTTCATGAGCAGAATAATTCCCCTTTGCTTCATTTCCAAAAATCTTCCTTCTATCCCAGTTTACAAGATCGACGCTATTGACCAGTTTTATCCTCGTCCTGATTTACAGAGGTTAAAACTAGTCTTTGCGCCGATCAGATTGACTGAGCCCTTTTCCAGTTGCGTCGATCCTCTTTTGGAAGGTTTTTCAAATAAGGAGTCAAAGCATCCATGTCTAGAAGCTTCATAACGGACGTCTGGTAGATGGTTGGGCCGGATGGAGCTGAGGAAGTCAGTTTGGGCCCCTTTCCCCTATTAGGATGGAACAACCTCAAGAGATAATACCTTCTCCCATGATGAGAGGAACCATCTCCCATCCATTCAAGCTATTAAAACCTCTCTTTTTCCCAAGCAAAAGCTAGTTGGAGTTTTTGGAGCAAGTTTGAATAAACAACAAGTCATTTATAGCTTGTAGCTTTCTAGTGTGTGTTTGAGGGAGAATAGTGAGATTTTTGTTTGGTTTGAGATTAGAGGGAAAGAGGCCTTAAAATTTCCATTTGTTGGGGTTATCCATGAAGTGCTAGCAGAAGTGTAGGAACTCGAATACGTCAGAGTAGACCATCAACGTCAACGCACTAGTTGTAATCTCCTTCTGATTTATATTAATGCAACTATTGATTGATTTCCTACATGAAGTGTCATTTTACATCTTTATGGCTTAATGTTCCTTGACTTATTAAGTAGGTTGAATACAATATTACATGTTGTCCTGTTTTTTGATGTTGTTGTTTGCTTATTTCAGGTATTTGAAGGAAGGAAACGGAAGATAGTTGGAGTGAGGAAGTAGGATCATCACCAAGCAAAACAACGTTCTAAGAGGTAGGCCCTCTTAGTTGATTCTAGCTTAAGGAGATTTTCCATAGATTGTTTGTTTGCGGCTAGACCCACTCTCTCAGGCTAGAGCAATTGTTTTTGTTCGCACTGAGAATTTACCTACACCACAAATTGGAAACTCCACAAATTTATGGTTTTGTGTGAACTTTTCTAGTATCACCATTTCCCTTTAGTGTTCTTTGCTTTGCCTGGTTTACTGTTCTGAGCTTGAAATTTGCAGTGGCAAATCTGGTCTTAGCCTTGGAAAATTATTATTTTATCCTTGAATCCTCGGTCAGCGCATTTATTTTTCTGACAGTCACGCCGATCAGCACGAGTTTCTCAAAAACAGTTGCGCCAACCCCCTTTTGGTGTGTGCTGTCAGTTAGGCTGTTGCACTGATTCCTGTAGGTGAAGATTAGGGTTTACTCTAGATCATATCCAGTGTGTCTTGCCCTTGTAATTTTTGTCTCTCATCTTGTTTTGACTGTGTTCTCCCTTGCTGGAAAGCTCTTTTAGCTTGGTTTGTATGATTGGTTGATTTTCATTTCCTTCACTTGGTTTCTTGAGTTCTTGGATGGTGTATAACCCTAGGGCATCTAGGTCATCACCCATTCACTTGTTTGCCTACTCAAAAAGTCTAGTTAATAGTCAAATTTTCTCCTTGCATTTCATTTGATTAGTCCTTTTGTTGCTTTGATTTCCATTTAACAAGTTTGAAAAGTTTCGTTTAGCGTTTGAGTGTCTATTTTTAGGCATAGATCACATTTCCCATCTTGTTTTTGGTTCAATATTTGCTTCATTAGTTTTGAAAGGAATTCTCTTTTATGCTCACTTGTGATTGATTGTATTGCGAATGTTTCATTGAAGTGTGAAGTGTTTGTGAAAGATTCATTCTGTCATTTCATTGAAAAATACATAATTCTAGTTTGTTGCATCAATATGTTATGTTAGATAGCACCATTGAAGGCTAGAGTTTCATCGTCACTTGCATTGGAAAAGAAATGAATTCTCTTTACTAGTGAAAGGGCTACTTGAAATGCATTTGATAGGAAAGTTAGGAATTGGAAATAGTTTTTCCTCATTTTTGATTTCAATAGGCGAAATAGTGAAAAATCATTTTGCTTTCAATTGCTTGTTTTGTTTGCATTTGATTGTATTTTCTACTCTCATTTGTTGGGTGTGGAGCCTGATTATCTTCTATAGTACCGGCATATTGGACCCCAGTTCAAAATGGGGCAGCAACGCCGCCCGTAAAATAATCGCTGCCGTGGGGGCTCCAGGGGGGGAGGCAGCGACTTTTGGGAGCCCCCCCCTGGCGGGGGGTTTCGGGGGCAGCGCCCCCGAAGCTAAAAACAACTGTAAAATTGCCTTGTAAAAGTATAGTAATTTCTAGTCAATCTGGGCCGTTCATTAGGCGGATGATCTGACGGTAGAAATTATGTTTAGTTTAGGGTTTTTTGCCCTAGAAGGCAACCCCTCTCTTTATATGAGGGCATTGTATTTGAGGCTGTGATATAGATGTGTATTCGGTGAGCGAGAAACATAGAGGTGAGACTGTGAGAGAAAACAGAGGATATTACAGCAGTTTTGTTGTAGGTTGTATCTCTTCATTTTGCTGGATAATAGAAAGGAAGGACTGGCTGTTCGGGGTGGACGTAGCCCAAACTGGGTGAACCACGTATATCTGTGTCTCTCTTGTTTTTTGCGTTTTCTGTGTTTATATTTCTGCAATATTATATGTGTTCCATTGCTCCGTAATATATAATTTTCTAACAACTGGTATTAGAGCCGAAGGTCTATTTGGCTGATAAACTCGCAGGAAAGAAGGGTTCCTGGTTCGAGTGGGAGCAATGGCGGAAGATGGTAAGTTTAGGGTCGAGAAATTTAATGGCCAAAACTTCTCGCTGTGGAAGATGCAGATGGAAGATTATCTGTATCAGAAAGATCTATACCTACCATTGGGCAGAAAAACAAAGATGCCGACGGGTATGAAAGACGAAGAATGGAACCTTCTCGATAGAAAGGCACTCGGAACAATACGGTTGTGCCTTGTTGCGTCAGTCGCCTTCAACATTTCGAAGGAAACCACGACAGAGGGTTTGATGCAGACGTTGTCGAAACTATATGAAAAACCCTCGGCCTCAAACATGGTATTTCTTATGAAACGGTTATTTAATATGAATATGTCGGAAGGTGGATCTGTTGCAAACCATTTAAATGATTTTAATACAGTTACAAGTCAGTTAAGTTCGGTAGGGGTAAAATTTGATGATGAAGTTAGAGCTCTGTTATTCTTGTTCTCATTACCAGAAAGTTGGAATGGTTTGGTAATGGCCATTAGTAACTCCGTTTCTGGATCTAGTACTTTAAAGTTTGATGATGTTGTCGGTGCTATCCTTAGCGAGGAAATGCGATGGAAAAGCTCCGGTGAGACATCAGGAAATGATTTGAGTGAAGAGTCTAGAGGAAGAAAATGGAAAGAGGAAAGAGCTCAGGATATCGCAGTAAATCAAGGAAAGGCAGATCCAAGTCCAGATCGGGTATAGTGTGCTGGGAATGTGGAAAGAAAGGACACCTAAAGAAAGACTGTAGATCTCGGAAGGGAAAAGAAGGAGATGCACAGCAAGAAAACAATCATGAAGCAAATGTGATAGGTGAGGTGTTACAAGATGCTTTGATTCTTTCTTTTGAAAATATTACTGATTCCTGGGTGGTAGATTCAGGGGCTTCATTCCATGCCACACCTGATAAGAAATACTTTCATGACTATGTTCAAGGAGATTTTGGACAAGTTCATCTAGGTGATGATAAACACTGTAAAATCGTTGGAATGGGTAAGGTTCTTGTAAAACAGCAGAATGGAAACCAATGGCTATTAAAGGAGGTAAGGCATGTTCCAGATCTAAAGAAAAATCTGATTTCAACAGGGCAGTTAGGCGGTGAAGTGTTGTGGGGGAAAGTATCCAACTCGGAATGACCTTAACCCACTCTAAGGGTGACAGTTCCTTAGCAACAGCTGAAAGAAAAACTATCTAAAGTTTCTTCTTTATGACATGCAAGAGATAAAAGGAAGAGATCCACTTACCGATGTCTTGCGCAAATGGTCGATCCAATCTCCTTTGATTGCCGCTTGCTCCCAGCTCCAAGTCTTTTCACGGGCCCAGCTACATGAGATCCTGCAAATAAGACAAGAAAAGGAAACTACAAGAAGCATGCATGTATAACTGATTCAAGGATTAGCATAAATCAAATACGCAAGTAAGACAATACATCATTGAAACACATACGAATAGAAGAACCTCAAAAGCTTTATTGATATATGGAAGTAAGGTTCAGGCGGTGATACAACCATGAGAGGTCCAATCCAGCATCACATTCCCGACGGAGAGAAATCTCTTCTTCACCTCCCTCAAGCAATCACCCAATACTCTCAACTGCAAACCAACAGCAATTCTTTGCACTAAATTCCGGCCTCCAGATCCCATGGGATGAGATCCTTATATAGAGTTTTGGAGTGAAGATAAGTCAGCTTGATGTGTGACTTGTTGTCCTCTTCAACTCCAGTTGTTCTTCAGTTCTTCACTCGGAGTTTCTGTCTTCCACTTGGAGTTTTAGAAGCTCTTAACTCATCATTAGGCGAATCTTATCATCAAGTGTCTTTTTAGAAGCTTCCTGGGCACTGGCACTTTGAGAAAAAGATTCCTCCACATGTCCAAGTACGCCCAACGCAGGTAGCCTTTGTTCTACTTGCTATGCAACGCAGGTAGCCTTTGTTGCACCTGCTATGCAGCGCAGATGCCTAGTGGAGCAGCTGCAATGATCCAAAACTGACCTGTTTTTGAGTGTTTTTCAGTGGAGAACTGTTTTGCAGTGTTGTGGTTTGCTGACCTTGTTCCTGTAAGGGTAAGAACAACTTGTTTAGGGACTTTGGATCCCTCAGATTATTGACATTTCATGCTCTATGCTGTAAGGCACAAAAATGTCTATAACATGAAGGTTGTGTGACAACTTTCACAGATAAATCTTGGAAGGTCACTAAAGGAGCCCTGGTAATAGCAAAAGGCGAAAAGGTTGGTACATTGTATTTATGCAATGGTATTTCTAACTCTGTTAATGCTTTAACTTCCAGAGGAGCAGATGCAGCATTATGGCATCATAGGCTCGGACACATGAGTGAAAAGGGGATGAAGATTCTTCACTCAAGGAATTTGTTGCCGGGTTTGAAGAATGTTGATTTGGACTTCTGTGAGAACTGTATTTATGGAAAACAGAAGAGAGTCAGATTTCTCAGAGTTGGGAAAGAAAAGAAGAACGAAAAATTAGAGCTTGTGCATACAGACGTATGGGGACCTGCTCAGGTATCATCTCTCGGTGGCTCTCGTTATTATGTTACTTTTATTGATGATGCAACTAGAAAAACTTGGATTTATTGTATTAAGAATAAATCTGATGTATTTGATACTTTCAAGAAATGGAAAGCTTTGGTTGAGATTGAGACAGGAAAGAAATTGAAGTGTCTTAGATCAGACAATGGAGGTGAATATTGCAGCAAAGAGTTTGATAGGTACTGTTCAGAGCATGGAATTCGTAGAGAGAAGACAGTTCCAAGAACACCACAAGAAAATGGTGTGTCAGAAAGGATGAACAGAACAATCATGGAGCGTGAAAGGTGCATGAGATTGCATGCAGGATTGCCTTTACAGTTTTGGGCAGATGCTGTAGATACTGCTGTTTATCTAATAAACAGAGGGCCTTCAAGTTCCTTGGATGGTGGTGTTCCAGAGGAAGCATGGACAGGTAAAAAGGTAAACTACTCTATTTTAAAGCCTTTTGGTTGTGAGGCCTTTGTCCATATTGATAAAGAAAATAGAACAAAGCTTGAGGCAAAGTCAAAGAAATGTACCTTTATTGGATATGGTGTTAATGATTTTGGTTATCGCTTATATGATTACGAAAATCACAAAATCATTAGGAGCAGAGATGTAATATTCAATGAAAAGGTCTTGTATAAGAATCAGTTGCAGGAAAAGAAACAGGAAAAGGAAAACAAGGAATACGCAGTTCTTGATGAAATCACTGAAAAAGTAAAGGTGCCTGAAAATAATAATAATCAACAACCACAACAACAACAACCACCACAACAGCAACAGGCACCCCAAACACCTGGAAGTGGTGTTAGAAGATCTACCAGGATAGGTAGACCCCCTGAACGATACTCTCCTTCATTATATTATTTATTTTTGACTGATTCCGGTGAACTCGAATGTTATGAAGAAGCAATGCAGGTTGAAAGCAGGAAGAATTGGGAGGTAGCCATGGAAGAAGAGATGGACTCCTTAATGCATAACCAGACTTGGGATTTAGTCAGGTTGTCTGTAGGAAAAACTACATTGAAGAATAAATGGGTTTACAGGCTGAAGGAAGAAGATGGAGGAAAACAAAGGTATAAAGCTAGACTTGTGGTGAAGGGGTTTGCACAGAAGAAAGGTATTGATTTTGATGAAATATTTTCTCCTGTTGTTAAAATGACTTCAATCAGAACTATTTTAAGTCTTGTAGCAGCTGAAGATTTGCATCTTGAGCAGTTAGATGTAAAGACAGCCTTTCTCCATGGGGATTTGGAGGAAGAAATATATATGCAGCAGCCACAAGGATATGAGGTGAAAGGGAAGGAGAAACTAGTGTGCAGGTTGAAGAAGAGCTTGTATGGCTTAAAACAGGCTCCAAGGCAGTGGTATCTAAAATTTGACAAGTTTATGTCTGAACAAGGTTATACTAGATGTCACTCTGATCATTGTGTTTATCTGAAAAAGCAAAATGATGGCAGCTATATTATATTGTTATTGTATGTAGATGACATGCTTGTTGCAGGATCTAACATGAAGGAAATAAATGTGCTCAAAAGAAAATTGGCAAATTCATTTGCAATGAAGGATTTGGGTGCTGCAAAACAAATCCTTGGTATGAGAATAACTAGAGACAGGAAAAATAGAAAATTAACATTGTCTCAGAATGAGTACATACAAAAGGTGTTGAAAAGATTTAACATGCAAAATGCAAAACCAGTTAGTACACCTTTTGCTAGCCATTTCAAACTTAGCAAAGAAATGTGCCCAAAGACCCAAGAAGACATGGATTATATGTCTAAAGTTCCATATGCATCAGCAGTTGGAAGTTTAATGTATGCAATGGTCTGCACAAGGCCTGATATTGCACATGCAGTGGGAGTTGTAAGCAGGTACATGAACAATCCAGGAAAGGAACATTGGATGGCAGTGAAATGGATTCTCAGATATTTGAGAGGTACCACAAATCAGGCATTATGCTTTGGTGGTTCAAACATATCCCTACAAGGATATGTTGATGCAGATATGGCAGGTGACAGAGATAATAGGAGGAGCACTACAGGATATGTATTTACTGTTGGAGGAACAGCTGTAAGTTGGGTTTCAAAAATCCAAAGTGTTGTTGCACTTTCAACAACAGAAGCAGAGTATGTTGCTGCTACAGAGGCTAGTAAAGAAATGATTTGGTTACAAAGGTTTATGGGTGAATTGGGTAAGGAGCATGATATGGGCACGTTATACAGTGATAGTCAAAGTGCCATTCATCTTGCAAAGAACTCAGCATTTCATTCCAGGACAAAACACATACAGCTCAAGTACCATTTCATACGATCAATGTTGGAAGATGGAGAGTTGAAGCTGGAAAAAATACACACTAGCTAGAACCCTGCAGATATGCTAACAAAAGTTGTAACCAGGGAGAAACTGAGAATATGCTCAGTTTCAGTTGGTCTTCAAGGATGACTATGAAGATGAGAAACAGCCAGGTCCAAAGAGGAGTCATTGTCCAGCAAATGGAGCAGCGGTGGAGTTGCTACAATCAGTCTCCAAGTGGGAGATTGTTGGGTGTGGAGCCTGATTATCTTCTATAGTACCGACATATTGGACCCCAGTTCAAAATGGGGCGGCAACGCCACCCGTAAAATAATCGCTGCCGTGGGGGGTCCAGGGGGGGGAGGCAGCGACTTTTGGGAGCCCCCCCTGGCGGGGGGTTTCGGGGGCAGCGTCCCTGAAGCTAAAAACAACTGTAAAATTGCCTTGTAAAAGTATAGTAATTTCTAGTCAATCTGGGCCATTCATTAGGCGGATGATCTGACGGTAGAACTTATGTTTAGTTTAGGGTTTTTTGCCCTAGAAGGCAACCCCTCTCTTTATATGAGGGCATTGTATTTGAGGCTGTGATATAGATGTGTATTCGGTGAGCGAGAAACATAGAGATGAGACTGTGAGAGAAAACAGAGGATATTACAGCGGTTTTGCTGTAGGTTGTATCTCTTCATTTTGCTGGATAATAGAAAGGAAGGACTGGCTGTTCGGGGTGGACGTAGCCCAAACTAGGTGAACCACGTATATCTGTGTCTCTCTTGTTTTTTGCATTTTCTGTGTTTATATTTCTGCAATATTATATGTGTTCCATTGCTCCGTAATATATAATTTTCTAACATCATTAGTGTAGACAATTCATTGAATTGAAAGGGTCCTATCTCATTTAGCTTTATATAGGTTTTTTTTTAGTCACATTGATAAGGCCTGAAAACCGAGGCATAATTTCAAGATAACCTCTAAAATGTACTCGATTAACCTAATGTGCATTTGAAATCTAACGATCACATCTTAGAAGGTCTAGGCTAGAGACGTGTTTCGACGTCTTAAAACCTCGCAGTTGTCATTCTCTTTGGCACTAGATAGCGCTAGTACGGACTTGTGCTCCCCGTATTGTCGAGTATATAAAGGGAGACCTCACTAGGTTGCAATCCTTTATCAATAGGAAGCTAAGTCTGCCGACTTTTAAAGATGATACACCGAACAGAGCATTCAGCGAGATTGCCTGCCTGTACTTCTCGGTTAGCCAGGAGGTATTCTGTAGTTCACTGTTACCTGGTTATACTTTTTACCTAGATCATCCTGAGTAGTCATTTTGATCTTTTTGATTCCTTAAAAATAAAAGATCACCCGAGTGCTTGTCCTTTAAAGCTTGTTTCAAACCGAAAGTGATAGAGTCACCTTTGCTTCTTTCTCGACCTTAAAACATGAAAGAGAACCAGTTTGTTTTTGCTTCTTAAAAAATTGTTTCCCACAATCTTATAACGTCCCTGTTAGTATTTTTTAGACCACATCGTGATATACCTTTAAATACATTTTAAATCCCTTGAAATCAATCTCTCTTTTGGTTATTTGAGACAAGATCATTGTGGTTGAACGAACTGGTTCCCCTAGTTCCTCTTCCTCTCCTCTATCTGAAAGATTGTCTGAGGAGCCTTTTCCTGAATTGCCACAGTCGCTTGAGGTGTTGAGCTTGGAATTTTTCTGAGTATTCAACCTTTTTCATCTCGTCCTCCCCCTTCAGATATTGGGTCACTTTCTAATATTGGCTCAAAATATCTGGATAACCCTATCCATACTCCTGAGATTCTGTCGACTTCTGAAGGTCAGTTGGAGTGGTTGTTTATCCTCTGAATCCTTTGTTCGATCTTGTTGTGATATCACCGCAGCATCCGTATAGTTCGTACGATTATCCAGGTATTCCTTTGGAATTATCCCCTCGAATGTATTCAGTAGTTCGTCATCATCTGCTTTCACCCATGCAATCAGAAGGCGAAATCCCAATCTCCTCTCCAGTTCACTCAGAGCTTTCCACTCCACACATAGTAGAGGAGTAGGAATATCCTTTCCCTCTTGAAGGTTTCCCTTACACAGGGAAGCATTCTGACTAGTGTTCATCCTGAGTGTAATTACGTGACTTTAGCTGAGATGGTTTCAAGCATGCCTACTGCCTCATCATTGTATCACAACCCTTGGGCATCTAGCACTATGCCTACCACAGGTTCGTTCATTCATAACCCGACCTCCCAACAGACAATGATTTCTGCAGTTACTTTAGTCCCGGTGCAACCCACCATTCCCAATCTTCTTGTTTCATCAGTCCAAGTGATCCATCCGGTTCAATGATGATCTTGAGTCACATCGCTGTCAGCTCTTTGATCCCATCTAGTAAGTGGACAGGTTGTTCCACCACATGGGGTGCAGAGTCCGAATGTTTCTATGATGTCTGGCACAACCAATGTGAGTGGTTCACTACCACACTTGGTTGGGATGAAGAAACCCTCTTCGGGTGCCATTTCAAATCCTACTGGTCCTACTGGATCAAGTAATGTCCAATACCAATAGCGTAATGTTGGTTCGTCTCGGTCAAGTCATGTCTAGTACCAACAACCCAATGTTGGTCCATTTGGGTCAAGTCACATCTAGTATTAGTAGCCCAATATGGCTCAAGGTTAGTACCAACCTCCTTATCTTCCATATGGTTCACAAGCGATGGCTAATCCATCATACATCCCTCATCCCAGACCCTATGTCTATCCCAGTCCATCCGTCGCGCCCGATGGGTATGGCCAAATACAGTTCAGGAACTTTCAAGCTATCATTCCGAGAAATATTCAAGTACCTTTACAGTAGTAACGACAACTCTTGCAGCAATAAGGACAACTCTTGTAGCAGTAAGGGCAACCTTCGTTACAGCAAGGGTAACCTTCATTGCAGCAAGGGCCACCCATGCAGCAGCAAGGCCAGATCATGCCACAATAAGGTCAACTGTAATAACCGCAGGGGAAACCCTCGCAAGAGTTGCAGCAAACCATGCATCTGCAATTGTAGTATGGATTGCAATCCTCCCAGCCTATGCTTTTGCAAGGTAAACCTTTGCAGCCGCAGGGATAGCCTTTATAGCCACAGGGATAGCCTTTACAGCTGCAAGGTTAGCCCTTGTGGCCACAAGGTAAACTTGGGCAGCAACAACCCTTATACTCATATCAACAGGGTCAACCCTTGCAAGGGCAAGTCCAGGGTCAAGTCCTACACTAGAAGGCAAAAAATCCTTATGTCCAAGGGCAACAGGTTCAACCTCCTTTTTTCCAAGGATAGCAAGTCCAAAATCATTATGTCCAAAGACAACAATTGCAGAATCCTTACGTCCAAGGGCAGCAGGTCCAAAACCTGTTCGTCTAGGGGCAGCAAGTCCAAAACCCTTATGCTTGGGGAAATCAAGTGCAAAATCCATATGTCCAAGGCCACCAGGCTCAGTAGCCTTTTAACCAGTATGTTGCTTATCAACAGCCTCTAGCCGGATAGTTTCAAGGCCTTCAAGGTTAGAATCCTCCCTACAGGCAAGGTAACCTATAGTGAGGGCAAAATCAAATGCCTTATGGACAAAATCCTCCATTTTCGGGCCAAAATCCTTACCAAAAGGGATAGGTCCTACCAGTTGGGCCCTGTTATCGACCTCAAATGCCTTTCAATACTCAATTGCCATTCTTGGCTACGCTAGAATTGCCAGATGTTTCTAGACTCACGAATGGTCCGATTCTTCATTTGCCATACTGGCCTCCGGTTTCGTCCAAGATTCTGAGCGATTATACAAAGTTTGAAGGAAAAGCAAAAGAGGACCCTCAAGCCCACATGATGACATATCACCTTTAGTTCTCCTCAAATTCCTACTTTGATGATTCCATTCATCTTCATCTTTTCCAACGAACTCTTATAGGGGTTGCAACCAAGTGGTATATTGAGTTCCCTCGGAATACCTATCATGACTTTAACACTCTCGCCATGGCCTTCCTCACACACTTCTAGCTGCCAGTTCGCTATGAAACTGACACCCATTTGTTAATGTCACTCATGAAAGACACACTGACTCACATCTTCGATCACATCCATGAATGGAGACGTAGGCACCATCTGATTAAGTTTGAAATTGCTGACTAGTTGTTGACTGAGTGGTTCACCAAATCATTTGTCAACAAAATTGCTGAGAACAATTCTATGGGTGGATGCGTCATTGAGGAACAATCCATTGTGCGTGCCTAGTATATAGACCTTGTCTATTCATAGTCAAATACGTTATATGATGTGTTACTCGATGTGCCCAGACCATCATCTGATATGAAGACATCTAAGTCTCCCGCTACCCCTCCTGTCGATGGAGTAATTGATTCAGTGACTCAGACCCCTGCAAAGTCTTCTTTCAAACAGAATTCAGTGTCCAACACTGCTCCCAATGACTCCTCTCGCAATGAATCCGACCCTGGTAATACCTTGGAGGTTCATGTTGTCCACTCTACCGCAACAGATAAATCCTCTAAAGATAAGAAGAAAGGCAAAGGCAAGGGTAAAGCCGATGCCTGAAAATGGTGTCCTCCTAAACCATCTGCTGGTGATACTTCCTACTGGAAACCCAAGTATCCATGCCTCATCCTTAAGGAGGATCACTATACTAAGGATTGTCCCCAATGGTTCAAATTTATTCATTTGCTCAAAGGGACCCCCGCGGTCCTGAAAGAGCCCTTTCTATCCCAGCAAACTCAAATGGTAGACAAACCTCAATCATCTGCTTCCTCAGGTTCATAAGTGTTCATGCTGAGTACACCAATCAATGTGACTACTAGGTCAAAATATTATCAAACTCCTACCCCATCGGCAGGGAAAGAGAAAGAAGGTACCCCTTCTTCTTCCGCCCCGTCCAGTTCTGGTCCTCTCCATATAGAGTGACCTAATCCTGATTCCGCCATTCGACCACCTTCTCGGGGTGTGCTTCGAAAGTCCTTGTACAATCCCAACGCTCGAGCCGCTCAACATTATAACATTGTTGAAGATTTGGCTCAAGTGACATCAACTATTTCTTCTCTCGAGGTCCTTCAAAGCTATCCTTTTCAACAGAAATTGTTACTGTTGGCTATTGGGGGTATTGATCAAGCTGACTCTAATCTCATCTTCTTTGACTTGGAAAACCACGTTCCATGTTTACCTCATCAAATTTCCTTTCTCATTCAGGTAATCATAAATGAGAAAACCATTCATAGGACCGTCATTGATGAAGGTGCTTCTACCTGCATCATGTCTATTGCTTGTTGGAAGGCAATTGGTTCTCCTACTCTGAACTAGTCCCTAACACTCTAGAATATTTTGACGGGTGCGATTCATTACCCTTCGGTGTCCTTCCCAACCTTGAAATTACGTTGGAGGGAAAGATGGTACATGTCGAAGTAGAGATTGTTGACGCTAATCTTAACTACAATCTTCTACTCGGACGAAGCTGGACCCATGCCATGCATGTTGTAGCCTCCTCCCTCTTCCGCATGATTCATTTTCCCCATCAAGGGAAGATAGTCACAGTTGACCAACTGTCCTTCTTTGCCTCTTCCTCCTCGGATGGAAATGTTCCGTATGTCAAGCACACCGGTGCTCCTTATGAGAGTGTGGGTGCAAGAATTTTCAAAGATCCTGCCTTGATGGGCATATTTCCACTCCCACCTCCTCATGTTGCCTCTGTCAACATGATTTTGGTCAAGTTTGATCCTTGGGTCATTCCTTTGCTAGATATTGTTGATACATGGGGCGAGGTTATGCTGTTAAGTCTCGTCGAAATTGATTACGTGGAAATTGTTTCTACCTCACCTTCAATTTCCTATGATCATCCTATTTCGAGAACACCTCTCGATGCATATTCTCAATCCCCATGGCTTGGTTCTTCGGAATCCTCCTATCCCTTAGTCAAGACCTTTCTTTCTCACGAGAGTATCATGGAAGTAATTTCTCTTGAGAAAGTACCTTGGACCGACACTCATCATCATTCCTCATTCTTGCCTAACCCGATGGTCATGTCTACTTGTCTCGAGGAGTTCTCTTCTCAGTTCCCATCCTTGCCACTTCAGACGCTGATCATGACTCATGAATTTTGGTCGGAAGGGAACATGGGTAACATTACCCAAATGATGCCAATTGATATTTCTATCAAACCCCGTGTCATTGAAAATGTCCATATCGGGGTAACTTGTTCTCCAGAAGAGATCATGATCTATACTCGTCTATTACAAGAATTCCAGGATGTTTTCACATGGTCTTATGAAGAAATGCCCAGCATTAACCCAAGTATAGTCATGCACAAGATTCCAACTTATCATCATACAAAACCTGTTCGCTAATGGCTTCGTCGAGTGCACCCTAGAAAAGCGGTCGCCATTAAGGGTGAAGTTGAAAAACTTATGAAAGTTGGATTTATTGATCTGATCCCTCTTACAGATTGGGTGTCACATATTGTACCGATGACAAAGAAACAAGGAACTATTTGCGTTTTTGTTGATTACAATGATCTCAATCATGCCTTGTTGGGTGGAAAAAGGTGTCTTTTAAAACTCTTAATTACCTCACATTAATCATCAACCGAGGCAAGTCCTTTTATTCTAGGAGTGTACACAATATGTGCATGCTATAAATCCAGAGAGTAATGTTTCTTAAAATGAAGGATAGACCTTTGATACAAGAGTAAATGGATACGTCTAATAAACTCAAATTGCAATCATTAAAAGAAATATGACATCTAAGCTTCAAGATCTAATCCTCTATTGAAATCGTAATCAAATCTCACACAAGCAATTTAATCAACAATAACATCAACCGTGAGCATAGTAGCAATAACTCATCTCCTCCTAGCTGATTCAATCTAAATCATACTCAATATCTACGAAACAATCCAGATGGAAATGATATCAATCTGAGAGTTCAATAGCAATAACAAAACTCTTTACAGTTGATTAAATCAATCCAAATAATTATCTAAGTAACTTAATCTGCAATGAATGTAAATTGAATCAAACGAAAGTGTTGTAAATCATATAAAGCAAAGATATTCCTTCAAAACAGGAAAACAGTAAAAAGTGCATAAGATGGAAAAATTAACAAATTAATCAAACTTATGGAAATCAGAAAGATATAATACAAAGAAGCAGTTTAATACACTAGAGGCTGGGCCCTTAGCTGCCAGCGAATGCTACTGAGCTACTTCAGATAAGGCGAATGAACAACAACCTCAAATTATATATTAATCATTTAACTTGAGTAACATTACAATATGATCGCGTTCTCTTGACAACATAAGTCTGTAAATTAAAATTACAGTTTGAAATAACAAGGATTGATCCCCTCTTTGATATCTGTTCTCATTTAAATACACAGAGAGCAGAGAGAAGTTACAACAGATATGATTACAAAATGATTCCCATAACAAAATTGGATTGTTCACAACAAATTGATCAACAAGATCATATCTGAAATATCTTTTCATCAGCATTCAACAGGAACATGTCGAATTTGGTATTGCAACTAAGATAATTTGGAAACCGGCCGCAACAACGAATCTAAGAAAAACGTCTTTAGAGAACCTTCCGTTTCTCTTAATTTGGGAAAACTACTCATCAAAAAAATAATTCAGTCCGTTCTCAACAAAACCCATGTTTTGGATTTTCCAGATTCTTCTCCATTTTCCCGAAATGTCCAATGCAAAACTTTCACTTCTTATTCCAACAAATTTCTGAGTTGGCATATTTAATGATGAGCTGGAGATCAAATCTGCAATCTGGAAAATATACTGGAGGCTAAAATGGTGAGTGATGTTACAAAAAATTTATCAATAAACCATCATTGGTAAAATCATGCATAATAATCATCAATTTGTTAAAAATAATGGAGAAGAAATAATATTTATCCATAAGATCATAAATAATTATAAAATGGAATTATATGATAAAGTATGATAAATGACATGATAAAGAATGGTAGAAATGGATGGAATAGGCGTTAAAGAGTGATAATAATAATGACAAAATAGCAGCCCAACATGCTTGTCCTAAAGATAATTACCCCACTCCCTTCCTTGACCATATCATTGACGAATGTGTCGGGAGTGCTTTCTTTTCTTTTATGGACGGTTTTTCTGGCTACAACCCGATAAACATTGCATCGGATGATCAATATAAGACAACCTTCATCTGTCCATGGGGGACCTTTGCATACAAAAATCTCCCTTTTGGCCTCAAGAATATTGGGGCCACATTTCAGAGAGTGATGTCTTATGTGTTCCATGACATTCAAAACATCATTCAACCTTACTTGGATGATCTCCCTGCTCATTCTCGTAAATGCCATGATCACCCTGATCATCTCTGGAAAAATTTTCTTCACTGTAGAAACTACAATATCCAGTTGAATATGCATAAATGTGTCTTCAGCATCGAATTCAGACGACTCCTTGGCTTTATCGTTTCGAAAGAAGGCATTCTCCTTGATCCTATTAAAGTTGAGGCCATAGTTAATTTACCCCCTCCATCTTCATTGCATCAACTGAAGAGTATGCAAGGAAAAGAAAATTTCCTCCATCGTTTCGTACCAAACTATGCTGAGCTAGCATCAGGGTTCAACCGGTTGCTCAAGCAAGGAACCCCATTTGTTTTGGATGAGGTTGCTCAAAAGTCATTCGATGGCCTAAATACTATCCTCATCAATGCTCCTTTGCTGCATCCCCCGAATTATCATCGCGATTACTACCTTTATCTAGCTGCAACCTCTAGTAATATCACCATGATGCTAGTACATGACGATGACGAAGGCAATGAACATGTTATTTACTACCTCAATCACAATCTCCTCAACACCGAAACACATTATGCTCATGTCGAGAAGTTGGCTTTGGCTGCTTTATAGGTTGTTCAGTGCTTTCGGCATTACATTCTACTCTGCACTACCATCGTGATTTTAGAATGAAACCCCATGACCTACATCCTGACTCGTCAGTTGCTGGGGGGCAAGTATTCGAAGTGGATTGTTATCCTCCAAGAGTTTGATTTGGTGTTTACTACTGACAAATCTAAGAAATCACTAATATTTGTTGAGTTGATTTGCTCCCTTCCCTCCGCTTCTCTCCCTGTTGGTGCGGATGAGCAGCTCCCAGACGAGACTCTTTTCTTAATTAGCATTCTTGACCCCTGGTACAGTGATATCATCGCATATTTCCAAACATCCACCTTCCGGTCTGCATTGAAAAAGGATAATCGTCGACGCATTCAGCATCAATCTCTACATTACCGTATCATTGGAGATACTTTATATGCATCGGTGTCGATTCCATTCTTCTTCGATGTCTCACTCTCGAAGAGGCCGAGAGAGTCTTGAATGACTGCCATTCTGGCGCATGTGGCAGTCACTTGTCTGGATATGCTACTGCTCAAAAAATCCTTCGCGCTGGTTATTTTTGGCCCTCTATCTTCAAGGATTGCATCCTTGCCATTCGCAAGTGCCATGAGTGCCAAATTTATCAGCATAAGATGTGCACCCCACCTGCTCACCTACACCCCGTTATTATCGTCGATCCTTTTGCCAAATGGGTCATCGACTATATGACCAGTAACCCTCATTCGGCCAGGGGGCATGGGTATATTATCGTTGTTGTGGACTATTTCACCAAATGGGCTGAAGCAATGCCTACATACTTTGCAGACAGTAAAACGGTGGCTCAATTTCTATTCAATCACATTATTTCCAGGTTTGGAGTGCCTCAGGCCATTGTCACTGACCATGGCTCCCATTTTCGAGATTACATGATGGTTGAGCTGACTTCTACATTGGGCTTGCGCCACAATGGCTCAACCCCATACTACCCTCAGGCCAATGGCCAAGTTGAAGTTGTGAACAAAGTTCTGGTCATGATGCTTCAGTGCACCATTGGGATGCACAAGTAAAATTGGCATCTCATGCTCTTTTTAGCTTTGTGGGCTTACCAAACCTCAACCAAGGATGCAACTAGATTCACACCATTCCAGCTAGTCTATGGTCTGGAAGCAACTTTACCAATTGAGTGCGAAATTCCATCCCTCAAGCTAGCTGTCGAACTTCTCCCCGAGACCTCACCCCAGGAAGAGTGTCTCTTGTACCTAGAATGACTTGATGAGACTCATCATCTTGCTACTTTGGTCATCGAAGCACAGAAAAAGTGGGTCAAATCCCATTTTGATCAGTCTGTGTCTCCTCGAGCCTTTTCCGAGGGTGATTTGGTTCTTCTGTATGATTAGGTTAATGATAAGTTGGTGTTATAAGCATTTTTGGGCACTGCAACCCCAAGCATAAAATTTCCATAAACCAAGGGCTCCTAAGTCCCTAAAAGTGTTGTTCTAACCCCTAAAAGAACAAGGTCAACTGATTACAACTTCTCCCAGAAGTTCTCCATGAAAAACTGCTCAGAACTGGTCAAAACAGGATCATTTCACCTGCTCCATAGGCAAAGTGCGTTGCATATCACCTAAGTACACTTTGTGGGTGAGTTGAATTTCAAAAATCCCTTCTATGGGGTGCGATGGGCGAGAAGTGACAAATGGCAGTGTCAATCTGCGAGGTGGAGAGGCATGGAATCTTCCAGAAACTTCTCCTGTGACACTTGCCTCTCTGAATTCGACCAAGGATGAGTAAGAGATCATCAATCTCCAAATGGAAGCAAGAACTATCAGAGGGAAGACACTAATCAAATCACAAGCTGACTCATCTCCCTTAAAGATATCTATATATGGATCCCTCATCCCAGAGATCCAGGGGCTGGAATTTTGCATCTTGTAAGGAATTGCTGTTGGTTTCTTGAGACAACATCATAGTGTTGGGTGATCTAAGCTTTGTATGAGGTGAAGAAGGGCTTACTTGCTGAGAGGATGATGCTGGGTCAGAACAACTAGTTGTAACTCTCTTGGCTCTTTCTTGATTATCAATAAAATCTATTCAAGTTTTCCTCCATACTCTTGTGTCGTTTATGTTTTATGCATTTGTATGGTCAATCTACATCTGGTCCTAGATTGTTTATGATAATAGATCCATGTTATTGTATATTGTTATGCTACTTTGATTCTACAGGTACTCTGTGAAGCTGGGTATACAAGGAAGCAAGTAGCAAAGGACTATCAGAAGAGAGAGGAATCGAACTAGGAGCCAAGCGCAAGACAGAGGTTGGTCTCCTTTATTCTTCTCTCATCTATCTTTCATAAAGGAAAAACGAAAGTAGCTTTACTTTGTTTGTTTCTAAGGTAGCTACCACACCTTAGTGGGATTAGCAGTTCTGCATAGACACTTTTCCCTGTAACTCTTCTTATCATCAGTCTACACTCAGGGAGTCAAACATGGAAAGACATCGCCTAATTACCAGCGAATGATGTAAGCTGTTAACAGGCGCGAGAGGAATCACCGATAATGATAATAACCCTCAAGGTACTTCAGTACAATTCACGTGGTGTGAATAAAGGACTTGGCGTCGAACACCACACAAAATCTTTCGGTCGAAGGCCATTGATGTAAACTTGTCGCTGGAAGTGAGAAACTTGCCATTGAGGCATGCAAGCTTCAAAGTACTGAAAGGGGTGTTCCTAGATCGACTTCTTGGATAATGAGCTGATGTCGACAAGAAGTGATCTGTCATAGGAGGACCTTAATGAATCCCACATCAATGACACAGAATGGAGAAAATAATTTTAATGGAGGTGAAAACGATCTGGTGATATAAGGTTTAGGGGGGAGGTCATGAAAGAATGGAGCGTGAATGTATTGCAGCGGGTGAGACACAGGTGAATTCTCTGAGTGACTTCTCTTGAACATATCGATGACACTGACGTGATGGATTGGTAGCATTAACCCCAAATGTGGATGGCGTGATGGGACCATGGTGATGTGACCGGTGAATGAAACAACCCAACCTGACTTGGATGCAGAGTGAAAGTGTCATGTTCAAGAGCGACTTGCTACCAACAAAGTTTCTTCAAGTTTTCTTCCCAATTTTCCCAGTCATTGCTGACCAGTACCTCTTTATTTTTGTCAAGCTTGAGGAGGATAACATATGATTGTTCTATAATTTGCCCTTCGGGCAAACCCATCGCTATGTTTTAACGAGCCTAGCGATAGTGAAACTCGTTCTTGTCTGTTATGGACAAGTTTGTCGCTATTAGGTTTTAACGAGTTTAACGACAAAGATAACTCAGAACTTTTCAATTTTAGAGAGTCGGGAAAGGGACACAAAGGAAACTCCAAAAATCCTTTTTCGTCATCTAATCCCTTAAGTCCGAAAAAGTATAAAACAATACAGAAGGGATGAATTTTCGATACTTTTAACGAGCCGAACAAAACAAGCGCTCGATCTTTTTGTGTAATAATCCCTCAGGTACAAAAAGATTAAAATCTAAAGGAGGGATAACACTTCCGGTCCCTTTAATGAGCTGGAGAGGCCAATGGCTCGGCAATCTTTTCATATTTTACGAGTTAGTTGAAAAGAGCTTAAAGGAGACTCGTCTTTGAGGAACGGGTGATAAAATTGGGTAGCAGCTGATTCCAGGTAAGGCTTGGAATTTTCCAATCATGGCAGTGTTACAAGGATGGCTAGCGGGATCACTCTTCGCAGCTCTTCCTCAAAAGGGGTAAACAACCAAATGGAGGTGAATGATCGGCCAATACAGAGTGGAGGTGATGATGGGAACACGACCAAGGCTTTAAAGGCTGAAGTATTACATTCACGATGGTTGTTTACTGGGAATTGGTTCATTTTTTATTGAGCTTAAACGCTGGGGGAAACATTTGCTCATTGCTTATGTTTATTTTTTAACGAGCATGAAGTCTGCGTTGATACTGCTCGATGCAGGTTTATTTTTTAACGAGCTTGAATCCTATGGTAACATTGCTCGTGGCTAGGTTTATTTTTTAATGAGCTTGAACTTTACAAAAACATTGCTCGTGATAAGTTTTCATGCCCCCAGCATAATAACGCAAATCGAGGTGCATGCCCCCCAAGCTTCATTTCATTCATCTCGGTGGTTGGAATGAAGGTTTACCTTCAAGATCTTCGAAAGACTCGACTTTGATTTTACGAGATCGTAATCAAAGACTCGATTTGGAAAGGGAGTCGTTTCATTTTTTAATTAGGTTGACACAGTAAAAGAGCTATCCTCATGACTCCTTGTTTCATTTTTTAACGAGGTCGACACGAGATAAGAACCGTCCTTGGAATCCACTGTATTTACAGTATTTGATAGAAAATCAAAAACTGAAGGATGATTAAGGTCACTGGAACTATCTTCCTTACAATTCGGAAGATGGGAGCGATGGTGGTAATCTTCCCATGGTGCCTCTCATATCATCATTGATTGAATGATTCCTTCGTCTGTAGAATGTACATGCGACGAAGGATCTGAAGAGGTGCCATATTCCTTAGACCTATCTATCCAAACACTCGATGAGCGTTGATTTGGGGTTGCCCCCCAGGCCAAGAAAATTGATTGCTACAATATTTCTAAAATGGCGATGATCCATGCTGACAAAATGTTTAGGAATCTTCTGAATCCATTAGATATAGAAGATTTCATATTGCAGGTTTCCACTGTGGCCACTTCCGCCAGATTATTTGGAGGCGGTAGGGAAAAAGTACCCATTAAGGCAGGGTCTTTTAGGAGGCCTACTCCAATATTTTGAAGTGAATGATTGCTTCCATGGATCATTGGAATGCTTCCCGTAACTTGTGAACTGTTGGGGAGAAATTTTTGTTGGTCGACGATTGTAATTCCTCCTTGGAAGGGAAATGCAATCTTCCTGAAGTAGGTCGACACAACTGCGGCCATGGCATATATCCAGGGCCTTCCCAATAGGATGTTGTAATCGAGGTTTCCGTCTATTACTTCAACATCAATTTCTACTGTTTTCCCCCCCAGTTCAACTTGCATGTTACTTAAAATCCCGTATGGAGTGTATGATCGTCCATCAAATGCTTTTAACATCGTTGACGATCACGACAAGGGTGGTGAGCCTAAATTTTTCCAGCAACTCATCGACATAATACATTTAGATGCCCCCTCATCAATAATTCTTCGATGAATAGTTTTGTTGAGGGCTTTCACTTGAATAAGGAAATCTAGTTGAGCTAGTAACTCAGGGTCATATCCTTTTTGATTAAAGGATACAAGACTGGAATCCGTTGGGTCAATCCCACCTATTACTGATAATAGAGCCTGATTTTGGGAGGGGTAATTTTGCGGTACCTCAAGTGTCGACATAGCGGACGTCGATTGGGCCGGGTCCTCTACTATATTATAATTATGTGCTACTTTGGCACGAGGATTAAATGTCGATTTGTGTACTACTCCCTTTGGCGGATTTATCATTGGCTCAGGAATGATGGGTGGCACAACTTCGGTCAAAGTTGTTGTCGAACTACTAGGTTGTTCATTAGCCTTGTTATTCGACAACTGTGGATTCCCGTAATCTTTATTCCTTGTCAAAGCATCATTTTGCTGCTCTGAGATAGACAACATAAGCACTTGGGATCGGGAAGCATTTTGATTAGCTACCAATTTGGTTCCCGAGTTTGGAAACGGATCAGTCAATACTGCTGAGGTTTTTGAACTCTTAAAGAGTTTCTTAACTTTAGCTTTATGTGGACAATCTCTCGTCCGATGATCCTCATCGCATATATGACACCCCGCAGGGGGTTTCCTTTGCCCAGAAGGGTTTGCAGAAGGTTTTTCAGGAGATGACTCATCCTGCTTCTTTTCTCTCTCTTTCTTTTTCTTCTTGCCCCCTGGTTGCTTCAGTTGTTTTCCCTTGTCGGTCGACACGGCATTTACTTCCAAGGCAAGAAGTTACTCATTTGCATTTTGACTAGAAATCTTACGGGCCTTTTTAGATGTAGCCTTCGTTGATTTCCTGTTTGTAGTACCAATCATGCCATCGCCGGCATGAGAGTCATTGTTCGATTTAGGAGGAGGAGGAACGGAAAATTCTGGTCTGGGAGTGTCAAGGATTTTATCATAGAGCGTGCCAGACTGAGTATAAATCAAGTCTAAATATTGCACACGAGCAATAACTTGCTCTTCAGTGACGACTCCTCCCTTTGTCACATATTCTGTAATGGAAGGTAATAATGACTTAATAAACCATTCAGCTAAAATTTGATCGCGAACGTAAGTTTTTACCATTCTACGACGACGTCGCCACTCATGAATATGATCAGATATGTGAGTGGCCGTTGTTTGTTTGAAATTGGTAAGAAGTTCTGTTCTCGTTTCATACCTTATCGGTAACTGAAATGGGTTAAAAAGGTTGTGGCTAGGGTACTGAAGTTGTCAAATGAACCTCTGGGCAATTCGATATACCATTTTGCTGCCGGACCAGTTAATGTCCTCTGAAAAAGGAGAAGCCTAATCGAATCATCATTTAGGGTGTTTGATGAACACCACAGATGAAAGGTCATCACATGATTCGACGGATCTTCACCCGGATTTCCATTAAATTTAGGAATATCTGACGGAAGTTTATGCGGAATCGCTGACCACTAAGGGGCATAAGAAATTGGATCATTCGTCAGCTGGTTTAGATCTGGTAATTCTAGAGTTGCTACAAAGGGCAACTGTTGATTCAGGTTAGGCGAAGCATACCCAGGATAAGATGGAATCGCCTGAGCAGTGGGTCTTTGCATACCAGCATAATGTATTTGATGCTGGTAACTTTGATAAGGTTGATGGGCATAACCATTATAATATGGTTGTTGATAACCACTTTGGAAATGCGGTTGCCCATTACTTACAAAGACTTGTTGCTCAGGTCCTTGATATGATTGCTGGAATGGCGGTTGTTGAGATTGAATCAGCCATGGTTGTTGGACCATTTGCTATTGCCCAATACTGGATGATTGACCAAGATGAGGAGTCATAGTACTTGTTTGAGCCTGAGTCGCTCCAGATAAGGAGGCACTAACCTGAGGTTGTGATTGAGTCGTTGAGACAAGAGGTTGTTGTATTGCAACTTGAGAAACTTGGGGTTGACATACAACAGGTAGCGTTTGTACTTGTGACGCAGTCACCATAGCGGGTATAGTGGGAATATTCGACATAGGGTGGACTGGTTGCATTGAATATACAACCCTTTGTTGTTGAGGCAGTATTGGTACCCAACCACTGGATATAATTCCAGTTTGACCTGAACTTTGTTGTAAACTCCCATATGGTTGTTCTCCGGGAGGGAATAATGAAAAAGCATACTGCCCTCCATATGGTGGCAATCTAGTACTTAAAGGGTAGATTAGTCTTTGAAGACACATTGGATCAATTTGTTGAGTTTGAACATAAGAAATACTAGATGATAATCCAGATGAAGAAATAGGAATTGACCATGTTGTCGAAACAGTCCCTGATTGGACTTCAGCTTGTTGTTAATAACTTGCTGGGACAGATGGTATACCGGCAAACATCGTTGGAGTAGCAGCAGGAGGCTCTGCCGCTACTGCGTCAGATGACACAGTCCTGGATGTCGACGGTTGTTCAGACATATCTAGTCTATCCAAAAGATTTCCTAGCGATTCTGCAAGAACTTGCGATGAAGGGAGACTAAATTCTAAGACCAACGAGGGAACAATGACGTTATTCCAATTAAAATAAATTTTATACGCTTTGACACAACTTGTTTTTTCAATTTTTAAGAGTCGAGAAAAAACAAAAGATGACTCTAGTCGCCTTCAATTTTTAATGAGCCTGAAGTGACAAGTGCTCAGATGGACCTTTTCCTTTAAGGAGTCTGAAAAGGAACGAAAGAGACTACTCTTGAAATCTAGACAAAGGGATTACCAAACCAATCACAAAAATGCAGAATACTTTTTATGGTACGGCAGTCAATGTTCCTGAATGATGTTTTCAGTGCATTGTGATCGATAGGGCGGCAGACACGGCTTCTTATGGATAAAGGATAAAGCCTATTATGGTCTCCCAAAATATACTCAATGGTACGTGGGAGCGCAAGTCCGTACTGGCACTTATCATCTCAAAGTGGAGGAATCACCCAACCAACAGTGAAAACAACAGTTACCAGGCTTTACGACACCGGAATACGTCTCTAACCTAGACTTCTAGATGTTGTGCGTTAGGTTCCAAAGCATTTTTAGATTCATTAAATTTATTTTATAGTTGATCTTGCTTAAGAAATTTTCCTTTCAGGTTCACTGCGTGATGTAGATGTACAATTCCTGAAATGCAATCTAAGATGATAAACAGTCTTTTATCTTCTTTGTGCAATGAAAATCCTAGCTACTAAGGAAAGAGAGACAGTATTCTTTCACAAAGAGCATAGAGCACACACTATATGCACTGTCCTAAATCAAACCAATCAAACAGTCTAAATGCAAATGCACATGCATGTATGTGTTTTCAGCCTTCTTAATATGTGAATGATAAAAAGAAATCTAATGCACAAATTTGAATTACTTTCAAGCGACAATTACTAACAAGTTTCTTTTCAAATTCAAAATGAAGACAATGACAACACTTTGCGATTTGGAAATGAAAGCTTGCTTTCGACACTAGAAAAACTACTAATTCAGATCAAATACAATAGTAACAGGGTAATCGACTATCAAGAACAATCAGATTCTCTTCTATGACTGAAAACGACACTTGCGACACTTTCAAATCAAGAAACGACAGTACAATTACGTTACTTTTTTGCAAAGGAGAACTGAAAATGACTCAACAAATACACAAAAACATTTACAATTCTTTGCATAATGGACGCGAAATAACAACAAGGAAAGGGGTTTCATACAGGGGTGTACTGACTATAGGCAGCAAAATTCTTGAATAGATCTGAAAAGAGTGAACAGAAACCAAAATTCAGGAACAATGCCTAGTCTGATCAGCGCACCTGTAACACAGTGAATTTGAAATGAAGCGCACCTAATACACTCGGGAAGTGCACTTAATTTGAGATTCACAGAACAGACAGTGCGCTAGACCAGAAACAAGACTTTGCTTGGGTTCCGAGTCACAGTTTGCAGTTCAGTTCAGGGATTTTGGCCGAGCAAGTGGTAATTAGTAAATCAAGAACAGGGGTAGATCTAAGGAAGTTACTAGAGCCACCATAAGGGCAATTAGAGAGTTTGTAAATCAGTTGTTTAATTCATAAACAAAACCCGGAGATTGACTGAAGTAGAATTTATCTACTTTGCATTTGCATAGCAAATGCAGTTCGAAAGCTACTTGGCTCGACTTCAGGCTCCGTCTGTAAGTTTATAAAGTAAACACAAATGTAGATAAACAAACAACCTAGTCGCTCCCCAGCGGAGTCGCCATTTTGTTAAAAGGAAAAGTGTCTATGCAGAACTGTTAATCCCACTAAGGCGTGGTAGCTACCTTAGAAACAAACAAAGTAAAACTACTTTCGTTTTCCTTTATGAAAGATAGAAGAGAGACGAATAAAGAAGACCAACCTCTGTCTTGCGCTTGGTTCCTTGCTCGATTCCTCTCTCTTCTGATAGTCCTTTGCTACTTGCTTCCTTGTATACCCAGCTTTACAGAGTACCTATAGAATCAAAGCAGCATAACACTATACGAGAACATGGATCTATTATCATAAACAATCTAGGATCAGATGTAAATTGACCATACAAATGCATAAAACATAAATCACAGAAGAGTATGGAGGAAAACTTGAATAGCTTTATTGATAATCAAGAAAGAGCCAAGAGAGTTACAACTAGTTGTTCTGACCCAGCATCATCCTCTCAGCAAGTGAGCCCTTTTTCACCTCATGCAAAGCTTAGATCACCCAACACTGTGATGTTGCCTCATGAAATCAACAACAATTCCTTACAAGATGCAAAATTCCAGCCTCCAACCTCTGGATCTTTGGGATGAGAGATCTATATATAGATATTTGCAGAGGTGTGAGTCAACTCTGGGTTTTTGATTTGTGTCTTCTCTCTGATAGTTCTTGATTCCACTTGGAGATCTCATTGATCTCTTACTCATCCTTGGGCGATTCTGAGAGGCAAGTGTCCCAGGAGAAGTTTCTGGAAGATTCCAAGATCATCCACTTAGCAAACTGCTTCCGCCATTTGTCTACTCTCGTCCATCGCACCCCATAGAAGGGCTTTTTGAAATGCATCACACTTCCCGTGTGTACAAGGTGCGATGCATCGCACCCTGGCCATGGAGCAAGTGAGATGATCCAGTTTTGACCAGTTCTAAGTATTTTTTCATGGAGAACTTCTGGGAGATGATGTAATCAGCTGACCTTGTTCCTTTAGGGTATGAAACAACACTTTTAGGGACTTAGGAGCCCTTAGTTTATGGACATTTATGCTAAATATTATTTAAGGGTTGTATATCTTATTATATGACTGGATTAATCGAGCAGTTTTATCGCGGACTTCATGCTCGTTCAAAAATAAACATAAGCAATGAGCAAATGTTTCCCCCAACATTTAAGCTCAATAAAAAATGAACCAATTCCCAGTAAATAATCATCGTGAATGTAGTACTTCAACCTTTAAAGCCTTGGTCGTGTTCCCATCATCACCTCCACTCTGTACTGGCCGATCATTCACCTCCATTTGATTTTTTACCCCTTTTGAGGAACAACTGTGAAGAGTGATCCCGCTAGCCATCCTTGTAACACTGCCGTGATTGGAAAATTCCAAACCTTACCTGGAATCAGCTGCTACCCAGTTTTATCACTCGTTCCTCAAAAGACGAGTCTCCTTTAAGCTCTTTTCAACTGACTCGTAAAATATGAAAAGATTTCCGAGCCATTGACCTCTCTAGCTCGTTAAAGGGACCGGAAGTGCTATCTCTCATTTAGATTTTAATATTTTTGGACCCGGGGGATTATTACACAAAAGATCCTCATAGACACTTTTCCCTGTTGGATGATCCCTGAGTCTAGACTGATGATAAGAAGAGCGAGAGGGAAAAGTGTCTATGCAGAACTGCTAATCCCACTAAGGTGTGGTAGCTACCTTACAAACAAACAAAGTAAAGCTACTTTCATTTTTCCTTTATGAAAGATAGATGAGAGAAGAATAAAGGAGACCAACCTCTATCTTGCGCTTGGCTCCTAGTTCGATTCCTCTCTTATGATAGTCCTTTGCTACTTGCTTCCTTGTATACCCAGCTTCACAGAGTACCTGTAGAATCAAAGTAGCATAAAACTATACAAGAAAATGGATCTATTATCATAAACAATCTAGGATCACATGTAGATTGACCATACAAATGCATAAAACATAAACGACACAAGAGTATGGAGGAAAAATTGAATAGCTTTTATTGATAATCAAGAAAGAGCCAAGAGAGTTACAACCAATTGTTCTGACCCAGCATCATCCTCTCAGCAAGTAAGCCCTTCTTCACCTCATACAAAGCTTAGATCACCCAACACTATGATGTTGTCTCAAGAAACCAATAGCAATTCCTTACAAGATGCAAAATTCCAGCCTCCAACCTCTAGATCTCTGGGATGAGAGATCTATATATAGATATTTGCAGAGGTGTGAGTCAGCTCTGGGTTTTTGATTAGTGTCTTCTCTCTGATAGTTCTTCATTCCACTTGGAGATCTCATTGATCTCTTACTCATCCTTGGGCGATTCTGAGAGGCAAGTGTCCCAGGAGAAGTTTCTGGAAGATTCCAAGATCATCCACTTAGCAAACTGCTTCCACCATTTGTCTACTCTCGTCCATCGCACCCCATAGAAGGGCTTTTTGAAATGCACCGCACTTCCTGTGTGTACAAGGTGCAATGCATCGCACCCTGGCCATGGAGCAAGTGAGATGATCCAGTTTTGACCAGTTCTGAGTAGTTTTTCATGGAGAACTTTTGGGAGATGATGTAATCAGCTGACCTTGTTCCTTTAGAGTATGAAACAATACTTTTAGGGACTTAGGAGCCCTTAGTTTATGGAAATTTATGCTTGGGGTTGCAGTGCCCAAAAATTTCTATAACAGTTGCCCCCTAAAGCATGAGGTTGTTAATCTTTTTTGATGTCGGGTGAAATGCTTTATCATGAGGATCCAAAGTTCTTTCAAGCTGGAAGGAGACCTGTAATAAGATACAATACAATATATTATCTTCATAATATTTTCATGATCTAGTTGAGGCGGGCATTCCCATGCTCAACTTTATAAATTCATTATCATGTACATAGGATAGACAATCGACTGAGTGTAGACTGATGATTCTGGTAGAGCCATCATCCCTCTTACTAGTTCCCCCATCTAATTCATCTAATTCGGAAACATACTTCCCCTTGATTTTTAGTTGATCGAGTAATCCACAATCGTGGAAGAAAGTCAATTGAAACCCCGTCGTTCGCGAAGGCTTACAAGTCAACCGTCTTTGTCTCCGGAATCGAAACTATTATGGACAAAGCGAACCCGGTTAACCGGTTCCAAATCTCCTCGTAAAGTTAGAACAAGTGTTCCAACAACATCAAAGACTCCAGTTACTCCAAACATTTCTGGTATCCCTGCCTTTACAGAAGAAGTTTAGCAGCCACTGAAGGACAGTAGTACTGATCCTAGTCTGAGGGTAAACACTTGTATCACTGAACCAGTTCCATCTACAACTGGTTCGGAGAGTGTTGTTCCCCAAACATCTGTCGCTGCAGATTCCATACCTTCTTTGGCACCAGAAATATTCTACGGACCTGACGGTCTACCTCTTCCACCTGGTCTGATTGCTATAGAAGAGATTGTGGAGGATCCTCCATCTAGTACTCCATCGCAATTTGGAGTCGGGATCACTCTGTATCCTTCTTCATCAGAAATTATTCTACCACCAGCAGAAGCTCCTGTAGAATCGCTAGGTAATCTTTTGGATAGACTAGAAATGTCTGAACAACCATCAACATCTAGGACTGTGTCGTTTGACACAGCGACGACAGAACTTCCTGCTATCACTCCAACAATGTTCGCCGGTATACCATCTATCCCAACTAGCTCTTAATCGCTAGAAGGAGCCCACTCAGGGGCTATTTCGACGGTATGGTCCGTTCATATTTGTTCATCCGGAATAATATTCGGAAACTCTTATGTTGAGTCTCAACAAATTAATCCATTTGGAGGTCAATTTGGGCAGTCCGGTCCTCAAGGGCAAACCATTCCCTTAAGTACCGGATTACCTTCGTATGGGGGGCAGTATACCCTTTCATTGTCCCCTCCGGAAGGACCGCCATACAAGAGTTCACAACAAAATTTGGGTTATGCTGGAATTACATCAAGCAGTTGGGTACCGATACTACCTCAACAACCAAGAGTTGTATATTCGATGCAACAATGTTTACCTATGTCAAGTATACCAACTAAGCTAGCTATTGTGACAGTGTCGCAAGTACAAGCGCTGCCTGTTGTATGCCAACCTCAGGTTTCTCAGGTTGTAATGCAACAGCCTTTTGACCCTGCAACTCAACCACAATTGCCGACTGGTGGAATAACACAGGTTCAAACGGGTACAATTACCCCTCATCTTGGTCAAACAATTAGTATCGGGCAACATCACATGGCTTCACATCCATGGCTAGTGCAATACCAACAACCGCAGTTCCAACAAGTATACCAAGGTTTTGAGCAACAAATCTTTGCAAATAGTGGGCAGCCGTATATTCAAAACAGTCAAAATAAACCATTCTACAATGGTCATGCCCACCAACCTTACCAAAGTTACCAGCATTAAATGCATTATGCTGGTATGCAAAGACCAACTGCTCAGGAGATCCCATCTTATCCTGGATATGCTTCACCTAGCCTGAATCAATAGTTACCCTTCGTGGTGACTTTAGAGTTACCTGATTTAAATCGGTTAACAAACGATCCAATCGCTTACGCCCCTTGGTGGCCAGCGATTCCGCATAAACTTCCATCAGATATTCCTGAATTTAATGGAGATCTGGGTGAAGATCCGTCGAATCATGTGATGACCTTTCATCTGTGGTGTTCATCAAACACCCTAAACGATGATTCGATTAGGCTTCGCCTCTTTCAGAGGACGTTAACTGGTCCGGCAGCAAAATGGTATATCGAATTGCCCAGAGCTTTGTTTGACAACTTCGGTACCCTAGACACAACCTTTTTAACCCATTTTCAGTTACCGATAAGGTACGAAACGGGAACGGAACTTCTTACCAATTTCAAACAAACAACGGCCACTCACATATCTGTTCATATACATGAGTGGCGATGTCGTCGTAGAATGGTAAAAACGTATGTTCCTGATCAACTTTTAGCTGAATGGTTAATTCATCGTTGCCTTCCATCACAGAAGATGTGGCAAAAGGGGGAGTCGTCACCGAAGAGTAGGTTATCGCTCGTGCACAATATTTGGACTTGATTTACACTCAGTCTGGCACGCTCTACGATAAAATACCTGACGCTCCTAGACCGGAATTCTCAGTCCCTCCTCCTCCTAAATCAAACAATGACTCTCATGCTGGCGATGGCGTGATTGGCGCAACAGACACGAAATCGACAAGGGCTACATCTAAAAAGGCCCGTAAGATTTCCAATCAAAATGCAAAAGAAGAACTTCTTGCCTTGGAACTAAATTCCGTCTCGACAGATAAAGGCAAAGAAACCGAGCAACCAGGGGGCAAGAAGAAAAGCAAAGGGAAGAAGAAGAAACAGGAAGAATCATCACCTGAAAAATCTTCTGCAAACCCTCCTGGAAATAGGAAACCAAGAAATCCATGCTTTATATGCGATGAGGATCATCAGACAAGAGATTGTCCACATAAAGCTGAAGTTAAGAAACTCTTTAAGAGTTCAAAAACCTCAGCAGTATTGACTGATCTGTTTCCAAACCCAGGAACCAAACTGGTAGCTAATCCAAATGCTTCCTGATCCCAAGTGCTTATGTTGTCTATCTCAGAGCAGCAAAATGATGCTTTGACAAGGAATAAAGATTACGGGAATCCACAGCTGTCGAATAACAAGGCTAATGAACAACCTAGTAAATCGACAACAACTTTGACCGAAGTTGTGCCACCCATCATTCCTGAGCCAATGATAAATCCGCCAAAGGGAGTAGTACACAAATCGACATTTAATCCTCGTGCCAAAGTAGCACAGAATTATAATATAGTAGAGGACCCGACCCAATCACCGTCCGCTATGTCGACACTTGAGGTACCGCAAAATTGTCCCTCCCAAAAGCAGGCTCTATTATCAGTAATAGGTGGGATTGACCCAACGGATTCCAATCGTGTATCCTTTAATCACAAAGGCTATGACCCTGAGTTACCAGCTCAACTAGCTTTCCTTATTCAAGTGAAAACCCTCAAAAAAATTGTTCATCGAATAATTATTGATGAGGGGGCATCTACATGTATTATGTCGATGAGTTGTTGGAAACATTTAGGCTCACCACCCTTGTCGCGATCATCAACGATGTTAAAAGCATTTGATGGACGATCATACACTCCATACGGGATTTTAAGTAACTTGCAAGTTGAAATGGGGGGCAAAACAGTAGAAATTGATGTTGAAGTAATCGACGGAAACCTCGATTACAACATCCTACTGGGAAGGCCCTCGATATATGCCATGGCCGCAGTTGTGTCGACCTACTTCAGGAAGATTGCATTTCCCTTCCAAGGAGGAATTACAATTGTCGACCAACAAACATTTCTCCCCAATAGTTCACAAGTTACGGGAAGCATTCCAATGATCCATGGAAGCAATCATTCACTTCAAAATATTGGAGTAGGCCTCCTAAAAGACCCTGCCTTAATGGGTACTTTTTCCCTACCGCCTCCAAGTAATCTGGCGGAAGTGGCCACAGTGGAAACCTGCAATATGAAATCTTCTATATCTAATGGATTCAGAAGATTCCTAAACATTTTGTCAGCATGGATCATCGCCATTTTAGAAATATTGTAGCAATAAATTTTCTTGGCCTGGGGGGCAACCCCAAATCAACACTCATCGAGTGTTTGGATAGATAGGTCTAAGGAATATGGCACCTCTTCAGATCCTTGGTCGCATGTACATTCTACAGACGAAGGAATCATTCAATCAATGATGATAGGAGAGGCACCATGGGAAGATTACCACCATCGCTCCCATCTTCCGAATTGTAAGGAAGATAGTTCCAGTGACCTTAATCATCCTTCAATTTTTGATTTTCTATCAAATACTGTAAATACAGTGGATTCCGAGGACGGTTCTTATCTCGTGTCGACCTCATTAAAAAATGAAACAAGGAGTCATGAGGATAGTTCTTTTACTGTGTCAATCTCATTAAAAAATGAAACGACTCCCTTTCCAAATCGAGTCTTTGATTACGATCTCGTAAAATCAAAGTCGAGTCTTTCGAAGATCTTGAAGGTAAACCTTCATTCCAACCACCGATATGAATGAAATGAAGCTTGGGGGGCATGCACCTCGATTTGTGTTATTATGCTGGGGGCATGCAAACTTATCACGAGCAATGTTTTTGCAAAGTTCAAGCTCATTAAAAAATAAACCTAGCCACGAGCAATGTTACCACAGGATTCAAGCTCATTAAAAAATAAACCTACATCGAGCAATTTTAACGCGGACTTCATGATTGTTAAAAAATAAACATAAGCAATGAGCAAATGTTTCCCCCAGCATTTCAGCTCAGTAAAAAATGAACCAATTCCCAGTAAACAGCCATCGTGAATGTAATACTTCAGCCTTTAAAGCCTTGGTCGTGTTCCCATCATCACCTCCACTCTGTATTGGCCGATCAGTCACCTCCATTTGATTGTTTACCCCTTTTGAGGAACAACTGCGAAGAGTGATCACGCTAGCCATCCTTGTAACACTGCCGTGATTGGAAAATTCGAAACCTTACCTGGAATCAACTGCTACCCAATTTTGTCACCCGTTCCTCAAAGACGAGTATCCTTTAAGCTCTTTTCAACTGACTCGTAAAATATGAAAAGATTGCCGAGCCATTGGCCTCTCCAGCTCGTTAAAGGGACCGGAAGTGTTATCCCTCCTTTAGATTTTAATCTTTTTGGACCTGAGGGATTATTACACAAAAAGATCGAGCGCTTGTTTTGTTCGGCTCGTTAAAAGTATCGAAAATTCATCCCTTCTGTATTGTTTTATACTTTTTCGAACTTAAGGGATTAGATGACGAAAAAGGATTTTTGGAGTTTCCTTTATGTCCCTTTTCAGACTCTGTAAAATTGAAAAGGACCGAGTTATCTTTGTCATTAAACTCGTTAAAACCTAATAGCGACAAACTTGTCCATAACAGAAAAGAACGAGTTTCACTATCGCTAGGCTCGTTAAAACATAGCGATGGGTTTGCCCGAAGGGAAAATTATAGAACAAGCATATGTTATCCTCCTCAAGCTTGACAAAAATAAAGAGGTACTGGTCAGCAATGACTCGCGAAAATTGGGAAGAAAACTTGAAGAAACTTTATTGGTAGCAAGTCACTCTTGAACATGACACTTTCACTCCGCATCCAAGTCGGGTTGGGTTGTTTCATTCACCGATCACATCACCATGGTCCCATCACGCCATCCACATTTGGGGTTAATGCTACCAATCCATCACGTCAGTGTCGCCGATATGTTCAAGAGAAGTCGCTCAGAGAATTCACTTGTGTCTCACCCGCTGCAATACATTCACGCTCCATTCTTTCATAACCACCCCCCTGAACCTTATATCACCAGATCATTTTCACCTCCATTAAAATTATTTGCTCCGTTCCATGTCATTGATGTGGGATTCATTAAGGCCCTCCTATGACGGATCGCTTCTTGTTGACATCAGCTCATTATCTAAGAAGTCGATCTAGGAACACCCCTTTCAGTACTTTGAAGCTTGCATGCCTCAATGGCAAGTTTCTCACTTCCGGTGACAGGTTTACATCAATGGCCTTCGACCGAAAGATTTTGCGTGGTGTTCGACGCCAAGTCCTTTATTCACACCACGTGAATTGTACTGCAGTACCTTGAGGGTCATTATCATTATTGGTGATTCCTCGCGTGCCTGTTAACAGCTTACATCATTGGCTGGTAATCAGGCGATGTCTTTCCATGTTCGACTCCAAAACATCTCTCACATGGATCGACTTGTACTTTGAGTGAAGATCGAATGAGATTGAAGACCCCGGATCTAGTTTCATCCATCCGGGCTGTGATATATATTCAGGAAAATAAAGACATCAAATGTACATCATTACGGCATAGATAATCATCCAATCTAAGGGATGATGGCTCTACCAGAATCATGAGTCTACACTCAGACGATTGTCTGTCCTATGTCCATGAAAATGAATTTATAAAGTTGAGCATGGGAATGCCCGCATCAGCTAGATCATGAAAATATTATGAAGATAATGTATTGTATTGTATCTTATTACAGGTCTCCTTCCAGCTTGAAAGAACTTCGGATCCTCATGATAAAGCATTTCACCCAACATCAAAAAAGATTAACGACCTCATGCTTTAGGGGGCCACTATTATAGACATTTTTGGGCACTGCAACCCCAAGCATAAATGTCCATAAACTAAGGGCTCCTAAGTCCCTAAAAGTGTTGTTTCATACCCTAAAGGAACAAGGTCAGTTGATTACATCATCTCCCAGAAGTTCTCCATGAAAAACTACTCAGAACTGGTCAAAACTGGATCATCTCACTTGCTCCATGGCCAGGGTGCAATGCATCGCACCTTGTACACACGGGAAGTGTGATGCATTTCAAAAAGCCCTTCTATGGGGTCCGATGGATGAGAGTAGACAAATAGTCACTCTTCACTTGCACGCCAAAAGGTTTGCATGCCCCTAGGTATAAAATAAAGCTTCAAGGTCACCTTTTATTCTACCGACAAAACATTTGTTTTATCAGGAAAGGTCTACCTCTTTCAGGTTACCAAAGATTGTTCTATTCACTCGCGCTCATCAGGTGGACGAACTAGGGATTGATTAGACATTATTTGTGTGAAAAGACCATTCAGGGATGGTATATGACTATTTGCTATGTGTGATCCGGGAAATGAAAGCTGGTCTACGAGCTTGACCACTCTTCCTTCGTGCGGAAAACACATTACTCTAAAGAGTGATGAGACAATGGCTCCCATGCAATAAATATAGTCTCATCCAAGGAGTAGATTATAATCCAGAGGTCCTTGGACTACCATTATGTTCATATGAACGGTTTTCCCTCTCAATGTTATGGGCACATTGGGAAGGATCCCTAACGGTTGATTGGTTCCTTTGTCAAAGCCTGTTAGATTTCTCATCTCAGGCAAAAGCGATGGTGAACCAAGCGCTTTCCAAGCAGTCGAGGAAAGGATACTCACAGAAGCCCCTTCATCTATGATGGTACTGGCCATAACCATTCTATATATTTGAGCAATGATTCGGAATGGTACACTAGCCAGTAAACGGGGTCTGCCTAGTTGATTCCAGTCAAAGGAAACAACTAGGTTGCTTGGAGGTGGGACCGAATAGACGGCCGGGTACGACTCTGACGAACTTCCTTCCTGCGGTAAAGGAATGGGTAAATTTCCCCCATGTACACTTCCCCGTAGAGTCATGAATTAGATGATTGCCTAGTTGATTACAGGGATCATCACTTGTTTCTGGTCCAGTGGAGTTGCCATTTTGTTACAGGGAAAAGTGTCTTTGCAGAACTGCTAATCCCACTAAGGTGTGATAGCTACCTTAGAAACAAACAAAGTAAAGCTACTTTCATTTTTCCTTTATGAAAGATAGATGAGAGAAGAATAAAGGAAACCAACCTCTGTCTTGCGCTTGGCTCCTAGTTTGATTCCTCTCTCTTCTGATAGTCCTTTGCTACTTGCTTCCTTGTATACCCAGCTTCACAGAGTACCTGTAGAATCAAAGTAGCATAAAAATATACAAGAACATGGATCTATTATCATAAACAATCTAGGATCAGATGTAGATTGACTATACAAATGCATAAAACATAAACGACACAAGAGTATGGAGGAAAACTTGAATAGCTTTTATTGATAATCAAGAAAGAGCCAAGAGAGTTACAACCAGTTGTTCTAACCCAACATCATCCTCTCAGCAAGTAAGCCCTTCTTCACCTCATACAAAGCTTAGATCACCCAACACTATGATGTTGTCTCAAGAAACCAACAGTAATTCCTTACAAGATGCAAAATTCCAGCCCCTGGATCTCTGGGATGAGGGATCCATATATAAATATCTGTAAGGGAGATGAGTCAGCTTGTGATTTGATTAGTGTCTTCCCTCTGATAGTTCTTGCTTCCATTTGGAGATTGATGATCTCTTACTCATCCTTGGTTGAATTCAGAGAGGCAAGTGTCACAGGAGAAGTTTCTGGAAGATTCCATGCCTCTCCACCTCGCGGATTGACACTGCCATTTGTCACTTCTCGCCCATCGCACCCCATAGAAGGGATTTTTGAAATGCAACGCACCCACAGAGTGTACTTAGGTGAGATGCAATGCACTTTGCCTATGGAGCAGGTGAAATGATCCTGTTTTGACCAGTTCTGAGCAGTTTTTCATGGAGAACTTTTGGGAGAAGCTGTAATCAGTTGACCTTGTTCTTTTAGGGGTTAGAACAAAACTTTTAGGGACTCAGGAGCCCTTGGTTTATGGACATTTTATGCTTTGGGTTGCAGTGCCCAAAAATGCCTATAACAGTTTCCCCCTAAAGCATGAGGTCGTTAATCTCTTTTGATGTCGGGTGAAATGCTTTATCATGAGGATCCGAAGTTCTTTCAAGATGGGAGGAGACCTGTAATAAGATACAATACAATACATTATCTTCATAATATTTTCATGATCTAGCTAAGGCGGGCATTCCCATGCTCAAATTTATAAATTCATTTTCATGTACATAGGACAGACAATTGTCTGAGTGTAGACTGATGATTCTGGTAGAGCCATCATCCCTTTGATTGGATGATTATCTTTACAGCAACGATGTACATTTGATGTCTTTATTTCCCTGAATATATATCACAGCCCGGATGGATGAAACTAGATCCGAGGTCTTCAATCTCGTTCGATCTTCACTCGAAGTACAAGTCGATCCATGTGAGAGATGTTCTGGAGTCGAACATGGAAAGACATCGCCTGATTACCAGCCAATGATGTAAGCTGTTAACAGGCGCGAGAGGAATCACCGATAATGATAATGACCCTCAAGGTACTGCAGTACAATTCACGTGGTATGAATAAAGGACTTGGCGTCGAACACCACGCAAAACCTTTCGGTCGAAGGCCATTGATGTAAACCTGTCGCCGGAAGTGAGAAACTTGCCATTGAGGCATGCAAGCTTCAAAGTACTGGAAGGGGTGTTCCTAGATCGACTTCTTGGATAATGAGTTGATGTCGACAAGAAGTGATCCGTCATAGGAGGGCCTTAATGAATCCAACATCAATGACACGGAACAGAGCAAATGATTTTAATGGAGGTGAAAATGATCTGGTGATATAAGGTTTAGGGTGGTGGTCATGAAAGAATGGAGCGTAAATGTATTGCAGCGGGTGAGACACAGGTGAATTCTCTGAGTGACTTCTCTTGAACATATCGGCGACACTGACGTGATGGATTGGTAGCATTAACCCCAAATGTGGATGGTGTGGTGGGACCATGGTGATGTGACCGGTGAATGAAAAAACCCAACCCAACTTGGATGCTGAGTGAAAGTGTCATGTTCAAGAGCGACTTGCTACCAACAAAGTTTCTTCAAGTTTTCTTCCCAATTTTTCCCCAGTCATTGCTGACTAGTACCTCTTTATTTTTGTCAAGCTTGAGGAGGATAACATATTCTTGTTCTATAATTTTCCCTTCGGGCAAACCCATCGCTATGTTTTAACGAGCCTAGTGATAGTGAAACTCGTTCTTGTCTGCTATGGACAAGGGTCACTATTAGGTTTTAACGAGTTTAACGACAAAGATAACTCGGTCCTTTTCAATTTTAGAGAGTCTGAAAAGGGACGTAAAGGAAACTCCAAAATTCGTTTTTCGTCATCTAATCCCTTAAGTCTGAAAAAATATAAAACAATACAGAAGGGATGAATTTTCGATACTTTTAACGAGCCGAACAAAACAATCGCTCGATCTTTTTGTGTAATAATCCCTCAGGTCTAAAAAGATTAAAATCTAAAGGAGGGATAGCACTTCTGGTCCTTTTAACGAGCTGGAGAGGCCAATGGCTTGGAAATCTTTTCATATTTTACGAGTCAGTTGAAAAGAGCTTAAAGTAGACTCGTCTTTGAGGAACGAGTGATAAAATTGGGTAGCAGCTGATTCCAGGTAAGGTTTGGAATTTTCCAATCACGGCAATGTTACAAGGATGGCTAGCGGGATCACTCTTCGTAGCTGTTCCTCAAAAGGGGTAAAAAATCAAATGGAGGTGAATGATCAGCCAATAAAGAGTGGAGGTGATGATGGGAACACGACCAAGGCTTTTAAAGGCTGAAGTATTACATTCACGATGATTATTTACCGGGAATTGGTTCATTTTTTATTGAGCTAAAACACTAAACATTTGCTCATTGCTTATGTCTATTTTTTAACGAGCATGAAGTCCACATTAAAATTGCTCGCTTAATCCAGTCGTATAATAAGAATGTCTCATATATGAAAATGACAAGTTTTTAGAGTTTTACCCCACATCCTTTCTTTATGCAAGTTAGGAAACGACCAATCCTACAAGTTTAAAGGGTTAGAGGACATACAAATTTAAAAAATAAATAGTCGCTCTTCACTTGCACGCCAAAAGGTTTGCATGCCCCCAGGTATAAAATAAAGCTTCAAGGTCACCTTTTATTCTACCGACAAAACATTTGTTTTATCAGGAAAGGTCTACCTCTTTCAGGTTACCAAAGATTGTTCTATTCACAGCGCAAGCACAACACTTCTTCGATGATGTCTACCGAAATAGACAAAGGTGAGACAATCCACTCACATAACTTTGACGAGGGAATCTTATTCCATTCTAACCCCCTTTTCCAATCACAGACAGGAGTACAGACTAGTCATATATCTCTCGCGGAAACCTACTCTATACCCGAATTTTTCCTGCCGAAGCAGACCAAGGTGCATGCCCCCCCGGTTTCAGTCATGTCCCCTGAATCACTCGTGCTCATCAGGTGGACGGACTGGGGATTGATGAGACATTCTTTATGTGAAAAGACCATTCAGGTATGGTATATGACTATTTTCTATGTGTGATCCGGGAAATGAAAGCTGGTCTACGAGCTTGACCACTCTTCCTTCGTGCGGAAAACACATTACTCTAAAGAGTGATGAGACAATGGCTCCCATGCAATAAATATAGTCTCATCCAAGGAGTAGATTATAATCCAGGGGTCCTTGGACTACCATTATGTTCATATGAACGGTTTTCCCTCTCAATGTTATGGGCACATTGGGAAGGATCCCTAATGGTCGACTGGTTCCTTTGTCAAATCCTGTTAGATTTCTCATCTCAGGCAAAAGTGATGGCGAACCAAGCGCTTTCCAAGCAGTCGAGGAAAGGATACTCACATAAGCCCCTTCATCTATGATGGTACCGGCCATAACCATTCTATATATTTGAGCAATGATTCGGAATGGTACACTAGCCGGTAAACGGGGTTTGCCTAGTTGATTCTAGTCAAAGGAAACAACTAGGTTGCTTGGAGGTGGGACCGAATAGACGGCCGGGTACGACTCTGATGAACTTCCTTCCTGCAGTAAAGGAATGGGTAAATTGCCCCCATGTTCATTGGAGTCTATGCTTACGAAAAGAATGTGGACGGTGTCATTCTTATTCTCTTCTGTGACTGTGTCATCTGAAGATGGAACCTCTGAAGGCAAGACCGGGTCTACTGCCACCTCGACCTTTTGACTTTCGTCTGGTATGGGTTCAGATGGTTTGTCTTCAATGATAGACGCTTCGGCCTACCACCTGGGCGGGTCAGCCGGATTTTTAACTAGCGACGGACTCGGCAAGAGTTTTTTATATCCAGGAGGAAGTCGTAACGGTGAAACCGGACGATCGTCCAAAACTCTTTTAGCCTCGTCTAAGAAGGGACAACGGTGGACGGCATGATCACCTTTGCACAGTTTACAAGGAAATCTATATTTTCCTTTTTGTCCTGGGGCTTCACTTTCACTAGTCGATGGTGTGTTTTCAACATGATCATCAGAGGTTGACGACACCGGGTTGTGCAAACGAGGAGACCAGTCCCTTAAGATCCGAGGGATGCAGGGACAATCTCGATGATAGTGGTCTCCTTTGCAAATGACACATGGTGATTTAGGTCTAGTCGGTGCAGTGTGTGGATTTTCGCTAGACGACGCTTGGTTGCCCCCTTGCGCTTTTGGCTCCTTCTTCTTCTTCTCTTTCTTCTTCTTTTCCTTCTTCTTCTCAGGTACTTGATTTTTGGCTTTACCAGCCCCATCAAGTGAAGAGGAAGGAGGAGAGGAAGAATTGGAGTGTTATAGACATTTTTGTGCCTTACAGCTCTAAGCATGAAATGTCCATAAACCAAGGGATCCTAAATCCCTAAAAGTGTTGTTCCGACCCCTAGAGGAACAAGGTCAACAAATTACAGCTTCTCCGAGAAGTTCTCCACCAGAAACTGCTCAGAATCAGTCAAATCAGGATCATTTCAGCTGCTCCACTAGCTAGCTGCGTTGCATAGCACCCAAGTACACTAGCTAGGTGCGTTGCAACGCACCTAAATGCACTACCAGGGTGCGTTGAGTGGGAAATGACAAATGGCAGTGTCATTCCACGAGGTGGACAGACAATGGAAGCTTCCAGAATCTTCCCCAATGACACTTGCCTCACTGAGTTCGACCAAGGATGAGTAAGAGGCTCTCAGTCTCCAAGTGGAAGCAAGAACTGACAGAGAGAAGCCACTAGTCAGATCATAAGCTGACTCATCCTCTTTGCATACATGTATATATGGATCCCTCATCCCAGAGATCCAGGAGGCTGAAATTTTGTACATTGCAGAGAAATGCTGTTGGTTTTGAGATAGATATCAGAGTATTGGGTGATTTATGCTTTGTTGGAGGTGAAGAGGGGATTCCTTTGCTGGGAGGTTGATGCTGGATCAGGAATCATCGGTTGTAACTCCTCCTGGACCTTCTTTTTATATCAATAAAACTATTTGAGTTTCTCCTACATGCTTGTGTATCATTAATGTTTGTTATATTTGCATGTTTAGCTTATGATCCTAAGCTATTTATGAATATGAATCCATGTCTTTGTGTAGTTTTCTTCTTCTGTGATCTTACAGGAACTTGGTGAAGTCGGGCAAGTAAGGGAACAGGTAGCTGGAAGCTGTCAAAGAGGAGAGAAATTGGATCAAAGGACTAGCGCAAGACACAGGTTGGTTCATCCTATTCCTCTTCGTTTATAGTTCATAAAGAAGAATACGAAAGTAGTTTTCCTTGTTTGTTTCTAAGGTCACTGTCACACCTTAGTGGGATAGGGTCGTTCTGAGTAGACACTTTTCCCGTTAACAAAATGGCGACTCCGCTAGGGATCGTGTCTAGTTAGTTTGTTTGTGTCTCTCTTATTGTTTGTTTCATAAACTGAGAAGTAGCAATCGAACTGCATTTGCCATTATCAAATGCAAAGTAGAAATCTGCTACTTCAATCCATTCACTGGATTTATTTATGATTTGAACAGCTGATTCACAAATGATCTGATTACCCTTTGTGATAGCTCTTAGACCTCCTTTAAATCTACCCTCTGATTGTGCATTACTGATTGCTTTTACTCGGCCAAAAACCATAGATTAAACTGCAAACCATGACCCAGAACCCGGATAGAATTCTCGTTTCTGCCCCAGCGCAGGCTCTGTGAAGAGATTCTGCATTTCAACGCAGTTCCCGAGAGGGCTACCTGAGCTGCAATCTAGTTTCTCTGTGTAACAGGTGCGCTGATCAGCCTATCCCTGTGCAGCTGAGGTTCTTTGCTTCATTTTTTCAGTTTTGTCTCTGATTTTTGCAGCCTGTGATCAGTGTGTGTCTGTTTAAAAACCCCTTTTCTTTGCCTTAATTCCACCTCCTTTGTACAAAAAGGCTGTAGATGTTCTTTGTGTGTTTGTTACATCATTTACAGTTTTCCATTGAAAAAGTAGAATAGTCATAGTGTCGTCCTTTGATTTAGATCTGTCGTAAGTGTCGATTTTGATCTTAGGAAAAAGTTTATTTGCTGTTGACAGTCGATTATGCTTTTACTTTTGCCTTTGGTTTGAATTTGTCACTTTCTGGTGTCGAAACGAGTGTTTATTTCAAAATCATAAAGTGTCGTAATCTTCTCTACCTTTGGATTTCGAAAAGAAGCTTGTTTGTGTTTGTCACTTGAAAGCAAATTCAGATTTGTACATCAACTTTCTTTTTAGGCATCAATATTAAGAAAGTGAAAACAAATACATGCACATGTGCATTTGCATATTGATAGTCTGCTTGGCTTGATTTAGGAAAAGTGCATTTACAGTGTGCTCTTTGCTCTTTGAGAAAAGATTGTGTCCTTCTTTTCCCCTTGTAGCTAGGATTTTCATTGCTGAAAAGAGATAAAAGTTTGCTTATCATCTTTAGATTGCATTTTGGGAATTACATCTACATCTCATGGTGATCCCAAAAGGCAAACTTCTAAGAAAGATCAACTTAAAATAAATTGAATGAATCTAACAATGCATTGGAACTTAACGCACAACATTTAGAGGTCTAGGCTAGAGACATATTCCGGCGTCGTAAAGCCTGGTAACTGTTGTCCTCACTGATGGTTGGGTGATTCCTCCACTTTGAGACGATAAGTGCCAGTACGGACTTGTGCTCCCACGTACCGTCGAGTATATATCGGGAGACCCCTATAGGCTTAAAACCTTTTATCCATAGGAAGCCGTGTCGGCCGCCCTACTGATCGCAATGCACCGAACACAACATTCGGGAAGATTGACTGCCGTACCGTAAAAAGTATTCTGCAGTTTTGTGATTGGTTTGGTACTCCCTCTACCTAGATCCCTAGAGCAGTCCCTTTCGTTCCTTTTCAGACTCCTTAACGGAAAAGGTCCATCTGAGCACTTGTCACTTCAGGCTCATTAAAAATTGAAGGAGACTAGAGTCATCTTTTGTTTTTTCTCGACTCTTTAAAACTGAAAAAACAAGTTGTGTCAAAGAGTCTAAAAATTTATTTTAAACGGAATATTCATACCCTTTTTCGTACGTTGATATTGGGTTGAGAAAATGGAGTCTACCAACCAAGGAATTCCCCTTGGTGGAAATCCTAGTCCCTTCTCCTCTTGAGGAGATGTTGGTGCACCCCATATGGCCACATTGTCGCTTCCAGGACTGACAATTGGCTTGCCAGTATGGCTCTTCTCAACCAATGTCGTTCATAACACCACTATTCCTGAACAATCGAATCAGCAATTAGACGAGTCCAGAGTTGCCCACCAACCTTCTACTTCCTCTAATTCTTCCTCTCCTCCTTCCTCTTCGCTTGATGGGGCTGGCAAAGCCAAAAGTCAAGTTCCTAAGGAGAAGAAGGAGAAGAAGAAGAAAGAGAAGAAGAAGAAGAAGGAGCCAAAGGCGAATTGGGGAAAACGAGTGTTGTCTAACGAAAATCCACACACGGCACCGACCAAGCCTAAATCGCCATGTGTCATTTGCAAAGGAGACCACTTTCACAGAGATTGTCCTTACATCCCTCAGATACTAAGGGACTGCTCTCCTCGTTTGCACAATCCGGTGTCATCAACCTCTGATGATCATGTTGAAAGCACACCGTCAACTAGCGAAAGTGAAGCCCCAGGACAAAAAGGGAAAGCTAGATTTCCCTGTAAATTGTGCGAAGGCAATCATGTCGTCCACCGTTGTCCCTTCTTAGACGAAGCAAAAAGAGTTTTGGATGATCGTCCGGTTTCACCGTTATGACTTCCTCCTGGATATAAAAAACTCTTGCCGAGTCCGTCGCTAGTTGAGAATCCAGTTGGCCCGCTCAAGTGGTCGGCTGAAGCGCCTATCATCGAAGATAAACCATCTGAATCCATACCAGATGAAAGTCAAAAGGTTGAGGCGGCAGTTGACCCGGTCTTGCCTTCAGAGGTTTTATCTTCGGATGATACAGTCACTGAAGAGAACAAGGATGACACCGTCCAAATTCTCTTCATCAACATAGACTCTGACGAACATGGGGGCAATCCACCCATTCCCTTACCGCAGGAGGGAAGTTCGTCAGAGCCATACCCGGCCATCTACTTGGTCCCACCTCCAAGCAACCTAGTTGTCTCCTTCGACTGGAATCAACTAGGCAGACCCCATTTACCAGCAAACATACCATTCCGAATTATCGTTCAAATATATAGAATGGTTATGGCCGGTACCATCATAGATGAGGGGGCTTCTGTGAGTATCCTTTCCTCTACTGCTTGGAAAGCGCTTGGTTCGCCATCGCTTTTGCCTAAGATGAGAAATCTGATAGGCTTTGATAAAGGAACCAGTCGACCTTTAGGGATCCTTCCCGATGTGCCCATAACATTGAGAAGGAAGACAGTTCAAATGAATGTAATGGTTGTTCAAGGACCCTTGGATTATAAGCTACTCCTTGGACAAGACTATATTTATTGCGTGGGAGCCATCGTCTCCTCACTCTTTAGAGTAATGTGTTTTCCGCACGAAGGAAGAGTGGTCAAGCTCGTGGACCAGCTTTCATTTCCTGGATCATGCATAGCAAATAGTCATATACCATCCCTAAATGGTCTCTTCACGCAAATGTCTCAATCTCCAGTCCGTCCTCCCGATGAGCGCGAGTAATTCGGAGGGATATGACTGAAACCTAGGGGGCATGCGTCCTGGTCTGCTTCGGCAGGAAAAACAAACAGGAGAGGAGTTAGATCCTGATTTTGATGAGAAACAGGTAAAAATTCCATCAAAAAACTGTGCAACAAATTCCCTTTCTGCGCCCCACGCACCTACAGCAGTGTTCCAGCTGCGTTGAATGTCAAACTGCCTTCATACAGGCTAGCATTCAACGCAGGTTTCGATGTACTAAGGGTGCGAGTCCCTCAAACCCCAGGGGCTCAGAAAAGCAGGGAATGAAGCACAGAATGTAAAAAGGAAACCATGAAATGAAAGAGCTCGGGTTTAGCTCCTACCTGGTCCAGACGGCACCGAGAATCGTCCACAGAATCTCCCGAAATCAGCTGATGAAAATAGAGGGGGAAAAGCACCTCCAAAGCTCCAACAAACCAAGTTCAAATGAAATGGTAAAATGAGAGGTAAAAAACACTTTTGATTGCTTTTACGTATTTCAAAGTAAAATATTAGCGTTTTAATCTCATTTTCAAGAAAATATTGTTCATTTCTGACTAGTTTGATGAAGCAGTTGAAAATACAGTACTATCTTTGGAAGGACAAAGCTATTTATGGTAAAAAATCAAAACAAGACCATCTAATCGAGCAGTTTTAGCACATAGTTCAAGCTCGTTAAAAAATAAACATAAGACATGAGCAAATGTTTCCACCCATGTTTAAGCTCGTTAAAAAATGAACTATTCCCCGGTAAATAACCACTGTGAATGAAGCATTTCAGCCATTAAAGCCTTGGTCGTGTTTGCACCGTCACCTCCATTTTTCCATTGGCCGATCATTCACCTCCATTTGATTGTTTACCCATTTTGAGGAACAGCTGCGAAGAGTGATTTCACTAGCCATCCTTGTGACACTGCCGTGATTGGAAAATTCCAACCCTTACCTGGAATCAGCTGCTACCCATTTTATCACTCGTTCCTCAAAAGACGAGTCTTCTTTAAGCTCTTTTCAACTGACTCGTAAAATATGAAAAGATTGCCGAGTTTTGGCCTTCCAGCTCGTTAAAGCGACCGGAAGTGCTATCCCTCCTCTAGATTTTAATCTTTTTGGACCTGAGGGATTATTGCACAAAAAGATCGAGCGCTTGTTTTGTTCGGCTCGTTAAAACTATCAAAAATTCATCCCTTCTGTATTGTTTTATACTTTTTCGGACTTAAGGGATTAGATGACGAAAAATAAATTTTGGAGTTACCTTTACGTACCTTTTCAGACTCTCTAAAAATGAAAAGGACCGAGTTATCTTTGTCGTTAAACTCGTTAAAAAGATTAATAGCGACAAAATTGTCTTTAGACGAGAACGAGTTTCACTATCGCTAGGCTCGTTAAAACATAGCGATGGGTTTGCCCGAAGGGAAAATTATAGAACAAGCATATGTTATCCTCCTCAAGCTTGACAAAAATAAAGAGGTACTGGTCAGCAATGACCGGGGAAAAATTGGGAAGAAACTCAAAGAATCTTTATTGGTAGCAAGTCACTCTTGAACATGACACTTCCACTCCGTGCCTGAGTCGGGTTGTGTTGTTTCATTCACCGGTCACATCACCATGCTCACGCCATACCATCCACGTTTGGGGTAAATGCTACCAATCCATCACATAAGTGTCGCCAACATGTTCAAGAGAAGTCATCCAGAGAAGTCACCCATGTCCCATCCACTACCATACATTATACTTCATTCTTTCATGACCGCCATCCTGAACCATATATCATCAAATCTTTTTCACCTCCATCAAAATCATTTGCTCTGTTCCGTGTCATTGATGTGGGATTCATTAAGGCCCTCCTTTGGCGGATCGCTTCTTGTCGACATCAGCTCATTATCCAAGAAGTTGATCTAGGAACACCCCCTTCAGTACTTTGAAGCTTGCATGCCTCAATGGCAAGTTTCTCACTTCCAGCGACAGGTATACATCAATGACCTTCGACCGAAAGATTTTGCGTGGTGTTCAACGCCAAGTCCTTTATTCACACCACGTGAATTGTACTGCAGTACCTTGAGGGTCATCATCATTATCGGTGATTCCTCTCGCGCTTGTTAACAGTTTACATCATTGACTAATAATCAAGCGATGTCTTTCCATGTTCGACTTCAAAATTTTCTCACATGGATTGACTTGTACTTCGAGTGAAGATCGGACGAGATTGAAGACCCCGGATCTAGTTTCATCCATCCGAGCTACGATATATATTCAGGAAAATAAAGACATTGAAATGTACAGCATTGCAACACAGATAATCATCCTACCAAAATGATGATGGCTCTATCAGAATCATCAGTCTACCATCAGACGATTGTCATTCTTATGTACATGAAAATGAATTTATAAAGCTGAGCATGGGAATGCCCCCCTCAACTAGATCATGAAAACAGTATGAAGATAATGTATTGTATTATATCTTATTACAGGTCTCCTCCCAGCATTGAAAGAACTTTAGATCCTCCTAATAAAGCATTTCACTCGATAAGCGGCCTCATACTTTAGGGGGCAACTATTATAGAAATTTTTGTGCCTTACAGCTCTAAGCATGAAATGTCCATAAACCAAGGGATCCTAAGTCCCTAAAAGTGTTGTTCCGACCCCTAGAGGAACAAGTTCAACAAATTACAGCTTCTCCCAGAGGTTCTCCACCAGAAACTGCTCAGAATCAGTCAAATCAGGATCATTTCAGCTGCTCCACTAGCTAGCTGCGTTGCATAGCACCCAAGTACACTAGCTAGGTGCGTTGCAACGCACCTAAATGCACTACCAGGGTGCGTTGAGCGGGAAATGACAAATGGCAGTGTCATTCCGCGAGGTGGATAGACAATGGAAGCTTCCAGAATCTTCCCCAATGACACTTGCCTCACTGAGTTCGACCAAGGATGAGTAAGAGGCTCTCAGTCTCCAAGTGGAAGCAAGAACTGACAGAGAGAAGCCACTAGTCAGATCATAAGCTGACTCATCCTCTTTGCATACATATATATATGGATCCCTCATCCCAGAGATCCAGGAGGCTGGAATTTTGTACATTGCAGAGAATTGTTGTTGGTTTTGAGATAGATATCAGAGTATTGGGTGATTTATGCTTTGTTGGAGGTGAAGAGGGGATTCCTTTTCTGGGAGGTTGATGCTGGATCAGGAATCATCGGTTGTAACTCCTCCTGGACCTTCTTGTTATATCAATAAAACTATTTGAGTTTCTCTTACATGCTTGTGTATCATTGATGTTTGTTATATTTGCATGTTTAGCTTAAATATGATCCTAAGCTATTTATGAATATGAATCCATGTCTTTGTGTAGTTTTCTTCTTCTTTGATCTTACAGGAACTTGGTGAAGTCGGGCAAGTAAGGGAACAGGTAGCTGGAAGCTGTCAAAGAGGAGAGAAATTGGATCAAAGGACTAGTGCAAGACACAGGTTGGTTCATCCTATTCCTCTTCGTTTATAGTTCATAAAGAAGAATATGAAAGTAGTTTTCCTTGTTTGTTTCTAAGGTCACTGTCACACCTTAGTGGGATAGGGTCGTTCTGAGTAGACACTTTTCCCGTTAACATGGAGGAAGTATAAGGTTGGTGGGTAACTCTGGAATCGTCTAGTTGATGACTCGATTGTTCAGGAATTGCGGTGTTCTGAATGACAGAGGTTGAGAAGAGCCATACGGGCAAGCCGATTGTTAATCTTGGAAGCGACAATGTGGCCATATGGGGTGCACCAACATCTGCCCAAGAGGAGAAGGGACTAGGATTTCCTCCAAGAGGAATTCCTTGGTTGGTGGACTCCATTCTTTCAACCTAAGACCAACGTAGGAAAGGTGATGATTATTCCGTTTAAAATAAATTTTAGACACTTTGACACAACTTTTTTTTTCAATTTTAAAGAGTCGAGAAAAAACAAAAGATGACTCTAGTCGCCTTCGATTTTTAATGAGCCTGAAGTGACAAGTGCTCAGATGGACCTTTTCCGTTAAGGAGTCTGAAAAGGAATGAAAGGGACTGCTCTGGATATCTAGGCAGAGGGATTACCAAACCAATCACAAAACTACAGAATACTTTTTACGGTATGACAATCAATCTTCCCGAATGCTGTGTTCAGTGCATTGCGATCAATAGGGCAGCAGACACGGATTCCTATGGATAAAGGATTAAGCCTATTGTGGTCTCCCAAAATATACTCGATGATACGTGGGAGCACAAGTCCGTACTGGCACTTATCGTCTCAAAGTGGAGGAATCACCCAACCATCAGTGAGAACAACAGTTACCAGGCTTTACGACGCCGGAATACGTCTCTAGCCTAGACTTCTAGATGTTGTGCGTTAGGTTCCAAAGCGTTGTTAGATTCATTAAATTTATTTTATAGTTGATCTTGCTTAAGAAATTTGCCTTTCAGGTTCACCATGTGATGTAGATGTACAATTCCTAAAATGCAATCTAAGATGATAAACAATCTTTTATCTTCTTTGTGCAATGAAAATCCTAGCTACTAAGGAAAGAAAGACAGAATTCTTTCAACAAAGAGCAAAGAGCACACACTATATGCATTGTCCTAAATCAAACCAATCAAACAGTATAAATGAAAATGCACATGCATGTATTTGTTTTTAGCCTTCTTAATATGTGAATGATAAAAAGAAAGCTAATGCGCAAATCTGAATTACTTTTCAAGCGACAATTACTAACAAGTTTCTTTTCAAAATAAAAAATGAAGACACTCACAACACTTTGCGATTTGGAAATGAATACTTACTTTCGACACTAGAAAAACTACAAATTCAGATCAAATACAATAGTAACAGGATAATCGATTGTCAAGAGCAATCAGACTCTCTTCTATGACTGAAAATGACACTTGCGACACTTTCAAATCAAGAAACGACAGTAAAATTACGTTACTTTTTTGCAAATGAGAACTGAAAATGACTCAACAAATACACAAAAACATTTATAGTTCTTTGCAGAATGGAGGTGGAATATCAGTAAGGAAAGGGGTTTCAAACAGAGGTATACTGACTACAAGCAACAAAATTCATGAATAGAACTGAAAAGAATGAACACAGAAACCAAAATTGAGGAACAATGTCTAGTCTGATTAGCGCACCTGTAACACAATGAACTTGAAATGAAACGCACCTAATACACTCGGTAAGTGCGTTGAATTTCAGATTCACAGAACAGAGACTACGCTGGGCCAGAGACGAGACTTTGCTTGGATTCCGGTCACAGTTTGCAGTTCAGTTCAGGGATTTTGGCCGAGCAAGTGGTAATCAGTAAATCAACAACAGGGGTAGATTTAAGGAGGTTACTAGAGCCACCACAAGGGCAATTAGAGAGTTTGTAAATCAGTTGTTTAATTCATAAACAAAACTCGGAGATTGACTGAAGCGACATTTATCTACTTTGCATTTGCATAGTAAATGCAGTTCGAAAGCTACCTAGCTCAACTTCAGGCTCCGTCTGTAAGTTTATAAAGTAAACAACAAGGTAGATAAACAAACAACCTAGTCGCTCCCCAGCGGAGTCGCCATTTTGTTACAGGGAAAAGTGTCTATGCAGAACTGCTAATCCCACTAAGGTCTGGTAGCTACCTTAGAAACAAACAAAGTAAAGCTACTTTCGTTTTTCCTTTATGAAAGATAGATGAGAGAAGAATAAATGAGACCAACCTCTGTCTTGCGCTTGGCTCCTAGTTCGATTCCTCTCTCTTCTGATAGTCCTTTGCTACTTGCTTCCTTGTATACCCAGCTTCACAGAGTACCTGTAGAATCAAATTAGCATAACAATATACAAGAACATGGATCTATTATTATAAATAATCTAGGATCAGATGTAGATTGACCATACAAATGCATAAAACATAAACGACACAAGAGTATGGAGGAAAACTTGAATAGCTTTTATTGATAATCAAGAAAGAGCCAAGAGAGTTACAACCAGTTGTTCTGACCCAGCATCATCCTCTCAGCAATTAAGCCCTTCTTCACCTTATACAAAGCTTAGATCACCCAACACTATGATGTTGTCTCAAGAAACCAACAGCAATTCCTTACAAGATGCAGAATTCCAGCCTCCAACCTCTGGATCTCTGGGATGAGAGATCTATATATAGATATTTGCAGAGGTGTGAGTCAGCTCTGGGTTTTTTATTAGTGACTTCTTTTTGATAGTTCTTGATTCCACTTGGAGATCTCATTGATCTCTTACTCATCCTTTAGCAATTATGAGAGGCAAGTGTCCCCGGAGATGTTTCTGGAAGATTCCAAGATCATCCACTTAGCAAACTGCTTCTGCCATTTGTCTACTCTCGTCTATTGCACCCCATAGAAGGGCTTTTTGAAATGCATCGCACTTCCCATGTGTACAAGGTGCGATGCATCGCACCCTGGCCATGGAGCAAGTGAGATGATCCAGTTTTGACCAGTTCTGAGTAGTTTTTCATGGAGAACTTCTGGGAGATGATGTAATCAGATGACCTTGTTCCTTTAGGGTATGAAACAACAATTTTAGGGACTTACGAGCCCTTAGTTTATGGACATTTATGCTTGGGGTTGTTGTGCCCAAAAATGTCTATAACAGCTGGGGGCAGGCAAGTTCGAACCCATGTGGCATGGGTTCTACATTGTTAAATGTGTGTTACAGAAAGGGACCTATGAGCTCATTGACTACGAGGGCAATCCCTTAGACAAGCCTCAGAATGGGATTTATCTCAAAAAGTACTATGCTTGGGTCATCTTGCATGGTTACTTTTGTACAATAGTGTGTTATTCATTTTTGCACAGTGTGGTTTGGTGTGTTATTTGGAAAGTAGATTTCCTTCTTATTATGTTTTTTCCTACTTTGCAGATGTCGATGTCTCCTCACATCAGTTTTGTTGATGGTGCTTGCCGTAGTACCCGAAATCTATCATCCGCGGCATGGGCCATTTATGACCCCCATGGTGAGTTGATTGATCTTCAAGGTATATGTCTAGGTCAAACAACTAATAACATTGCCGAGTATAACACGGTTATCGAATTATTTTCAGAAGATATTGCTCTTGTCATCCGGGAATTGGTTGTCAACCTTGATTCACAGCTTGTTGTTCTTCAACTTAATGGGCAATATTCCATCAGAAACCTTCAGATATTGAGAATGTATTTGTGTATTCGTCTGCTAGAGAGAAATTTTGATTACATTACATATCAACATATTGATAGACACATGAATACATTAACAGATGCATTAGCCAATTATGTGTTGGATATACATTTGCGAAACATGTAAAAAATCAAAATAAAAAACATTTGTACCATAGTAAGCAAGGAAGTACAACATATATGTGTGTGTGTGTGTGGGGGTAATGTTTGGCATATATCAAAACCTCAAAAGATAATATGTGTGTTCGAAATACATCGGTGGCTCACAAGCCTTGTACATTCATGGCTCGCAAGCCTAAAAAATATGGAATGATAGACCTATGCACTAAACAACATGATGCTTATGATAGCATGTAACTACTCAGACTATGCAAGTCAGTAGTCGATGAATCCGATCTGACACCCCCACCGTATGCCTCCGGTACTAGCGTGGGACGTCACTCATCCGGGCATACTCTAGGATCCCATAGGTCAAACCCTAAAGATTTCGTGTAATCTCCTCCTCATTGTCACTTCCCTCCTAATAAGGAGTGACATCAAACTACCGAGTGGCGCGCCTGGCTATCGGGGACATCCCAACAGGGCGTTCTGGTCCAACATCTACATTCATAAAATCTAAGTGTCATGAACACGTATATCTCAAAAACAATAAAAAACATCAAAAAATTGAAAATTTTTTGTTTTTTACCTCCATCATCACAATCCTCCCCCTCTAGGAGTGGCATATCCGGATCTCCGCAAAAATCGGTACCACTGTAAGGCCAATCCTCCACTACGATCAGCTATTATCGTAGCTACGAGAAAAAGGCAAGCTTATAAGAAATATGTTGGGCTCCCATAACCCTGGGCATTAACTTGCTCCAACAGACCATCCGTGGGTCTCGTGGCATCGGCGGATCTACCTCAGTTAGCTCGTATTGGAACAACGGAACCCGTTCCAGGAAGAGGGTCACTAGCATAGACCTGAAGCAAAATTGCTTGAGGTTTCCCGCCTTAGATTTTGATAGCTGGAACTTCATGTTGATTTTCATAGCTTCCGCCTAGTTAAAGATTGTGGGCGTCGTGCAATTGATATCGTACTAAAACTTCGACTTGTTGGTCTCATGTGACGCTTGGGACCTAGCCACTATGTTGATGGTCAATAGTAGCAATCTCAACACAATATCCCGAATAGTCATAATCTCAATCTTGCCACTTTTAGATATGAGAGCTTCTGGGGAGTGTTCGGCAAGTAGCATGGTCACACTTTCCCCAATCGGCCTCAACCGATATAGATTAATTGGTTCCATCTCTGGGAGAGTTCTGTGATGAAATAAATGTCTAAAGTTTCCAACTCCAGCTCTTGGTCACCGATGATGAAAATTTCCCAATTCACGTCCCAAAGACTAATCAAGTACTATAGCAACTTAGGTTGGGCCCATAGATCTAGTGTAAGAAATAATTTGAGGAGCCCACAATTCCTCAAAGCCTCCAAGCAATTTGAGATAGCTATTTCTTGAGTGTCAATATCCTCATGCTCACATTCTTTCCAGTCCATCATTTTTCATGATTTCTTCCTACAAAAACCATGTAATCAAGTCAATGATCATCCTTGGCAAGAAAATTTGGGTTCAAACAGTCAAATTGATCAAAAAACATGCAAAATATTTGCTCACGGCACCAGCGTAGTTTGCAGTGTTAGCAACCCCTGATCGATGCGATTCCGTGCCTGGAAATTGCGCTGACCAAGGGCGATTTTTTTTTTTTCCAAAAACTCCCCATGAAACCCAAACAATGGATAAAAATAGGAAAAATCTGTATGAAAATGGAGCTTAAGGTCTTAGCTCTTACCTTCAACTGACGGCTCGGCGAATGACCTCCCGGATCTCCTGCAATCTGCTCTGGAAAAATTAGGGCACAAGTGGGTAAAAGGCTCTTCACATAAAGGTAAAATGGTAAATGGTAAAAAATAATTACTTTTGCCCCATTTTATTCTTTTTTTTCATGAAATATTAGGGTTTTTGAGTATTTTTTGACCTATTTTGCCTCAGAATTGGACAATGCATTTACCTTTCTTGTGCAGCAACAGGTCATGGATTGTCAATGATGGTACTGGAGTCGTGTTTCAAATATTTTCTCGACTCGTAAAACTCAAATGAAAATATCGATGATTAATTTTCCCTTTTTGATGCGTAAAAGAGAATAAAATAGGGGGTCTGCTTTTAAGCTCTTTTCCGACTCTTTAAACATGAAAAGATTATCGAGCTCTTATCGTTTTGAACTTGTAAAATGTTGCGAAATGTCGTGCACCTAGTATATGTTTACCTCTTTTTCGGGCTGGGGTGTAATATTTACGAAAAAGGTACTCCTTTACTGAAATGGTCAAGCGGTTCTCTCGAGTATCGTTTTCTACCTTTCAGACTCAAGAGACACAAATGTACGAAAAGGGACCATATGGAGTTTTCTTTTCTGTCTTTTCAAACTCTCTAAATATGAAAAACATACTGAGTTACACCTTTGTCATACTCGTTAAAACATTAAACAAAATTGGATTCATCACCATGACGAACATGTGCTTCTCCTTCCTAGAGTTCATTAAACTTACTAGGCTAGATACTTCTGAAGGATGAACTTACAGAGCAAGCATATGCTATCGCCTTCAAGCTTGCGATAAAAAATAACTGGGGTACCTACTAGAAATGGTGGGGGAAAATTTTAAAATTCAATCAGTCGTGTCGGCAGCTCACTCTTGAACATGACATTTTTGCCTTCCATTTTATCTTTGCCACATCATCATGACCATTGATCTTGTGGATCCAACAATTGCCAAATTCCAGAATCATGTCGCCGATATGTTCAAGAATCGGTCCTTCTACAGTTACACTTACTCCTGATTCTCTGTATCATATGTCATTTGCATCCCTTTGTCTCATGTCAATGATGTGGGATAATCATGGCCCTCCTTCAATATGGTCACTTCCTGTCGACTTCAACTCATCATCTAGGAAGCTGGCCGAGAGACTCCCTTCCAATACCTTACAGCTTGCATGCCCTAATGGCGAGTTCTTCGCACTTGACGATAAGTTCACATCATTGGATTTTGATCAAGTGATTTCACAGATGTTTGACATTAGTTCCTTTATTCACATTCTATGAACTGTGTTGCCAGTACCTTGAGAGCCATTATCATTATTGGTGGTTTCTCTCACACTCGTTAACGGTTCACATCATTGACTGGTAATCAAGTGACTTCCTAGCATGTTCGACTTCAACACATTTATTCACATGTTAGGATTTGTACTTTGATCGGGCCATTGGAGCGCAAGACCCTAGGCTAAGATTACAAAAGTCCAGGTTGCGAGGCGATGTGACATGGTAATGTTGATATACATGTCTCTCTTAGATGGATGGCTGCGACCATACCATGAGTTGTTATATGTGATCCTTCTCATTACTAGATGGCTACACCCATACCCTGGATCCATTTACATGATCATTCTCTGGATGGCTGCGTCCATACCACGGTTCATGTATCATTATTCATAGTTTTCAGTGATGTATATGTATCTATTCTTTCTTGCAGATTTTCTGATGATGGACTTCGGTTCCCCGCTTCTGTAAGGACCACAATGAGACTATAAACATTTTTTTTTTTTAAATAGCAAATACAACCAGAAAAGAAACGCATTGAAATTCAAATTTATTTAGCACACACATTCCTGCCACTCATTTCAGGAAACATATCATAACATTTTCATACTTTTAGCTAAGATCAATAGTAATGAAATACATATGTACCGTTCACCAGAAGGCGAGACTCCACTTGCTCTGCTGTTGCTGGTATTCCCTTGTAGCTGGTCACCTCCGCGAGTGAATGATGACGCACTTGATCCGAATTCGAAGACCCACCGGTTAACCTCCCAGCCTACTCCTTGGGTACTCTTCTTCCCTGCGGACCCCCGAGCTGCAATGGGGTTGTACAATGGAGGAAAGCACTAGCTAGTAGAGGAGAGCACACCTTGGCTCAAGAGTCCCCTCTCTAAAAATCCTCTACCTCACCAAACTCACTATAGCTTCATAATCACTGCTCTGACAACATCTCATCCATCCAACAATAGGGTTCCCAAAAAGTCCCCTCTCCTATGGCTTGCCCCTTCTTTTATAAGAGTCCTCCTAGATGACACTTGGCATGTCATGCATAATTATATTTTTTTTTATAATTCAATAGTTTGATTATTCACCTACCCATGTGTCACTCTCTCATCAAGGGTCACCCAAAATTATTTACTTAACTTTTTATTTAAAACTAATATTTTCCTCACCTCAACAAGATTCCTACTTCTTCTCCTAGTTGTCTCTTTATTCGCCCCTTTTATTCCTTAATTTTTGTTCATTACTTGAAGTCAATTAATGAGTCAAGATTTTATCCCCAACCTACTCCTAATTTAACTTAGGTTATCTCTTAGATGGGTATTCTTATGTTGGTTGTTGACACATGGAGCTTCTCTACATTTCTCTAAATTTAATTTATTATTCTCATTTTAATTCACCTTCCTCTTTTGTTAACTAGGTTTAAATTAGTTTAGGATTAATCTTTATCCTTACAATTATGTTTGTATTTCCCCTTTTTCCTAATTAAACCACATAATCTTCCTAGTACTCTCCAACATGGGAAGGGTAGAGTTTTTAAGGTACTCTATTTTAATTCTTCCTATCATCCTCCTTATTCCAAGTTTTATTTTTGATTTAATTACATTGGTTTCTAATCATCATTTACCCTTGATGTAAATTTACCTAGTTTTCATTCCTTGCTTATATTTATTTATTATTATTTATTTTTAAAGATTCCAAGGGTGCCAAGTTTGGTTGTGCCCTTCAAGAACTTCCCTAGAAGTTCCAAGGGTGCCACAACTAATAGTTTATTTGTGATGTCAAGGGTGCCAATTTGGTTGTGTCCTTCAAGAACTTCCCTAGAAGTTCCAAGGGTGCCACACCTAATAGTTTATTTGTGATGCCAAGGGTGCCAAGTTGGTCGTGCCCTTCAAGAAATTCCCCTGAAGTTCCAAGGGTGCCACACCACTTGCCCTTCAAGCATCCAGTGACTAATATTTTAACAGTCGATCAACCACACTCACTGTCGCTAGATGTGATAAGGCGTTCTATGAATTTGGAATTTTTGATTAGAATCCGATAGAATAATTTTTAGCGTGAGGATCTGCCAGATTCAGGATCAGTAGTGAAAGCAACCTGATTATTAATCACAATATGAACTAATTATTAATCACCATATGAACGGTCCCGCCGGTAGTGTAGTTCGTCTGAAAAAAAAAAAAAAAAAAAAAAAAAAAAAAAAAAAAAAAATAAATAAATAAATAAATAAATAAATAAATAAATTCCGTCTCCATGAATCAAAATCCCCATATTCTTTATCCGATCCTTATCGGTAAAATAATACGGCTCTGCCCTAGTTTTCCCTATAACGACAGGATCCACTGCCTCGAGATGGTTGGGGTTGGCAAACTATGCATTTTCCTTCATCTCTTTATCTGTCATAAATGCCCCTTAGCTTAATTGACATCTTGTGTGTTTCTGTCACAAGTTCTTCCTGATGTAGAACCATCTCATATGAGAGAACATTTGTGGGACGATCTCTGTAGTTATCGCTGCAAAGGATCACAACAAATTGGGCATTTGATAATTATTTACAACCTCTGGGCATCGTAGTAAATCTACACCCACTTTAGAAAGATGAGTACATGTCATTTGGCATTCAAATGCACAACTGACCTTCAATATTTCTTGTAAACTGGCACCTGGGCACATATGTTTTGAAAATTATCCTTCACGGTCCATATATTAACACGATTCTTGCAACGCTTACTATGAAATTTGGATACGAAACCCGGTAACATATGTTCTTTGTTTAAAACCCCACTTTGATATTCGCTGAAGGTGATCTGCGTGTTTGTTTGGAAATCGACGCTCTGACACTTATGGCATCAAACACTCGAACTCATACCTTGCCATTTGTACCATTCCTTAGGTTGGCATACAATTGGACTTCTGTGTTATGGTTTCAATGGATTTCTCTAACCTGGATAATTCGGCGCCACCTAATGAAAACTAAGACTTTTAGTTCTGTTTGAGCATTAAACACCTGGCCCTCAACGTTCTCCCATGACGGTGAAGAACCCAAGCCAAATCTTAATTATTACAATGGAAGTTGAGTTGTCTGACAACCTTCAATAAATATAAGCTTCCGCTAAAAGGATCCCCAGAATTCCAGATAAATCAAAGCACGAAATCGTTTTAAAGTGTTCCGAAATCCACGCGATGAGATCGTGCTCACTAACTATTCCGAGATTAAAAATGGTATGTGGACAGTGTACGATTAAGTGTAATCAAGATGACAATAAAATCACTGGCACATCCTTTTATATAAATTTCACAACTTTACGTTTTAAAAACGCAACGTGGACAGTTTGTATTGAACTACATGGGCGGTGTTTGTAGATTTTGATTAGCATGCAACAAACTGTGTAACAGCAGTTTTGATCTCCTCTAAGATCTAGAGCCGAGCTGAAAAATGTACTTCGAACCGTTATTTAAATTGACTTTTAACTGGATTAATTAACCTTGAACATATTTCGGATCGCATTGATTAATAAATCTTGAACATATTGTGGATCGGTTGTATCTGTTGAACCTTGAGCAGTCTGTGTAAGAATGGGATACAAAATTCAATGAGATATTGGGTCCTCGTGTCAGGCGATTTGCATATTGTTATCTGCTCTATGACAGACACAGTTTCAAGATTTAAGTCAAGGGTTGCGTTTTGGGGAAAGGTTGTTAACTTGGTGTTTAATGCCATCGTTAAAGCCGACGATATATAGATTTGTTGGTTGCAGCAGGCCTGCAGCAAAAGATCTTTCTCTTGATAAGATTCGTCGCATATTTCAAGAGGTGCTAGTAAAAAAATAATTTTCCAGTAGCAACGTATGGATGTAGATAATGTGCTTGCTGATGGCCGCCTTTCATTTGTGGCAACAAATTTACAGTTGACTTGACATTTGCTGCACTTGCTGGTCCTATACTATGCCTAGTGGGATATGGCACCTATCTAGTACCAACAGAAGAACTTCCATCGGAGGTGGCTGAAGTTAACTTTTTTTAAAAAAAGACACTAATAGGGAAGCACATATTGAGGATGTACGAAAATGAAAAATACAGGAAAGTGACTTCAAAGGTGCTAGTGAGCTGATTCAGTGCATTTACACCTCGACTTTTATATTCGTGTGTATTATTGGCAACCAATATGGATTTTAAGTAAACATCATATAATTTTTTTTCTTCTTAGGATTTGCATCTTTTAAGCAATTTGCTTTCTCTTCATACAGCAGTACTTTGATAAAGGACCAAGATCTATTAAACTTCGTATTTTGTTTTCTGAATGTTGCTATCTCTGTTGTTATTTGAGCAAGTTCAAGTTGCCTAAACCTATAATACGGTCTTGGCATAGTCATGGAACATTCAACCTTGATCGTTGTGCCTTTTAATTAAACACATTTTTCCCAAACTGTAAATATCGAGAACCAACTAATAAGGCAACTGTTCAGTTGCGAGTAATGAGATTGACAGAATATAAAACTGTATACTAGAGTTCTATTCTTGTTGCGGTCTGCCTCATCTGAATGGCATTTTCTAAAATATACCAGGTAATATGTAAGTCTCGGTGAAACTTAAATAAATACCTCAAAGTGGGATCGAAAGCTAAAAGAAATCCATCTTATATAATGCAGCCCAACCTTGAAGTGTATTTCTCAAAATGACTTCACAAAATTGAGAACTACAGTAAGTGAGTATGTAAATCCTCATGTATTTCAGCTTTTATGATTATCTCTAAAATCTAGCTTTTAATCATGGCATTGGGACAATATCATTGGTATGGAGGTCACTTCAACTATGTCTTTCGTGCTCTTTTTAATGATAAAAATAAATCTTTGCTTTTAAAAGTTGTGATAGAAGTTAAAACTCCAGTTTCCCTGTATATCAATCTAGTAATTGTGCAATTCCGTTTATGGATGGCATCATGTGTATGGGACTATTGGTATTTATCGTGTGCAGTCTCCAGTCTTCAGGGGTAAAATTTTATTTCAAAATAAAATTAGTGGATGTGTTTAAAACTTTAAACTATCTTTTAATTTTAATGGAGTCTTGTATAGATTTTGAAAGTGAAAGTAGAGAAGTATTCAAGACACTAGAGTCAATAGGCTTTATTTGTTGCCAGTAGATGTCGCATTTTGACATGTGCCAATGGACACTATTTTGAATTGGTTTTAACTTTTAAACTTAATGTGTCACAATTAATCTATTTTTATGGCTCTATATGTATTCATGTTGGCTAAATATATGGAATTTTGGAGTCCTTTTGATCATGATCATATTGATTAGCACAAGGTGAAATCACATGTTACCTCCTGCATGTCATATAAAATAGTGGCACAGATAAATAACGTTTACATCACCTCAGCAAGGAGAATAATAAGTGTGAGTCTTCTCTTAATACCCGTGGTGGTTCATAAACTACAGATGTATATAACTACCTTCCAACTGATAAGGAGTAACGGACTGTGTAGTACATACCAAGCGAAGACACCTTGTGGATGATAATTCAAGTTTAGGTTTGTCCTTGGGCAAAACAAAAAAAAAAATTAAATAAATAAAATAAATAAATAATGTATTATATGTGACACTCTTCTTGTATTTGTGTGTTTTGAAGAAACTGTTAAAAAAAAAAAAAAATCAATCTCTTGTATACTTCTTAATACTAGTTTCAAGCAGCGAAGCATAGTTTCTTTTGACTACCGAAGATAGTTGTGAACGCATATCACATAAACAAATTGTAAATAATAATTGAAGTTTAAATGTGTCCCTTGATGCAAAAATATTCATGCATTTTATGTGACGCTCTTCTAGTATGTATTTGTAATTTCTGAAAGCTTTGACAAATATTCTAATATTCGATGTAGAATGAGATATTATGTCAATTTATTGCGATCATGGTTTTCCATTTTGTTTGGCTTACGCAAAACATTAATAGATTAAGTAAATAGTATTTTTGGGCATTGCTATGGAGAAAAACTTGTGTGTGGACAGGCAAGCGCTCTCTCTAGATTGCCTCGAACTCAAGGCGGAGTGAGGGAAAAGCACTGCAAAAATATAAAAGCTTCAAGTAGATAATCAATTAAAGCATGCAAAGAACAAGAAAGTGACTAGTGGTGTACCTTTTTACCGATGGTTGTCCTTTGCTGACACGGCTGAAACATATCATATCTGCAATCAAGTTTGTATCTCGCGGGAACATCTTACTCTGTTTTAGTGATGGCGGAGCAGGTTTTCTTTTGTTCTATTTTATTTTTCTTGAAAACGATGCCGAGATTAGTAAGAAATATTATTATTTGAGAAAGTATAATCGCCCTCTAAAATCCTGGAGTATAGAGAACGCAAACCCTGCAGTAGAAGATGGTAGAATCATGTTCAAAATATAGTTTGCGTTTTTTTTTTTTTTGGAGGAATGTTATATTATTTACAGTTTTTCAACATATCTATTGAAGTAACATTTAGCCGTAATTAATAATGTGACATTTAGTTTGAAAGCGTAGTCTGATTCATGTAAAATTTTGCTCCAGTGTGAATATTTGCACTATGGACATAGTTTCCACGGAATGAGTTATTCATAAGTGTACAATGTGTACAATGATTTGTGATTTGTATAAAGCATTTTTCTCATGGTTTTTTGAAATAGTATTAGTAGTGAAATTTTTATTTTTTTAAGTTCACAACTGAAGGGTTGTGTACTTTGATAATATGAGGTGTATGTGAAAATGTGGAGAATCATTTTGGCAAATAAATTTGGTCAAATATTCAGACATCGGGATTTGTAAGAGTGAATCATCTAAGAAGGGATTCTCTCGGCATAATTTGGTACAAGAGCTTCAGATTATGATTGTTAAGTTTTGTTGCTCAGTTCATATTCAGGCCTCGGTATGCTCTAGAATTATATTATTACTGAGAAGAGATATCTTATTGCAAATTCCCCTTACTTTTATTGAAGTATTCACAAAATAATTTGGCCAAATATTCAGTAGATAGGGATCAATAAGTCATACGCCAGTAAATAAATTAAATTAAGCAACTATTCCACGCAGTTGACTAGACTGCTGTAAGAGTACCTTCTATCATCAGTAAGAATTGAACTTGAGACCTCTGTCCCATAAGTTCTCCACTTTAGAAAATTTAGGTGAAAGCATAAAAATGGCGAAATATACAACCAAGCAAAAGCTTGTTTTAAGGGTCTCATACATTGCTCGAGTGAGTTTTGATACTCAAGCAATACCTCTATATATTATCAATACCATATTTTAGCTTGAAAAGAGACTTTTCTTTTCAATCTTGAAATAGGATTGGAAATTCATTCGCAACCATTAAATAATAATAATAATAATAATAATAATAATAATAATAATAATAATAATAATATTTGTATGGTATTTTCTTATACGACAATATTATTGCAACATTTATGACAATGAACTTTGACAGATGCAATGATGAGCATAAAAATCACTTTTTGTTACATATTATCCCCGACATTGTCACTTATAGGGTCGTATAGATGTAGTTTGAAATGAACTACTATAATTGGAAGCTACAGGAGTACAGTGTGTGAATGACTTTACTTGGGTGAATGCATCATATATTAGTTTGTACCATGAGATGAATATTGATTGTGATTGTCCTGCTTTTTGTTTTATTGTTCCTAAATACATAAATAATTATGGGTTGCAATGAGCATAGATATAGTCCTTTAGTTATAACGGAATTCGTGGTATAGATACCTTGGGAAAATTATAACCTGCCCACCAAAAGGTTGGCAAGAGTTTCAGGAAGGGTTCCTAAGATTATGTGTTCTCGTTTCTCCTTTATGTTCTAAGGACTTCGGGACGAAGTCCATTGTTAAGAGGGGGTGTATGTAGTGCCCACTCTAGTTTCCTGACTCTAATATGACAATATCTTACATGCTTTAGCCTATGAGGAACTCAGGCTGAGGATCCAGAAACGTGACTCTATTATCAGTGAATGTGATGGTTATGTATGTTCTCTATAAATATTATGATTACGATATAATTAATGGTTATGTGTACTCTATTGATATCATGATGGTGATAGTAGTAAAGGATAGACATGTTTCTATTTATGTTATAAATGATGATATCTTTGATCTATATGTATGGTCCCATTAAGGTTATGATGATGCTAGCCATGATGGAGGTGTTCCCTATATTAGCTACTTACATTAGTTCTGGTGCACAATGAACAATGATGTGAATGACCAAGTGATGGTAATAATGCTATTATGACAATGACTAACACTGAAAAACCTGGTTACTGATTATTATTGAGTGTGGCAGGAAACTACCAGAGGCAGTCCCACATGATGAGTTGACGACACCTGGTTTGATGAAAATTCATATTATTTTTATCTTTGAAAGTCTAAGTCGATCTTGAAATCTGCCATATATGTTTATCTATATTATGATGATATGTTAATGGTTGTAGGCACAGATTAGTTGCTTGACCGAATGACTCACATATGGGTAATGGGGTTGTACAAGTGGATGGAACTACATGGGAGGGGTGGGACAGAGTCCCTGATCTCACCCACTAGCACTCCCGCCGTGACTTGGGTTGGAAGGGTTGAAACACCTTCGCCTTGAAGATCACGATGCCATGAGGGCAGGTCCCAAAGTTGGGTCGCTCATGAGGAATTTACCGGAGGGCGCGCATCAAGGCGGATTCCTTGATCCCCGACACCATTAGTCTCACTATAGTAGGAAACATAAGAGATGATAGTAGTCTATGACGTTGCACTATACTTTCCCCTTTTTCCTAATTAAACCACGTAATCTTCCTAGTACTCTCCAACATGGGAAGGGTAGAGTTTTTAAGGTACTCTATTTTAATTCTTCCTATGATCCTCCTTATTCCAAGTTTTATTTTTGATTTAATTACATTGGTTTCTAATCATCATTTACCCTTGATGTAAATTTACCTAGTTTTCATTCCTTGCTTATATTTATTTATTATTATTTATTTTTAAAGATTCCAAGGGTGCCAAGTTTGGTTGTGCCCTTCAAGAACTTCCCTATAAGTTCCAAGGGTGCCACAGCTAATAGTTTATTTGTGATGTCAAGGGTGCCAGTTTGGTTGTGCCCTTCAAGAACTTCCCTAGAAGTTCCAAGGGTGCCACACCTAATAGTTTATTTGTGATGCCAAGGGTGCCAAGTTGGTCGTGCCCTTCAAGAAATTCACCTGAAGTTCCAAGGGTGCCACACCACTTTCCCTTCAAGCATCCAGTGACTACGAGGGGAAAGTATAGTGCAACATCATAGAATACTATCATCTCTTATGTTGCCTGCTATAGTGAGACTAATGGTGTCGGGGATCAAGGAATCCGCCTTGATGCGCGCCCCCCGGTAAAGTCCTCATGAGCGACCCAACTTTGGGACCTGCCCTCATGGCATCGTGATCTTCAAGGCGAAGGTGTTTCAACCCTTCCAACCCAAGTCACGGCGGGAGTGCTAGTGGGTGAGATCAGGGAATCTGTTCCACCCCTCCCATGTAGTTCCATCCACTTGTACAACCCCATTACCCATATGTGAGTCATTCGGTCAAGAAACTAATCTATGCCTACAACCATTAACATATCATCAGAATATAGTTAAACATATATGGCAGATTTCAAGATCGACTTAGACTTTCAAAGATAAAAATAATATGAATTTTCATCAAACTAGGTGTCGTCAACTCGTCATGTGCGAGTGCCTCTGGTAGTTTCCTGCCACACTCAATAATAATCAGTAACCAGGTTTTTCAGTGTTAGTCATTGTCATAATAGCATTATTACCATCACTTGGTCATTCACATCATTGTTCATTGTGCACCAGAACTAATGTAAGTAGCTAATATAGGGGATACCTCCATCATGGCTAGCATCATAATAACCTTAATGGGACCATACATATAGATCAAAGTTATCATCATTTATAACATAAATAGAAACATGTCTATCCTTTACTACTATCACCATCATGATATCAATAGAGTACACATAACCATTAATTATATCGTAATCATAATATTTATAGAGAACATACATAACCATCACATTCACTGATAATAGAGTCACGTTTATGGATCCTCAGCCTAAGTTCCTCATAGGCTAAAGCATGTAAGATATTGTCATATTAGAGTCAGGAAACTAGAGTGGGCACTACAGCTTCCACTTATAAATAATTTCACCCCTCCCACTTATAAATAATTTCACCCCACTCTAGTTCGGCCTTCACGCTTTAGGGGGCATTTGTTACACAAAATTTTGTCACACTCCCTCTACTCCCCATCTACGACCATGGAGGACCTCTACAGTGTACCCGACATGCTTTGTCATCATGAAGAAACTCCCAGTATGTCCCTCTTCATGAGCAGAATAATTCCCCTTTGCATCATTTCCCAAGAATCTTCCTTCTATCCCAATTTACAATACTGACGATACTAACCAATTTTATCCTTGTGGCCTCTTTCCCTCTAATCTCAAACCAAACCAAAATCACACTATTCTCCCTCAAACACACACTAGAAAGCTACAAGCTATAAATGACTTGTGGGTTATTTAAACTTGCTCCAAAAACTCCAACTAGCTTTTGCTTAGGAAAAAGAGAGGTTTTTATAGCTTGGATAGATGGGAGGTGGTTCCTCTCATCATGGGAGAATGTCTTATCTCTTGAGGTTGTTCCATCCTAATAGGGGAAAGGAGCCCAAACTGACTTCCTCGGCTCCATCCAACCCAACCATCTAACAGATTTCCGTTACGAAGCTTCTAGACATGGAAGCTTCGACTCCTTATTTAAAAAACATTCCAAAATAGGATCGGCACGAATGGAAAAGGGCATAGTCGATCCAATCAGTTCGAGGACTAGTTTTAACCTCTGTAAATCGGCTTAAAAATTCCATTTGTTGGGGCTATCCATGAAGTGCTACTAAGCAGAAGTGTGGGAAGCCGGATACGTCAGAGGAGACCAACAACGTCAAGGCACCGGTTGTAATCTCTTTTTGATTTATATTAATGAAACTATCGATTGATTTCCTACATGAAGTGTTGTTTTACATCTTTATGACTTAATGTTCCTTGACCTATTAAGTAGGCTGAATACAATATTGCATGCTATCACGTTTGTTATTGTTGTTGTTTGCTTGTTTCAAGTATTCGAGGGAAGGAAACAAAAGATAATTGGAGTGAGGAAGTAGGATCATCACCAATCAGAATAGCATTCTAAGAGGTAGGCCCTCTTAATTTATTCTAGCTTAAGGAGATTTTCCATAGATTGTTTGTTTGTGGCTAGACCCGCTCTCTCGGGCTAGAGGAATTGTTTTTGTCCGCACTGAGAATTTACCTACATCACAAGAGAAACGAGGGGCTTGGAGAAGGTGCATGAATTTTTTTTTATAGGTTTGAAGATCAAAGCATTGGAAATTATTGGGAGATTGAAAGTTCCATAATTTTCCACAAATTGAAAGTGTCGAAAACTGCTAGAGAATTGAATTGGTGAAAAAATGGAATTTCCAGCTTCTACCATCCTCACTCCTTGTAATTACTATGAATGGAATCCAATGATTTTTCTTAATATTAGGAACACAAGCTTGTACCTTACAATCATGGAAATTGAGATGGAACCAATGTCAGAGGATGAGAAGTTCAATTGGCTTAAAAGATCTGGCATGCCTTATTAAAGGTTTTTTCTATCTATGTGTCGTGGCATTCTTTATTAGATCATAGATATTGAATTGCGACATGAAATCTAAAATATGTAAAATGGATTATATGGTGATGGAGATGATCTAGAAGAACATCAATTGGAGAGAGAGAACTCGATCTTTCATAGTAGCCCTGAAACCGGTGAAGACATCTTAATAACAACATGGACAAATATCCTCAAGATAATATTGCATGTGAAGACTCTACTTCTTATTTTGTTGATGAAGTTGTTGTAGATTATAATTTTATCTTGTCCAATAATGAAGATGTCACACATGAGGAAATCTCTTCCTATGCTAGTGACGAAGACTTTACTACATATGGAAACACTTATTTCAAAAACATAGAAGAGGACTTTGATTCCTCTAATATTGATGATGTTGATGATGTAGATATGATGAGATCTCAATTTGATGATGCCCCACATGCATTCTCAACCACATATCCATGCATGCACATGCATGCATCCATGAAAGAATCCCTAAATCCATGCATGCATCCCTAGAGACAGGCATGCCCATGCATGCATATATAATACATGCATCTAATTGTTAAACACATTCTTAAATTGTAGGGAATTCATATTAGCATGCAATCATGGATAAGGAGAATCAGTCCTTGATCCAAACACGGTATTTGATACCTCTACTTCCGAAAACATAGCTTGTTCCTCCAGATCTATTTGCAAAGAAGGAGTCCACCTCCAGCTATGTACTTAGTTGGGGATTTGGCCCCATTTGTTCATCAAGAAAGAAGTAGGTTTTCATTGGTTTATGATCAAAATTGGCTGAGTAAAAAGGAGCAGACAATACCTCCATTTAGTCCATTTGGTTGTAGCATTTCCTTTTCGATATTGGTATCATTTTCCATTGTTCGACTGTCATATGGTGTGAGAATAAGAGTACAATAAATTTTTGTAGAGATCTAGTGTAGTGGCAGCAGACCAAACATATCGAGATCAACATGCACTATAATAGAGGATTGATTCATGATGGGATTATCAACCTACAATATTGTCCCAATTCTAAGCAGACTGTCACCATCTTCACTAAGACTTTCACTTAGCAAATGTTTCACTTTATGCAGGATCATTCTTAGGGTGAAGGAGACAATTGTCTAGTAGTTTTCTTTTCATTAAGTTTTGCATTGTATTTTGATAGCGGATTTTGTTCGCACTTGATTTTCCCTCTTTCCTCTTTCATGCATTATACATGTGTACCTAAAATGGCCTTATTGTCGGGACTCATCCATCTTGCATCATACTCACCTAAGCTATGTTGAAGGGGGGATGGTTGTGTACATGCACATTAACAAAACATAAAGCACACTTAGCATTAGTTAGATTTAGTACTTTCATGTGGTGTACATGCACGTTAACACAACATAAAGCACATTTGGCTTTAGTTAGCTTTAGTGCTTTCCTGTAGTTAAGCTTAACTTAGCTGCTTTATGTATTGATTGTTTCATTGCTATTGAATATTCAAAATTCATTCTCTTTTCCGATTTTTCTCAATTCTTGCAAGTTTATGCAATTATTCTCCAGCTAGGTTCTTATCTTTTCATACTCTAATAATTTAATAGATGTGTTGGCCTTGTTAGATGATAGGGATGATTATGATTTATTTCCTTTAACTTTGCCTTGAAGACCATTTCATTAACCTATTTCCATGTAAGGTGTCTTAGTTTCATATTGCCTCATAATGACACATGTATTCCAATAGTTTCCACATGGTGCTCTTGTTGGAAACATTGGGCTCTCTAAGTAAGTGCACTCTTCCTTGTTCATCCCATCTAGAGATATTTTTTAAAGCAAGTCATGGAGGTGTGCTTTGATCCACTTATGTGCACAAATTTCACGACAGTGCGCTTTGATCCACTTATGTGCACAAATTTCACGATAGTGCGCTTTGATCCACTTATGTGCACAAATTTCACAATAGTCTCTCTAGATTCATCCACACATTCAACCATTACTTCAAAGTGTCCCCGTGGCTCGAGGCTAGGCCCTATGGGAATTCAACGTTGTAGAATAGTGAAAAAATTCTCTCTCTTCACCATTGAATCTCACCCCTTTAAACATTATTAGTCATAATTTTGAAATAAAATAGTTGAAACCATTATGTAATATTTTACCATATAATTTAGCTGTGAAAAATCTAATTGTTTATATAAGAAAATAAGAAAATAAATTATTATGTAATATTTTACCATATAATTTAACTTTGACAAATCTTACTATCTATATAAAAAAGTAAATAAATTAATTTAGCGACAAATCTAACTGTTTATATAAAAAAGTAAATAAATAAATTATTATGTAACATTTTACCATATAATTATGTTGTAAGGCATTTCCCTCTGAAAATAACTTTCCTGGCTGCCTTTTTGTCATAATCTGTGCCATTGGATATTTTGATAGATGATTGAGTTATTACTGTCCATTGATTTGAATTTGAATATTGGGGAACTGTTACTACTCGATTTCCCAACTGCACAAATGAGTCTGGCTTGTGATTCAACGTGTTTATTTTTCCTAGCCAAATAGTTAATCCGTTGCAAGAAACACTCCAGATATTTAATCCGTTGCAAGAAACACTCCAGATAGTTAATACCAAGGCCTTCAGTTACTAGAGATCACAGATTTTTTCTGGCAATTTTTTCATGTGTGCACTGCGTAAGAGGAAGGGACCACTGATGGTCCACAACAAGGCATATTACTAGGTAATGGGATGAGTCCTGCAAATGGGCGACAAAGAGAGCACAAGCACCTGCAGAGACATAAGCAAGGGTGCCCTCGTGGGAAAGGTAGGAGCATAGCCAGTAGTAGCATCATGGACAAATGAAGCATATAACATAGAGGAATTTACCCTAAACTAGGTTCACACAGATCACTAGCACCTATTGATGCTGATATTGGTCCATCAAATCACAGTATAGAAAATCCTACCCGTCCCACTAAACACTTCAAATATGCTAATCTGAGCACCTCTATTACATAGAGCGACTCGTTCCTCACAACTCACAAAGCTAGCAGCTAGGGCAGAGCCAACACAGGCTAAGGCAGGAGAAGCAACCGTATTTTTTGTATATTAATACAATATACGAAATAATGGTAGAGGAAGCGGTTCTTATTTGTCAATTTTGAAAAGTGATATGCAATAGCTATTAACTAACTAGAAAATGAACCCAGAATTTTATTGAATAACGTAAGAAAGGAATGGATATGAATGGATGATTGAGCACTTACAGATGATAGCGGTGAGAAATCATCGATTACTTTCTCTATCCAATGCCAAAGACAACACGACAACCTTGAATCCTTAACAAGATCTCTCCCCATATCCCTAAGTTGGTTATGCATATGTATGTTATTTAGACTGTCCACTTCTACAAGACTCTTATCCTCTAGATTTTGAAACCCCCGCCTTCCTTTCCAGCCTGATCCATCCCATATTCTAATGGTTGTATCTCTATTTTGTCTAATGAAAAAACATGCTTGCTGCAACAACATTGTATCCTCAAAATGTTTGAGCATCTCATCTAAACCTGTTGGATATTTTGCAACATACAAGTCTCGCTTTCTTCACCATTTTGTGTTATAGACATTTTTGTGCCTTACAACATTGAGCATGAAATGTCCATAATCTAAGGGATCCAAAGTCCCTAAACATGTTGTTCCTACCCCTAGAGGAACAAGGCTAACAAACCACAACAATTCACATAAGTTCTCCACCAGAAACTGCTCAAAAACAAGTCAATTCAGGATCAATTCAGTGGCTCCACTAGCTGTCTGCGCTGAATGTAAAAGCCAACACTAGCTACCTGCACTGCAATGCAGGTAGAAGCACTACCAAGGTGCGTTGAGTGAGAATTGACAAATGGAAAGTTCATTCCAAGAGGTGTCAAGACCCAGGAAGCTTCCAGAATCTTCCTCAATGACACTTGCCTCAGTGAATTCGACTGGTGATGAGTAAGAGGTTCCTAATCTCCAAGTGGAAGAAAGAACCTCCAAGTGGAATCAAGAACTGACAGAGGGAGAGGACACTAGTTAGATCTCAAGCTGACTCATCCTCTCTCCAAACATCTATATATGGATCTCTCCTCCATGAGATCTGAAGGCTGGAATTTTGTTATTGCAAAGAATTGTTGTTGGTTTGAGATTAGAATCATTGGGTGCTTAATGCTTTGAAGGGGGTGAAGATAGGAATTCCATTTGCTGGGAAGGAGATGCTGGATTGGAACCCTCTGGGTTATATCTCTTCATGAACCTTGTTATTCATCAATAAAGCTATCTTGGTTTCTCCTATATACTGATGTATTTTTGATGTATGATTGCATTAGTATGTTTAGTTTATTTCTAATCCTAAACTAGTTATGAATATGAATCCATGTCTTGTGTAGCGTTCTCTTCTTGTGATCTTGTAGAAACCTGTTGAAGCTGGGCGTGCGAGAAGGCAAGTAGCTGGGAACTCTCAAAGAGAAGGGAAACTAGATCGAGGGACAAACGGAAGACACCGGTTAGTCCATCCACCTCTCTTCATTCTTAATTCATAAAGGAAGAATACTAGAATAGCTGTCTCTGTTTTTTGCTAAGGCACTGTCACACCTTAGGTGGATAGGATCGTCCTGCATAGGCATTTTTCCCCACAACAAATTGGCGACTCCGCTGGGGAGATCTGTTTAGTCATTTTATTTGTGTTTCTATCATTGTTTGTTTCATAGACTCGACAACAACAATCGAACTGCATCTGCTATTCCCGGATGCAAAGTAGACAGTTGCTGCTTTGATCCAATCACTGGACTTGTCTATAATCTGAACAATGGACTCACAAATGATTTGATGATCCTTTGTGATAGATCTTAGTACCCCCTCAAAGCATCCCTTTGATTGCACCTTGCTTGTTGCTTTGATTTGGCCTGAAACTGTAGATTAAATAGCAATCTGTGACCCAGAACCAGTGAGAAACTCTCGTTTCTCCTTCAGCGCGACCCCTGTGAAGAGGTTCTGCATTTCAACGCAGGTCCCGTGAAGGCTACCTGCGCTGAATGTCAAAATCCCTGTGTTGAGGTTGCGCTGATCCAGTTAGGCCTTGTGCAGCTGGGGTTCTCTGCTCTGTTTTGCCTTGTTTCGATCTCTGATTTTTGCAACCTGTAACCAGCATAGGTACCAGTCTAATAACTCTTTTTCTCTGCTTAAATTCCGCCTCCTTTTGTACAAAAGGACTGTGAGTGTTTTTATGTGTTTTTCGCGTCATTTACAGTTTTCCTTTGCAAGAGTGAAATAGTCATCCTGTAGCCTTTGATTCAGATCTGTTGATTGTGATCTTAGGAGAGAGTTCATTGGTTGTTTACAGTTGATTATACATTTACTTTCGCTTTTGGTTTGAGTTTGTCTCTTTTAAGTGTCGAAACAAGTATTCATTTCGAAAATCGTTAAGTGTTGTAATCTCTTCTACCCTCTCTGATTTCGAAAAAGTAAACTTGTTTGTATTTGTCATTTAAAAGCGAATTCAAAATTGTACAAAAAGCTTTCTTTGTAGGCATCAATACTAAGAAAGCGCAAAACAAACACCTACATTGTTCATTTGCATTTTGATAGTTTGCATGTCTGATTTAGGAAAAGTGCATTAGAGTGTGCTGATTGCTCTTTGAGAAAATATGGTGTCTTTCTTTTCCCTTAGTAGCTAGGATTTTCAAAGTTGAAAAGATATAAAGCTTGCTTATCATCTTTAGACTGCATTTAGGAATTGTATCATACATCTCGTGGTGAACCTCAAAAGGCAAACTTCTCAAAATATCAACCTAAAATAAATTGAATGAACTTAACAACGCTTTGCAACATAACGCACAACATAGAGGTCTAGGCTAGAGACATCTTCCGGCGTCGTAAAGCCTGGTGACTGTCGATCTCGTTGATGGTGGGTGATTCCTCCTGAGGGACGATAGCGCCAGTACGGATTGTGCTCCCACGTACCGTCGCGTATATATTGGGAGACCCCTATAGGCATAAAACCTCTATCCATAGGAAGCCGTGTCGGCCGCCCTACTGATCGCAATGCACTGAACACAGCATTCAGGAAGATTGACCGCCCGTACCCTAAAAAGTATCCTACGGTTTTGCGAAAAGTTTGGCACACCCTCTGCCTAGAACTCCAGAGCAGTTTCTTTTGGCCTTTTTCAGACTCTATAACAGAAAAAGTCCATCCGAGAATTTGTCACTTCGGGCTCGTTAAAACATCGAAGGAGACTATAGTCATCTTTAGCTTTTCCTCGACTCTTTAAAATTGAAAAAGCAAATTGTGTCTAAGCGTCGTTAAAAATTTATTTTAAACGGAACAATCACCCTTTATTCCTGCGTTGATCTTTAGGTTGAAAAAATGGAGCCCATCAACCAAGGAATTCCCCTTGGTGGAAATCCTAGTCCCTTCTCCTCTTGGGGAGATGTTGGTGCGCCCCATATGGCCACATTGTCGCTTCCAGGACTGACAATTGGCCTACCGATCTGGCTCTTTTCCACCAATGTCGTTCAGAACGCCACTATTCCTGAACAGTCGAGTCAACAGTTAGACCAGACCAGAGTTGCTCACCAGCCTTCTACTTCATCTAATTCTTCCTCTCCTCCTTCCTCTTCGCTTGACGGAACTAGTAAAACAAAAAACCAAGTTCCTAAGGAGAAGAAGGAAAAGAAGAAGAAAGAGAAGAAGAAGAAGGAGCCAAAAGCGACTGGGGGCAAACAAGTGTCGTCTGACAAAAATCCACACACAGCACTGACTAGGCCTAAATCACCATGTGTCATATGCAAGGGAGACCACTTCCACAGAGATTGTCCCTGCATCCCTCGGATACTAAGGGACTGGTCTCCCTGTCTGCACAATTCGGTAGCGTCGACCTCTGATAGCCATGTTGACAGCTCACCGTCAACTAGTGAAAGTGAAGTCACAGGACAGAGAGGGAAAGCTAGATTTCCCTGCAAACTGTGTGAAGGCAACCATGCCATCCACCGTTGTCCCTTCTTAGATGAGGCTAAAAGAGTTCTGGAAGATCGCCCGATTTTACGAGCGCAACTTCCTCCTGGATATCAAAAACTCCTGCCAAGTCCTTCACTAGTTGAGAACCCGGCTGGCCCGCCCAGGTGGTCAGCCGAAGCACCTATCATTGAAGATGAACCATCTGGATCCATGCCTGATGAAATTCAAAAGGTTGAGGTGGCAGTTGACCCGGTTTTGCCTTCAGAGGCTCTATCTTCGAATGATACCATCACAGAGGAGAATAAAGACGACACCGTCCAAATTCTCTTCATCAACACAGACTCCGACGAACAAGGGGGCAATTTGCCCATTCCTTTGTCGCAGGAAGGAACTTCGTTAGAGTCATACCCGGCCGTCTATTCGGTCCCACCACCAAGCAACCTGGTTGTGTCCTTCGACTGGAACCAACTAGGCAGACCCCAGTTGCCAGCAAGCATACCATTCAGAATTATCGTTCAAATATACAGAATGGTAATGGCCGGCACTATCATTGATGAGGGGGCATCTGTGAGTATCCTTTCCTCTATTGCTTGGAAAGCGCCTGGTTCACCAGCGCTTTTGCCTGAAATGAGAAATCTATCAGGCTTTGATAAAGGAACTAGTCGACCTTTAGGGATCCTCCCCAATGTGCCCATAACATTGAAAGGGAAGACCGTTCAAATGAACGTGATGGTCGTTCAAGGACCCTTGGATTATAACCTACTCCTTGGATGAGACTATATATATTGCATGGGAGCCATCGTCTCGTCACTCTTTAGAGTAATGTGTTTTCCGCATGAAGGAAGAGTGGTCAAGCTCGTGGACCAACTTTCATTTCCCGGATCACGCATCGCAAATAGTCATATACCATCCCTCAATGGTCTCTTCACGCAAGAAGTGTCTCAACCCACGGTCCGTCCTCCTGATGAGCGCGAGTAATCCGGGAGGATATGACTGGAACCCAAGGGGCATGCGTCCTGGTCTGCTTCGGCAGGAAAACTTTGGGTATAAGGTAGGTTTCCGCGGGAGAATATGACTAGTCTGTACCCCGCCCATGCTGGAAGAGGGTTATTCTAGAATAAGATTCTTTTGTCAAAGTTATGTGAGTTGACGAACTAAGTCTCTCGCCTTTGTCTATTTCGGTAGACATTGCCGAGGAAGTGTTTTGTTTGAAAGATTAACGAGACAATCTTTGGGTAACCTGAAAGAGGTAGGCCTCTCTCGGTAAAACAATTGTTTTGCCGGACTAAAGTAGGGGTAACCTTGAAATCGTACTTTATGCCTGGGGGCATGCAAACCTTTTGGAGTGCAAGCAAGGGGCGGCTATTTATTTTTTTAAATTTTTAGGTCCTTCCCTTTAAACCTGTAGGTCTAACCCTTTAAACTCGTAGGATTAGTCGTTTCCGAACTTGCATAACGAAAGGATGCGGGGCATAGCTTTGTAAGATGAAGCTCCATAAAAAATAGAATCTTAATGAGACATTCTTATCATATGACTGGGTAATCGAGCAGTTTTAGCACACAGTTCATGCTCGTTAAAAAATAAACGCAAGATCCGAGCAGTTTTATCGTATAGTTCATGCTCGTTAAAAAATAAACATCAAATCGAGCAAATGTTCCCACCCGTGTTTAAGCTCGTTAAAAAATGAACTATCCCAGTAAATAACCGCAGTGAATGTAATATCATCAGCCATTAAAGCCTTGGTCGTGTTTGCACCGTCACCTCCACTTTTCCATTGGCCGATCGTTCACCTCCATATGTTTGTTTACCCATTTTGAGGAACAACTGCGAAGAGTGATTTCACTAGCCATCCTTGTGACACAGCCATGATTCGAAAATTCCAACCTGTACCTGGAATCAGCTGCTAACCCGTTTTATCACTCGTTCCTCAAAAGACGAGTCTTCTTTAAGCTCTTTTCATTTGACTCGTAAAATATGAAAAGATTGCCGAGTCCTTGGCCTTCCAGCTCGTTAAAGGGACAGGAAGTGCTATCCCTCCTCTAGATTTTAATCTTTTTGGACCTGAGGGATTATTGCACAGAAAGATCGAGCGCTTGTTTTATTCGGCTCGTTAAAACTATCGAAAACTCATCCCTTCTGTATTGTTTTATACTTTTTCGGACTTAAGGGATTAGATGATGAAAAAGGACTTTTGGAGTTAATTTTATGTACCTTTTCAAACTCTCTAAAAATGAAAAGGACCGAGTTATCCTTGTCGTTAGACTCGTTAAATGCATTAAATAGCGACAAACTTGTCTTTAGACGAGAACGAGTTTCACCATCGCTAGGCTCGTTAAAACATAGCGATGGGCTTGCCCGAAGGGCAGGTTATAGAACAAGCATATGTTATCCTCCTCAAGCTTGACAAAAATAAAGAGGTACTGGTCAGCAATGACTGGGGAAAAATTGGGAGAAACTCAAGAAAACTTTGATGGTAGCAAGTCGCTCTTGAACATGACACTTTTCCTCCGTACCACAATCGGGTTGGGTTGTTTCATTCACCGGTCACATCCATGGTCTCGCCATACCATCCATATTTGGGGTAATGCTACCGATCCATCGCATTAGTGTCGCCATATGTTCAAGAGAAGTCGTTCAGAAAAGTCAACCGTGTCCCATCCACTGCCATACATTATCCTTCATCCTTTCATGACCACCACCCTGAATCATATGTCACAGATCGTTTTCACCTCCATCAAAATCATTAGCTCCGTTCCGTGTCACTGATGTGGGATTCATTAAGGCCCTCCTTTGACGGATCGCTTCTTGTCGACATCAGCTCATTATCCAAGAAGTTGATCTAGGAACAACCCCTTCAGTACTTTGAAGCTTGCATGCCTCAATGGCAAGTTTCTCACTTCCGGCGACAGGTATACATCAATGACCTTCGACCGAAAGATTTTGCGTGGTGTTCGATGCCAGGTCCTTTATTCACACCACGTGAATTGTATTGCAGTACCTTGAGGGTCATTATCATTATCGGTGATTCCTCTCGCGCTTGTTAACGGTTTACCTCATTGACCGGTAATCAAGCGATGTCTTTCCATGTTCGACTTCAGAACATTTCTCACATGGATCAACTTGTACTTAGAGTGAAGATCGAACGAGTTTGAAGACCCCGGATCTAGTTTCGTCCATCCGGGCTGCGATATATATTTAGAAAAGATAAAGACATTGACATGTACATCATTGCAGCAGATAATCATCCTACCCAAAGGATGATAATTTCATCAAAATTATTAGTCTACCATCAGACGATTGTCTGTTCTATGTACAGAAAAATGAATTTATAAAGCTGAGCATGGGAATGCCCGCCTCAGCTAGATCATGAAAGCAGTATGAAAAATAATGTATTGTATTGTATCTTATTACAGGTCTCCTCCCAGCATTGGATGAACTTCGGATCCCCCTGATAAAGCATTTCACCCGATAAACGGCCTCATACTTTAGGGGGCAACTGTTGTAGACATTTTTGTGCCTTACAGCATTGAGCATGAAATGTCCATAATCTAAGGGATCCAAAGTCCCTAAACATGTTGTTCCTACCCCCAGAGGAACAAGGCTAACAAACCACAGCAATTCACATCAGTTCTCCACCAGAAACTGCTAAAAAACAAGTCAATTCAGGATCAATTCAGTGGCTCCACTAGCTGTCTGCGTTGAATGTCAAAGCCAACACTGGCTACCTGCACTGCAACGCAGGTAGAAGCACTACCAGGGTGCGTTGAGCGAGAATTTCCAAATGGCAAGTTCATACCAAGAGGTGTCAAGACCCAGGAAGCTTCCAGAATCTTCCTCAATGACACTTGCCTCAGTGAATTCGACTGGTGATGAGTAAGAGGTTCCTAATCTCCAAGTGGAAGAAAGAACCTCCAAGTGGAATCAAGAACTGACAGAGGGAGAGGACACTAGTCAGATCTCAAGCTGACTCATCCTCTCTCCAAACATCTATATATGGATCTCTCCTCCATGAGATCTGAAGGCTGGAATTTTGTTATTGCAAAGAATTGCTGTTGGTTTGAGATTGGAATCATTGGGTGCTTAATGCTTTGAAGGGGGTGAAGATAGGAATTCCATTTGCTGGGAAGGAGATGCTGGATTGGAGCCCTCTGGGTTGTATCTCTTCCTGAACCTTGTTATTCATCAATAAAGCTATCTTGGTTTCTCCTATATACTGATGTATTTTTGATGTATGATTGCATTAGTATGTTTAGTTTATTTCTAATCCTAAACTAGTTATGAATATGAATCCATGTCTTGTGTAGCGTTCTCTTCTTGTGATCTTGCAGAAACCTCTTGAAGCTGGGCGAGCGAGAAGGCAAGTAGCTGGGAACTCTCAAAGAGAAGGGAAACTGGATCGAGGGACAAACGGAAGACACCGGTTAGTCCATCCACCTATCTTCATTCTTAATTCATAAAGGAAGAATACTAGAATAGCTATCTCTATTTGTTGCTAAGGCACTGTCACACCTTAGGTGGATAGGAGCGTCCTGCATAGGCATTTTTCCCCACAACATTTTGGACACAGATGTTCGATCACATTTGTTCGTTAGTTATTCAAAAGAAAATAAGTAGAAGCAGTGCGAGGAAAGCTTGCATGGTCTGACCATTGTGGTGTTACCGGAAAAGTGATCATTCCCGACAACTAAAGGCTGGTCCAAATGGTGGCCTAGCTCTCTCAATCATAAGCCATGTCCAATGAATTAGTGCTGGAGTAGCCTGCATGGTCTGCCCATCGTGGCAAGGCATCTCCAAATGATGGCCCTTTTCTGTCTCCACAGAGAACAAGCGCTGGGAAGACTGCATGGTGTTACCATCTTGGCATTTCTAGAGAAGGCATCGGTCGTGGCAACTGGGATAGCCCGAATTGGTGGCCGCACAAACCTTGACTGAATGTTTTTATTTCCTATTTAAATAGTATGGCGAGATGTGATCAAATGACTAATGTTAAGACTAAAAAAATCCAAATAGTCGCAGAAGAGTTATGTATGAGCAAATGAAATACTTGTTTACACAATTGGCGTCTCTCTTTCCCACTACTCCTCTCAAGGTAATTACAACATTAGATGCCTTCCACGACTCATACTGTATCTATTTCAAACTGTAACATCACAAGTGATTGCTTTAAGATTTTTATAGGCCTAAATTATATATTTGAATTCTTCATATAGCTTGACAGATGTGGATTGTACGAGGAAGCCATTAATTACATTAGAAAGCTCGAGGAGGATCTCCATCAACTGAAGAGAAGGAGAGACCATCTGCTGGAAATCCAATCTAGACCAAAAACAAACAAGAACACAGACCTGAAGGTAGCCGTGGAAATTTATGATAGGGAAGCAATTATCATAATTACCAACCAAAGAAGGTCGAGATATATGTGGAGGATTCTAGAGAAATTTGAAAAGTATGATCTAGATCTGGAGACCTCGCAGGTTTCAACAGGAGAATATTTTGTTCTTCTACACTTCCATGTCAATTTCAGAGACAATATTTACCATGATCCAGCTGAGATCTAGAGTTCTCTAGAATGCAGGCTTTGATTAACTTATTAGATTGTTGCAACATCTTTTTGCTGATGTGAAACTCGTATGGTTGTGGATTGCTTTGTTGTGATGCCATTGTGGCATAACTGTGATGTACTCTTGACTGTTATAGGCTATAGTGGTTTCAGAACCAACTTCAATGATGCTATTGTTAGTTCTGAGGATGATGAGCAGTGGATTTTCTGCAAAGCTTGATGACAGCAAGAAAACACAGCCAAGAATCTCCAAAATCTAATGTAAGAGGAAGACTTGGGTTGTACATTTATAAATACAAATTTTAAACAAGCATAATTTCTCTCCATCTATGAAGTGAGTGCTTTTTATTTCTATGGGTAGGGACTACTACTGAGGATAATTACAAGTAGTTAATTTGGTCACATTTATAAGCTGAAACCCAAAACTCGAGCTCTCAACCCACTTGAAAAATGGACAGAGTATTTATCAATATATCCAATCCACAAAGGAGAGAAAGGCAAGAAAACACTGTATTCAGATGAGGCTTGATGTGATGGAAGAGGAATTAGTTTTTACTGAATATCAGAGTTGCACTAATATGAATGTGAATTCAATTTCATTTTTTCTCCGGAGTTAGCCCCTATTTAACAATCTTAATTTCGTTTAGCATAATATGTTTTTTTGGTGTCTACACCATGTCGCAGATTTGATTTGTACAATACATAATGTCCTTAGTGGCTAGTTAATTGCTACACATCTTATTATTTCATTAAATATTCCCCCCACTTCATCCAAAAGGCAAAATCCATTCATTTTGACCTCATTGACATATTCGTCAGCTAATCCATTCATTTTGACCTCAATGACATCTTTGTCAGCTTTGATGTCGTCTCCTTCTTTACAAAAATCCTTGTTCCTGAAGCTTTATAATTAATATCCAAGTTGGTCGACCTTGAAACCTTTAACCTTAATAAAATTTGTCTATCCTCGACCTTCTTCTCTTACAATGGTGTTTTCTATGAACATACAGAAATAATGGCAATGGGGTCTTCCCTATATTTGCTTGTGGAAAATATCTTTATGGAGAATTTCGATTCTATGGTCCTTAAAATTTCGATTCTATGGTCCTTAATTCTTGACATAAGAAACCCAACGTTGATACAAGTTTATCGATGACACTTCCGTAGTGTGGCCTCATGGGCTTCCATCCCTCCAAGCTTTTCTTCATCACCTTAACAATGTTTCCTTGCATATCCAATTTACAAGGGAATTGGAAGAGCACTCATCCCTACCCTTCCTAGATGTCATTATTACTCGTCTCTCTGATGGTTCACTTTCCTTTTAAGCTTATCACATAAGAACTCACACTAACCAATACATCCATGCAAACTCTCATCATCACCTTGTGCAGATATTCATGTTTAATTCTTTATCATATTGTTTATGAATTAATATGATTTTATTTAATTTATCTCATCTACTAGTATTTTTTCAAAATCTATGAATACCATCTTTGAAGATTAAGAGGCAATCTATTTTCGAAAATTTTATAGAATTTGTCAAATTTGACATAACATAAGTGATTTCTCTTTATCTTCTAACTTTGAATTGCATTTTGTTTACTAATTTTTATCTTTAATTAATTTTTATATGTCATGATTTTTATTGAATTTATGCCTTACGACGTTTCCTTTGCAACATCTGGTGCAAATGCTAATTTATCTATGATAAATCTAAAAATCTCTTAAAAAAAATGTAGCTCAAAAAACAATAAAAACAAATTTTCACTAATATCCATTAAAACTAAAAACACAAATTTTCACTCATATCCATTAAAACAAAATTAAATAAAATAGATATGTAATTTAATTGTTTTAAATTTCTATCCATTGCCAAATATATTAATTTTATTTGAAATTCTATTTGTACTATGTGTAAATTTAACTTACATGGTATATACCATCCTAGTAATATATAAGGAATTAGACCTATATATTTCAAATTAAATTAGATTTATATGAATTCAAAATACAATTTAAATTATCAGGGCTGGAATATATAATCGAACCTGCCCATCAAATGACGATGTAAACAAATTGAGCAGACGTTTTCCGCAGTTTGACGAAGATTCTTGAGAGATTGGGAAGAACTCTGAGTATTTGATGGTAAAATTCACCCAAACCAACAATCTGCTTGTCAAATTCTATTTCAGGACAAACAATTTTATCAAATTCTATCTATGGCTGAACTTTGACGGATTTCACAGAACTTCAGTGTATCAAGTTCAGGCGTAGAATTTGATGATTAAATTGTTCGTCCGGAAATAGAGTTTGACGAGTAGATTGTTCATCTGGGTGAATTTTTCGTCAAATACCGTCAGAGTTCTTCAAAATCTGTCAAGAAATTTAGTTAAAATGCTTAATACATCTGCTCAATTTGTTTACATCGTCATTTGATGGGTAGGTTCGATTTCAAATCCCAATTCTCACCAGTCATTTCTACTTAACATTTAAGTTAAAGGTTAAAGAAAAAGTGAAAGATTGAAGGTTATAGCGGAATGTACGTCTAAACCTAGATGCAAAATGAATTCTTAATCAAGAGAAAATACAGAGGTAAATCACATATATTATGGAGGTAAATTTGTATTTTTAAATATTTATATAGATTCAGAATGTGCCTAGCTTTTAAATTTTTATTTTTTTTATATGATATTTTTATGTTATTTATTAATTTTAGATTATATATATAAAAAAAGTATTTTTATATAACTGCATAGGTTATTTATGGAGACAATGTAGAGGTTATTTATGGAGATGAGGACGACTTGGGTTAGGTTCTATTGTGGAAGATAGAGACATAATTTGCCTCATAGAAACACATGAGCATGAAGGGTGCAAGATACCTTTGTTTGAAGGATACTGGAAGATGGCAGTGTGGAACAAGGAAAAAGGGAATGACAAATGACATGGGGTATGATGATATTAGTGAGGGAAAAATAAGGTTGTCCCATTTGGTTAGAAAAAGAAAACTCAAATAAACAATTCATTTGATTTAAAATATTAGAAATTGGAATTCACATCAGAATTACAACATATTATTTTACGCCACAAGTTTCAAAAATCTACAAAATATTGCAACATATTCTCAACTAGGTGAAGTCCTTATAGTGGGTGATTTCAATGCTAGGGCTACAACTGAGCAAGCTAACATTCTTTGTTGTAGGGAATATTGTGACCCTATTTGGCTTATAGAAGAGATTAATCATCAGAGGAAAAGAATTTAAGAGGACAAGTGTTGCAATCTCTTTGGTGAACAATTACTTACTCTATGTGGGGCCTTCGTTTTAGTCATTTGTAATGGCTTAACTAGATGGAAAAAGTTCGGTAATTTCACTTGCAGTACTTACAATGGAGCAAGTGCAGTGGATTATGTAATTTGCTCGCATGCTCTGTGTGAGAAAATGGATGAAGTTTTGATTGGAGATCAGTTTTGGGACTTGAAATCAGATCACAAGCCAATTTATTTAAGTTTCTCTTGGACTTGAAAGAAGCAATTAGAGTCAAAAACTCAGTGTGTTCAACAAAATCTCCCAAAGGGTAAAATTATTTTGACTCCAGAAAATTGTAATACCTTCAAATGGATGGTAGAGAGGCTCTTCGAGAAGGATAAAATCCCAATTCACGACCTTCATAGTCACAAATTAACACAATTAATTCAAAGCAAACTTGTAGAGTTCAAAAGAGAAAAAATTAAAAGGTCTGAAACAAATTGCTTTTTGGTTAATTCTTGGTTTAACGAAGAATGCAAAAAGGCAAGGAGAATGTGAAAAGAGTCAAACAAGGATAACATAAATCTCAAAGCTTACAAGACTATATTAAGAAAGAAAAATGTTGATTTCATGGTTTCAAGAAGGGGTGAACTAATCTTCCTTGGGGAAAAAAATACCAAATTATGTTGGAAGGAACTCCAACCGAGAAAGATGCAAACTAAAAATAGTATTAAAGCTTCTAGATGGTTTGACTATGCAAGAAAAATCTATGAGCAGGATCCCAAGGTTGACCCTTCCCCCTTGGTCAACATTGATACTGAACTCTTCACGATGCAAGAGGTAGAGACGGGAATCAAGAAGTTGGGTGTTGGAAAAGAAAAAGATTTAGTTGAACTCAAGTGAGAGTATCTAAAGCGGGGCTCAAGGATTCTTGCACCTCACATTACAAAAAATTCAACAACGTCATACAACAAGGGTTCCCCACAGATTGGAGAACTGGTTGGGTAATACCTCTTTTCAAGAGTGGCGATGTCAATATTCCCTCCAATTATACTACCATAATGATAAACCCCTTGTTTGCAAAGTTATTTGGAAGCATGCTAGAAAATAAAATCAGTGAGTGGGTAGAATAAAGAGATAAGCATTCTAAAGGGAAAGCAGGTTTTAGACCTAAACATTCCACAATCGATCATTGTATAACTTTAAGGCACGTCATTGAAAAAGTTTGGGAGAAAAAGAAAGAAGTTTTTTTTTGCTTTGTTGATTTCAGAAAAGCGTTTGACATAGTTCCTAGGGATAAGATTTGACATAGAATGTAGGAACATGGGGTTCCTAAACATTTGAGAGCAGTTGTGCATACATTGTATGAAGAGATGAAAGTCAAAATTAGAACTTCAACAGGCATTTTTGGAAGTTTTAGAAGCGTAATCGGGGTCAAGCAAGGTTGCCCATTGTATCCTACCCTTTTTGGTCTATATATCGACAAGGTTGAGGAGTGGTTCAATTCGCAAGGGGGTGATGGTATCCATTTGGAAAAGTTTTTTATAAGGATTCTTTTGTATGCAGTTGACCTTATTCTGATTTCTAAATATACTCTTGGTTTGCACGAGCACTTACTGTCCCCTGAGCATTTTTGTAGAAGGGTGGGGATGCAAGTCAACATTATCAAAACAAAAGTATTGGTTTTCTCTTAAAAAAGAAATCATAACCAACATAAGTTCTACTTTGAAGGAAACATTTTGGAAGAAGTTGTGTATTACAAATACCTTGTTATTGACCTAAACAAAAATCTAAGCTGGGATGGTTGTAGAAAAGAAAAAACTTTGGGGGGTTGGAAATCATTTTATGCTTTTAAAAATAGGTGTAGAGAGGTAGTGTTATGGGACTAGAAGCTCACTCAAACTCTTTTTTGGCTTTTAAATATTCTGGTGATTTTCTATGGTTGTGAACTGTGGGCCAACAATACATCTGACACGCAGTGGAAACAAATTGAGAAAATTCAAAAGTATTTGATTACAAACAAATTCAAAATTAAAAGTACATTTCCTTATGCTATCTTGTTAATTGAAACAAGGGAAGTTCCTATTGAAGCAACTGCTATGGTGCGAGTCATAAGGTATTTAAATAAAATTGAGCAAATGGAAGAGGGAAGATGGCCTGAGGTTGTCTTCAATGACATATTGTGCAAAAGAAAGAAGACTTGGATGCAATAAAATAACAGATGGTTTACTAAATGGGGTATTTGCTAAAACTCGTGTCTCATAAACAGTAAAGAGATAAAAGTTTTTGTTATGGATAATTCCACAAGCATACTTGGGATAAGGAGCTAGGAAAAAAGAAAAAGTACTATATTGAAGTGTTTAATCCCACTTATAATCATCAACAAAAAGCGTACATAGAAGACAATATTTCTTGGAGAGCCAAAATTATTATTTCTCATTTAAGGACTAATTCTCATCAACTTTGTTGTGAAACAAGGTGCTAGAAAAGGCCAAAAGAAGTGTCAAAGGAAAGAGTGTATTTTTTGTTCTTCCGGAAGAGTGAAAACAAAAAAGAATTTCATTTTAGAATGTGAGGCCTTCAAAGACAACAAGGAAAGTTATGCAGATATTCTAGCAGCTAGCTCCTGGGATAGTCTATTTACCGAGGGTTTGTCAAGAAGCTAGGAGCATTTATTGTGAGGCTTCACAGTAAAAGGTTTGAATACATCAACCAAATGAAGAAGTAATATGTTCCATAGGTTATCTTTAGTCTCGTAGATGTTAAAATAATTTTCTTTTATTTCTTCTTTCTTTCTATAGTTTCACATAGTTATGTATTATTATTGTCTTTTTTTTTTTCTCAGTAAAACTATGCTAAGTAATTATATTATGTACAAAAGATCATTACAAGCAGTAAAACAGGTTCCCCATGGCCATCTGTGGCACTATGGGTTGGCAGCTGGCTTTAGCAGAGAGATGTGTCCAAGCTGCCTCAAAACTAATCAAGATTTTCTTTTTTACATTAACCTTGCCCACGCAGGGGCTGTGACACAAAAAACCACCCTCGCAGGGGCGACCGTGGACATGTGCAATCGCCCAGAAAAGACTTACTAACTGAAACAAAGTTACAAAAAGACCTGCAGACGAACTAAAGACCCATACAAAAACATTTTGATTTATCCCAAACATAGAAAACGACCGAGACAGAAGACCTTAGAACTGGACCTGGACAAAAAGATGGATGACGGAGCCAATGTCTGCTACTCCTCCGGTTCCTCCTCAATGATCGGGACCCAACCATATTCTTTCGGGAGGCCTGCCCGTTCTTCTCCCGCCTTGGACGTCGACGCCTCCTGCGTCTGAGGCTGGGCGGGTGCCTTCTCAGGTGCTCCCTTTGTCTTTTCCTCAGCCCTTCCCGATTGGTCATCGGAGGGCGTTTCTCTGCCGTTTGATCCCTCGTCATCCTCCTCTGAGTCCCTAACGAAGAGGACTGAAATATGTGCACTGAGGTGCCCCAAGTTAAACACTGCGGTGCCAAACGCTGGAAGCGCTGGTGGTCCTTCAACTGGGTTGCCCGTATCCAAGAACTGTGATGCCTGCAGGTGGGGAGTTCCAGCCCGTCTATAACAGTAGCAGCAACAACAATGGTGGTGGGCATCCGCTGCTGGAGGGCGGGAGGAGCTCCCACGACCAGTTCCGCGTCTGCACGGCTGTCTTTCTCTTGGCTTAGCCATGTTGACAATGGAGCTGGCTGAGTGAAACAGAGCTGCCAATTCAGGGCTTCTCTTCTCGGCACCTGAAAATGGTGCTTTGATGCCCCTTTCTTGAAAAGCAGAGAATTCAGAGTTCTCAGCGTCTGCCAGAAGGCAGAGAATGTCCAGGCTCGAATGGTGTGACTCCATACCTTCATCCAACATAAATCCATTAACATTCCATTGAATCTTGAGCGCCATGAATGCGCCCTGCCCTCCCATCTATCCGCCTTTAATTTCATTAAGAGTTCTGAGCGGGGGCCTTCACATTTATTGCTGCGGCGGCGTCCCTGGTGTCCTCCCGCTGGCTGGCTCGTGTCATCACCTGCTGGCCATGTGGCCTGGCACTCTCTCCTGTGCTAACACCCGCATCCGGGTATGTATTATTATTGTTAATGTACATGATGAAATATCATTTTTAGGGTTGAGAATGTAGTAGTATTAATAGAATATGCTTATTAAGACATAAGATGCAATGGTAGTAATAGAATGTGTTTGAATAGAATTTGTGTTAAGTATCAAGCATGAAATTGTTAGATTTATGTTCGTTTGAAAATTTTCATTTTAAAAAATATTATTTTAATATAATAAATAATGGACTCACACATAAGTTGAATCTTAAATTATATATAACTTGAATATTTACATTATATATATTTTTGTAATCTTATTAACGGGCTAAGATTAATTATTAAAATATAGCGATTTATTATTATATGTAATTTGAATGGATAATAAAGTATATCATGCATTTAATAGTTCATTTATCATATATGTTGAATTTGAATGGATCATAAATTTACCTTCAACAAAAAAATTATCACATTAAAATTGTAAATTAAGTAAATTTTTAAGCATCTTTACTCTTAACTAAATCCAATACCATTTCTTAAATTAAAGGAGAAAGGTTAATTCAACACAAAGAATAGAAAATATTGCTCCAAAGTATTTTGATTTTTTTTTTTAATTATATATTTGTAAAGAGTAGAAAAACCATATCTTATGGATATATTAAAATTTTAAAGACATAAATATTTCCACATTAAAGTTGTAATATTTGAAAATATTATTTTGATGTAGTTTTGTAAATTTTGTTATGGTGCCATGTAAAAAACATCATTAAATTAATATTATTAAATTTAACAACTTTGGATTGATACAATATTAAATTTAATATAATATTCAATTTCTTATATAATAATATATATTAATTTACCATGATATATATTAACTCTAGATATATATGGGATAGAAGAAGAAAGACATAAAGTGATAGAGGTGGAGAGATAGAGGAAGTGGCAAGAGAGAGATGAAGATAAACTAAAGAAGAGGGGAGAGGAGGAAGGAAGAATGAGAGAAAGAGAGGAGTGAGAGAGGTAGACACAAAGATGGATGGGGGAAGGGGGGGAGAGAGGGAGTGACAAGCTTGGGGAGAGAGAGAGAGAGAGATGGGGGAGAGAGATGGAGGTAGGAGAGAAAGAAAGAGAGGAAGGACTTGAGAGAGGAATCGAGAGAGAGGACAAGATAGGGGGGGAGAGGAGGAGAGAGGAGGGACAGAGAGATGGAGTTGGAGGGGGGAGAGGGAGGGAAGAAGAAATACATAGAGAGAGAAAAGTGGAGAGAGAGAAAGGGAGTGACAATGGGGAGTTGGAGGGAGAGTGTGTATGTTTTGGGGTGAGATAGAGAGACAAAGAAAGAGAGATAGAGGGAAGGGGAGGAGAGAAGGAGAGAGGGAAGGAGATAATGACAAATTTGGAAGGTGAATATGGGGGGGGGGAGAGAGAGAGGGAGGTGGAAGACAAAGGGAGAGAGAAGAAGGAAGAGAGAGAGAGGATGTGAGAGAGATAAGGAGGGACAGAAGGAGATAGAGAGATGGACTTGGAGGGGCAGAGAGTGGGAGGTAAGAAGAAATACATAGAGAGAGAAAAGTAGAGAGAGAGAGGGAGTGATAAGGGAGATGGAGAAAAATGGAGAGAGGGGAGAAAGAGGAAAGAAAGATAGAACGGGGGGGAGAAGGAGAGAAGGGGAAGAGAGAGAGAGAGAGAGAGAGAGAGAGAGAGAGATATGGAGAAAGACTATGTTTGCATTGGGGATGATGTTGAAATATGGCAACAAGAATATTCCAATTTAATTTGTCCTTGAATTAAATTGTGAATTAAAATCGAATTTAGTCTTAACAGCTACTTGGAATTAATTAATTAATTTATTTTAAATTAATTAGTTGGAGAAATTCAAGTTAGAAGTCTTTCTAAAGTCATGCAAGAGCTATCCCTTAAATTAAGGAGATAAGATTGAGTTATATTTGAGTTGTAATTAGTTAACTCAATTTACTGAATTAAGTCCAGTTAAAGTTACAAATTGTTTGAGGAACTAATAGTGAGTTAACAGTCAGTTGATGCATTAATGAAATCAATTAGTGCTACTCCAGTTAATTGAAGATTCCCTCATTAGAAACTCATGCATGTCTATTCTGAGAAAGACCCAGTTGAGATTAATGTTCAAGGACTGTGTACTATTAGTTGCATGTGTTTTCTCATGGAGAAAACGCATGCATGCAGTCAAGGATTCATCCTTGAGGATTACGCAGTTTTGAAGGCTTGGTTTTCCACTTGGTAATAGGCTAATCATCCACAAGGAACAGCACAAGGAAATAGGAGCTTGTAGGGCAGAGAGGAAGGCTGGAGAGAAGACAAGATTGCTTGTGAGCATCTGTGAGGATTGTACTGAGAGCTAACTAGATGTAAGAGCTAAGGCTTTGTATAATTCCTATGTATTTCCACCATGTATGATAATACAATAGTGTGGGGTTTTTATCTAAGATTTTCCCCAAAGTATTTTCATGTGTATTGTGCCATTGATTGTTCTTTTTCTGGTTATATTGTTCAGCTCGATCTTTAAGCTTCCGCAAATTGATAGTAGAAGTAGATTATAGTATTCTGCTTTGATTTATATTGCCTTAACGGGTTAACCTATCATAGATTTTCTACAGATGATATAGAGAGACAAAGGTGAGATAGAGGGAGATGGAGATATAGATGGAAGGTGATGGGAGGGAAGAAAAGACAAATAGAAATAGGGAGGGAGGAAGGGAGAGAGAAATAGATATGGAGAGAGAGAGCATGTGTGTTTGGGGAGGTGGGATAGAGAGACAAAGAAGAAGAGATGGAGGGAGATATAGATATAGATGGGGGGGGGAGACAGGGATGATTTTTTCTTTCACTAGATGCATTGATTTCAGTGTATATGGTGATTCTAATCCTATTTGATTCCTTTCACTAGATGCATTGATTTCAATGTAGATGGTGATATCTAATCCTATTTGATTTCTTGCACTAGACATATTGATTACATCGTAGATGATGATTTCTAATCCAATTTGATTGATTGCACTAGATGCATTGATTTCAGTGTAGATGTTGATTTCTAATTATATTTGATTGCTTGCACTAGATGCATTGATTTTAGTGTAGATGTCTTCTAATCCTATTTGATTGCTTGCATTAGATGCACTAGATGCTATTCTTACCGATCATACGAAAATGGTGGTCTTCTAATCAATTACAAATTTTGAATGCAACAACAAATTAATTCTCAACAAGATCATCTCCCTTCTTCATCACCAACTAATTACTAATAGAAAATTACATATATTCAAAATTACTAATAGATATTTGCATACAAAAATGTATTCAAAATATTTATTAGAGGAAAATATATATTTATAAACATTAAAAACAAATCGTCTCTCAAAAAATTCCATCAAAATGTTATTCAACATCTTCTTTTAAGATATATGGAAACTGGAGAGGTGATAATTGTTTGGAGAAACTTCAAAAATACATTATTTCTTGACGAAAAAAAATTATTTCAAACATTAGCAAAGAAACAAGTTATTTCAAGAGTAAAGGCATGTGTTGAAAATGTCAAATATTTTGGATTTAAGAGATCTGTGGCTAGTGTCTTTTGAATCAGTGATCGGAGAATCCACAGTTTTAACATCTTTATACCAACGTTTCAAATCCCAAGTGGGATCCATCATCAGGGTTGAAGAATGATGATACAAGAAGAGAAAAAGACTTTAATAAATACTAATGAGGAGAAAGAATAAGAGAGAACAAAGAGTCAGCTTGAATTTTTATTTTTATTTTATATATTTTTATTTTTATTTTTATATTTTATTTTTATTTTTATTTTTATTCATATTATAAATAATTAATTTTTATAATAAATAATTAATTAGTATTAATAATATTATTTGTTATACATATTAATTATTATAAATAATTAATATTTTCAAAAATAAATAAATAAATAAATTTTATTAATTATAATACATAATTAATAATAATCATAATTTCTTGTAATTCATATTAATTACTAATTATTAAACATAAATGATATTTATTAATTAATATGAATAACAAGAAATTATGATTATTATTAATTATGTATTATAATTAATAAAATTTATTTATTTTTATTTTTTTTGAAAATATTAATTATTTATAATAATTAATATGTATAACAAATAATATTATTAATACTAATTAATTATTTATTATAAAAATTAATTATTTATAATATGAATAAAAATAAAAATAAAATAAAAATATAAAAATAAAAATAAAAATATATAAAATAAAAATAAAAATTCAAGCCGACTCTTTGTTCTCTCTTATTCTTCCTCCTCATTAGTATTTATTAAAGTCTTTTGCTCTTCTTGTATCATCATTCTTCAACCCTGATGATGGATCCCACTTGGGATTTGAAACGTTGGTATAAAGATGTTAAAACTGTGGATTCTCCGATCACTGATTCAAAACGTCAAATATGCTGTCATAATCAATGGCATTCCAACATCCTTTTTCAAAGCTGAAAGAGGCCTCCGGCAAGGTTGCCCATTATCTCCATTATTATTTATTCTCGTGATGGACACTCTTAGCAATCAGATCAAAAAAGCGGTGTCGGATCAAAGATGCAGGCCTGTAAAAATCTGTAAAGACATCTCCTTATCTCATAACTTATTCGTTGATGATGTTCTTATCTTTTCCATGCTATGTAGAAGGTCCTGGAGATGCTTACATGATACTCTTCTTAAATTCCAATCGGCATCGGGTCTGGTGATAAACAAGGTAAAGTCTATGTTGTATCATAATGAATCGGATATGGATACTGTATTATGGATCTCCGAGTTATTTGGTATATCACAGTCCACTATCAGGAGTGGATTCAAATACCTTGGTTACACATTGAAAGCCAATGGATATGGGAAACGAGACTGGAGCTGGCTTACTGATAGATTTTTCAAAAAAATCTCTGGTTGGGAATCGAGATTTTTATCTCTGGCTGGAAGATTCATTTTGGTTCAGGCTGTGTTATCACAATTATCGGTATATTGGGCTCACTTGTTTCATCTTCCAGTCTCAATCATTAAAAAATTGTGTTCTTTAGCAGGTAATTTCTTGTGGGGAGGAAAATCTCATCAGTCCAAGATTCATTTGGTTAGAATGGACTCCATATCCAAGCCGAAGGAAACTGGTGGTTGGGGGCTCATTAATATGAGAATTTTCGGGAGGGCTTTACTTTGCAAATCTCTCTTCAGGGACATCTTCGGTTCCGGTCCATGGAGCAAGATTATCCAAAACAGATACCTAAAAGGGCGCAGTTTGGTGTATTGGTATCATAGATCCTCTATTGGTATTAAATCAGGCTCTGCTATTTGGAACAGCTACAGGAAAATACTGCCCTTCTTTCTTGAGAATCTTCGATGGAGAATATTTTCGGGTTCCAGTATTTATATTGGTATCAACCCAATTGTGAATGGCTTGGAATTGATGATTCCAAGATGCCTGATAACCTTCCTCCAATCAAAGGGCATATTCATGTGGGACAGGCTAATAAAATCATGGACATCCTCATCCCCTGTATGGATGGACGAAGAGGACTTATCGCTGCCCCCTCACATGAGACCATTATGGGCTTCGGTGATCCTGAACTTATCAAGCAAAGGCTTTCAGCGCTCAGGTAATAAAGATAAATTGGTATGGACTATAAAGAACTCAACTCAGCCGATTCGGGTCAAAGACATTTACAATGCGATGATTGATGGTCCCACTGCTGGCTATGTTCCATTGTTTCCTCTATCACTATGGAAAGTGACATGCCCGCTCAAAATGATTCTATTTTCCTGGCTGGTCTTCTCCAACAAAAATCTCTCTTGGGAGGTTCTTCAAAAGAGGGGATGGAATGGTCCGGGCCGCTGTTCCATGTGCCACTCAGATCACGAGACAAATGCTCACATGTTCTTTCAATGCGCCAACTCTCTACAAATCTGGTATGAATTGTCTTTATCTTTTTGTTTCCCTTACCGAGTTTTTGCTTCTGTACAGGAGGGCTACAGGTGGTGGAGTGAGAAAAGTATTCCTCTGCGCTCCTTGATTGTAACGGTTGTCTGGCTACTATGGAAATGGAGGAATGATTGTATTTTTCAAGATCACAGAGCCCCTCTTGCATCCATACTGATTCGAATTACTGAATGTTCAATCACTCCTGTCTCGTAGGGATTTTTTCCTAAAGATTTTGATGATGACATTTTTGACTTCATTCTCTTTCTACAGTCATGGCTTCCGCTGGGCTGTTTTGCATATGAACATTTTGTCGTTCCTACCTCCTTCATAAGGATTATATGTCATATTATCTGTTTCAGCCGGTTTGGGATGCATCATCCATTATCTGCATTTCTCTCTTTCTTATTTCTTTTAAGGAATGCTGAGGTTCATCCAGGCATGAATATCTGACTATGTATATGTGTTTCATTATATTCTCTTAATATAATCTATTTGGTTTTTTCTCTCTGAAAAAAATAGGCGTAAATTATTAAAACTAATACCTAGAGGGACACTATTAAAGATTAATTAATTGCCAAAAGTTATGGGACCTACAATTTAATAAAACAAATATGTAGCATCAATCCTCTTGCAAACTATTGAGAAGATTGTCTCTCTTCTTCATTACCAACTAATTACTAAAAGACAATTATACACAAATAAAAATATAACACAATTATAATATTCACAAATATTATCATCCAAATCCAAACATATTAACAAACATATTAACACAGAAACCGCTCAAAATATCCCCACACAAACATTCAAAACAAATAACACACTATTTAATAAATAAATCATAACCTAGAAATTTCAAATGAAACCTTCCAAATCTCGTGAGTGAGCATTCAAAGGAGTTCTATTAAAAACAGCAACATAAAACAAGGAACATTTCATGTATTTCCCCAGACATGCTCAGAAGGCTCCCATTCCCCCGCAAGTTCAACGAGTTGTAGCGCCCGTAAAGATCATGCGGACCTTAACCTAACCCTACCCATCTGCCTTCATGTATCCCATTATATGTGATTCAATTTCTTCTTTAATTTCGAGGCAGCGGGTTCTGTGGTGAGGATTTCAGTTACAAAAAACACCTCAACTCTACCATGTTGTCTGCATGCCTCCCAAGAAAATAAACCATCATCTAACTTCATTTGAAGACCGCGCTCTCCACTTACCCACATCGGTTACCTTATTCATTAATTAATTACAAAATCGAGCTGCAAGTATGGCGTGAAGATATTCCAACTCACCACGCCGTTGTCGGGTACGCCAACAGACAACTTGTGATGCCACTGTGTTGACCACGACGCCCAAAAACGGATAGAGGATGTAGTCAATGGTTAAGTTCTGAGGTGTGGTTATCACCAGTTTTGTGGTTAATTTTGAGAAGGATATTTTTTTTCTTTAGCATGAAAAAAGAATTATATTCAAATTCCAAAATAATACATAACATTATATATGATACCAACATATCCTAGCAGTTTCAATGATACCAGATTCAAGTCTATACCGACTTGGCAGAACATGGAGAGCCATCTTTATCAGATATATGTCTCATATGCACAATGATCTAAACATATTTACAGTACATGCATATCGAAATGCTAGTACTATAGAAGAAAGATATACAAAAAAACACGACAGAGAAAAAGAGTCATTGTCAACCAAAAATACTTCTGAGAATAATCCACCAGCATTAACATTATGAATCCACGGAGTGTAGAAATTATCCTGGTAGTGGTAGCACCTCGACGTCCATGCTGATTTCCCCCATCTTGATCTCGATGTGCATCCCATCCAGATCGTCCAGTAGCCCCCTCTAGTCCATCCGCGATTTGGTTAAAATCCCTTCCAATGTGCTCAATCATTGAGTCCTTAAGAGTGGCCCAAAGATGTTCGATTTGATACAGCCAACCATGGAGCGTGGGTTGATAAATTTTTGCATATCCCATGACATAGTCGATGATAATCTTAGAGTCCCCAAAAATGTGGATTTTAGGGATGCTCATAGTAATCCCCACAGCTCCATGGCTTTTTCCCTCGTGTTTGTGTCGCTACCAGCACCCCAGAGTACCCAAAAAAACTGTTTCGGATAAAAAAAGGATCAAGAAACCGCATCTGCACCTGCTTCTTTGTGATGCTCCGTCAAAGAAGCCAGTCGGGTAGGCTATCCTCGAGCCAGGTGGATTATGTTTAATTTTCTTAGGCCCCATGCCCGATTGTGAACCAATAGAGTAAAATTCTATAATGCGTTCCAACACCTGTAATGCATTTTCTCTGAAATTTTAAAAAATGATATTATTTCTCCATCTCCAGATCTCCCAAAATAGTATAGGAGGGATATTGCGCCATGAAGTATTTTGATTGCTCCACCATCTCAAGCAGTCAGAAATATAGTTATACTGAATATACTGGAAACCAATATAACCAACAAGGTTTTGCCAGAGTTGAGCAGCCATAGGACATGTTAAGAATATGTGGAGATTGTTCTCCTCCACATCCCTGCAAAGTACACATATCCCCGGCCCATACCAATTCCTCTTCTGGAGATTTTCCCACGTTAGATTTTTATTCTTCCAAACCAACCAAAGGAAAAGAATGATCTTAATGGGGATTTTGGATTTCTAGAAATTAAAGAACCAACATACCTTAGAGTGTTGTGTCTCCTGATGACAAAGTGTGAGATATGTATCAGCCACCATAACACTCCCCCCCTTCATTTTACCAGACCAGGTAATCTTGTCCCTATTAGCATCATGACATACTCCAGCGAGCTGCAAGCCAGTTCTAAGTCGATCCCATTCCTGCGCCATCTGCCCATCCAAACCCAAATCCCTTGCCCATTTCTAGATGGGACATCTATCTTTCCAAGTCGATATGACTTGTTGCCAGAAGAAGATGCCACGGTTGTTTAAGCCATGTATGAAACCATCAGATAGATTATGGGCAGCTTCAATCCCCAGTATTTTATCCACACCAATAATAATGCGGTGACCAATACCCAATTTCCAGGCAAGTTGCAGTAGAAAACTATGATGTATTTTAGTAAAACTGAGCCAAATAGTTGAGCTTGATGTGATACCGATACATCCCCTACACAGCCACACATTAAAATCAAGGTCCTTCAGGTACTTATGTCTAATGATCCTACCCCAGGTGCCATCCCCAAAAATCCCTCTCCACAATGATTTGAGTAATAATGCACAGCCGAATCTCCTCAAATTTAGAATACCCCAGCCACCCAAATGCTTCGGCATGGTAAGGTGGTCCAGCTTGGTAAGATGGTATTTATTCTTATTTTTCATACCAGACCAGATGAATTTTTCATGATCCCATTAAGTTTTTTAATGATGGAGATAGGCAGATGGTATAAGTGTCCCCAGTACACTCCCATCTGCATGGTCACCACTTGTGTCAAAGTGATGCGTCCCCCATAGATAAGCATCTGAATTCCCAGCCAAAATGTTTTTTGTAGAATCTATCCACAAGCCACATCCAGTCGTTAACCTTGTAACTACATGGTTTGATATGGAATCCAAGATATTTCATACCCCCTGACAATACATCAGAAGCCACACCAAATAATCTTTGTATATATGCAATAACCTCCATATCACATATGCCATGGAATACAGTGGACTTCTGAAGGTTCATGAGTAAAACAGAAGCATTTCTAAACTTAGAAAAAATATGAAAAAGATGAAGCCAAGCAAACCCATTGAGAGTCCCCATGATGAGCACATCATCGATGAAGAAACTATGCGAGATATAAATGTCCCAACCAAGATGCAAGGCATGAAATTGGTCCTTTGCCACAACATTTTGGATATGGAGACTCAGCCCATCCATAGCCAAAATGAATAAAAGAGGAGATAGTGAGAAACCCTGTCTGAGACCTCTCCCAACCTTAAAGAATTCCGAAGGATAACCATTTATAACAACAACATAGTGGACATTTGTAACACATGCCATAATCCATTCGATTGTTCTAGCTTGTATTCCAATTTTGTGAAGAACCAACCTTAGGTAGCCCTATTCAAGACAATCAAATGCCTTTTGTAAGTCAATATTCATAATCGTAGCATTTAATTTTTTAGAATGGATCGAGTGCATACATTCCCGGGCAGTGGCCATCGCATCATGAATTTGCTTGTTTTGCAGGAAGCCGAACTGTTGTGGGGATATATACTTAGACAGGGTGTGCCTCATCTGGTTAGCAATGGTTTTAGAAATAATCTTGTAGATAAGATTACAAAGAGAGATAGGTCTGTAATCCGAGAAGGTGGAAGAGGGAGTCTTTTTCGAGATAAGCGCGATATATGTGGAGTTGATGTGCGGATGAATAAAACCCCTGGACCGCGATTCCTCTACCATGTCAACAAGATCCTATTTTATGAGATCGAAAAAGTGTGTGAAGAGTTCCACAGTCCATCCGTCAAGATCGGGACTCTTATCCCCCTTAAAAGATTTCAGCACTCCCAGGATTTTCTCTGAAACAACTTTATAGAGAGATAAATTTGCTTCCTCATCGAACATGGAAGGAAATAGTTCAACCCCCTAGATCTGATCCTCTGGAAAAACCAAGTCCCTTTGACAGTATGCTTTCTGAAAGTGGAGAACAACGACTCTACTAATGTCTTGTTGTGTCTGAACCTTTGTGCCATTCGCATCACAAATCTCCCAAATGGAGTTAAGCTTCCTCCTGTAGTTAGCATATCTGTGAAAAAATTTAGTATTCCGGTCCCCTTCCCGTATCCAAATGGCCCTGATTTTTAAATGCCAAGTAGTCTCTATGATAAGAAGCAGTGGTTCCTTTTTGAGTTTCAGGGCTTGAATGCATGTTTTGATGTCGGCAGGGAGATTATGCTCAAGTAAATGGGGGCTAATGTCATGAAGTTCTTGTAATATGGCAGCAAGCTCTTTGTTCATTTGCCTACATTTTCTTTTCTCCCATGCCTTAACCTCCATTCGCAAGACCCTCAGCTTATCCTGAACGTGCAACATGGGGGAAGATCTCTGAAACCCATCACGGTTCTAGACATCCCACACAAGACAATTAAAATCCAGGTCATCAAGCCAAACCCGATTAAACTTAAAGGGCATCTCGTTTCGATAATCCTCCCTTCTCCAGTGTAGGGCAATGGGTCGATGATTAGAGATATGATTACATACCACCTCTGAATGGACCATCCCAAGCCACTCGACAAGTTGTTCATGTAGGAGGAAGTGATTCGACCGCTTTGCAACATATTTATCTCCAGACCTACCATTGTCCCAAGTAGGGATAAGCATGGAGGGGAAATATCAACAATATTGTGGTCCATAATGATATCCTTGATGAGAGCAGTCAAAGCATCCACCCTTTTGGAACTCCCCCATACCTCGTTAAGGCCAATTGTACAGTTTAGATCCCCTACAATGATAAGAGAAGTGAGGTCCAGTATCTCCGACACGATCAGATTATCCGAGAAAGTGGTATGATCTTTGTATGGAGCATAGACATTTAAAATGTGAATTCTTCTCTTGAGACTACGGATGTGACCAACAAAGAAGATGCCAGCAAAGCATGAAAAAGCCTTGACTTTAACCCACCGAGGATTCCAAATAGCCACCAGCCCACCCGAGAGGCCAATAGCGTCAGTGGCTGCCATGTGCCAGTCAGGAAGCATCTTCCTAAAGTACTCAATCACTTGTGGAACCGCATGCATAGTTTCATGTAGTAGAATAATATAAGGATGAAGAGAAGAGAAGAGATCCTTGAGGGCCAGGAATTTTGGAGTGGCCCACAAACCCCGAATATTCTGAGAGAGGATGAAGGTCATGTTAGACCATGGGCGGGCATCCGTGCTCCAAGGGCCTGAGGAGGGGTAGAACCAACAATAGGAACATCAATGAGGGTATGGGCATCGGACAGACTAAATGGGAGAGGTCGAGGGCAGCCTCAAAAATATCTGTTGTCGTGGTTTTGTTTGTGGCTGACAATGATATTACCAGCAGAGGAGGGGCTCATACGGGGGGGTGAGTTGCGAGGTGTCTTGCAGATTGTGAGAGAATGGAGATCCAGAGTCTTCTTCTGGAGAAGGAAATCAAGGTCACTATCCACGAATTTTGTGGGTGAGTTAAGAGGAGAATGTGCCAATGCAACATTGGTTCCAGACATCGGGGAATGGGGAGAGACACAAGAAGGTGATGGCACGGGGACATACATGATGTGTGAGGAAGAGGGCACATTGCATGATGTCGAATGACGAGGAGCAGAATGCGGAGGTGGCAGGCAGTCACGGGGAGAGGAAGTGTTGTTATCTTTAGGGATGGGTGAGGTGGCATTGGTCGAGGGAACACTAGACCCATCAGAAGATCGGGTGGATGAAAGAATATTGATAGGAGCAGAGTCAAATGGATTTGTAGACATATGAGAATAATGATGTCCATAAAAGTGTAGGTTCAGAATACCTGATTTCTGAAGAGAACCATGCGCGTGAGAAGGCGTCTTGTTCCAACTACGTGGAGAAACAGAAAGTGGAGCATCATTATTTTTCCAATCGCCATGAGGATGTCGACGGTGTGCCATAAGTCTACCACCTAGCCACCGAGGACAATGTGCCAGTAGATGTCTTGTATGATGACAATTTAGACATCGAAATGGAACCCCCCAGAAATCCAACCTCTGAACCAGGTGAGTGTCTCCCTAGCTCAATTCAATATGATCCGGAAACCCCCCTCTGTACTCCTTTTCAATTAAAATCCATGCAACTTACTTATCTGGAACACTCGTGGATCAACATACACAAAATTTCCAATGGCGTTGCCTATATCCATGAAAACCTGTTGGGTCTAGAATTCAATGGGTAGTCCACGTAGCTCAACCCAAACCAACTTGTTTTGAGGGGTCTCCTTCAACAGATTAAACCCAATGTATCAAGAGTATAACGCCAAAAATCTCTGCCCGTTAATCCAAGGAATTGCTTTGATTTTCATAAGATCCTCCTCGCAGAGGAAGTGAAAGTTGTACCAACCATTTAATAGTCGCACCACTGTAGGCATATAACCTAACAATGTTTTCCATTTTATGCCAACCCAACACTGCATATCAGCGTCGCTCAAATCAGCAAAATGCCACTTACCAACAAGAGCTCGCTTTTGAAGGTTAGTAACGCGGTCTATCAACATGTCATGGTCAAAAACTAGAGCAGGTGTTGGAGATGTAATTTTAATAGATCAATTGTGATGGTGGGATCGATGATTATGCACTACGTGGGGTTGCCCATGCAAACCCGGGTCCGCATGTTAGTCATCTGGAAGGTGCATCGATGGATGAGTCGAGTGCCAAGTGCCATGGACAATTGGGTTCTGTTGCCTGAAATTTTACTCAGCATTTAGCATGGCATGGGTAAAAGCCTCATGTGCTGAGGTGTCAGATTTTAGTAAGTCCATGACCACATAAGCGGGGAAAAGGAACCAATACAACCACGAGGAAAGGGATGGAAAGTATATGCAGATTTAATATATGTCAGGTGGTAGGTCAAATATAAAAGGATACTTCAGAGATTCGCTGACAAGAATATCTAGGGATCCACAGTGCCCAAATGACGATGCACTGAGCTCACCAAGCATATCACCCCCATAACGGCGAAAGTGGTGAAACGTCACAGAAAATAAATCCAAATGAGGTAGGTACTTAGGGTGAAGGAATAGAAAATAGAAGGGATTAGATCAAGAACGGGTGAGCGGGGATCCCAAACCAGATATGTCATGAGGCAAGTGATAGAGTAGAATATGAGATGTAGACCCTAGTCACCTCAATACGAGAGTAACCAAACCGCCCCAACCGAAAATCCAAAAAACGTCGGAGAATGAACATACCCTGGTACCAGAAAAATCAAACACAGTCATGGAAAAAGCTTCCAAACTAGAACCACAATGAGAGAGAGAGTATTATACACCCTCACGACAACATCAACATCAGCAACCTAGACATGTCCACCATCGATTACAAACCCGAATACCAAAAGCTTTGCAAGGTCGAGAAATCAACTGATAATCTTATTGGTTAGGACTGTTGTTTTCATCGTGCATCGTCTTAGCGGTGTCTGCCTGTTGTTGATCTGTAGAAACCGTTTGCATATATTGTAATGATTCATAATTAAGTTGAAAACTCCTCTGTTCCGTTTTCCTTGCAATGGAATCCAAAGCCCTTTCTCTCACATTTTGATCCATGGCTACTTTTATACATCTCTAGAAATCATGCACAAGCCTCGTTTGAAACTGTCCTGTATCCACAAAGACACTGCGGGGATTTTTGTAAATTCAGGTGTCTTTACAAAGATGGATTTTTGTAAATCTAGGTTATAGTTGTAAATTTTAAGATTTTGGGTGTCTCACAGGTTTGATGATATTTCCACCATAAAAAAACATGATTCAAACAGGTTTGATGATGCTGAATCTATTTCCACCGTAAAAAAACATGATCCAAATGACAAGATTTCTTGAAATTTTTTTACATAAATTCCAACCACTTTTAAAAAACAATTCTTTTTCTCTATAAACTAGCAATAAGGTTTTTGCAAATAAAGAAATTGAAATATGGTTTGCATTTCTTAAATGATGATCTTGAATATAGAAATCAATCTATAAACACAATTATGAATGTTGAAAATGCAAATTTATTTTTGGATGAAATTTAGTTCACAAGATGACAAACTCAACCAGACGGCATAGGTGGTCACCGTGCATAAGGCTCCCATGCTGGCTCTTATGTTTTTCTTGGTATTTTTATCCGACTACATGAATGTTGAGAGATATGTGTAAAATTATCGAGCGTATGTTGAAGTGGACAGAAATATTAACTTCGAGGTGAGACAAAGACATGTTAAATTTATTTGATTAGAGTACAATGCATGTGAAAATAGTGTTCGATTAAAAAATAAATACATATTTCAAAGATAAAATTTAATTTTTTAAATAATTATCTCATATTTTTAACTCATATCAATGAGATTTATTTTTGACTAGGTGGCATCATCTCAACCCAACTGACTTAAAACATTTCAAACATTTCAAGCTGAGATTAATGTGTTTCAAAAGTCTTAAAAGCCTTCCCATTTGAATATAACTCGTAATTTTTATGTGAGTGAAGCTCTAAACTTTGCAATAAAGTATAATAGAGTATTAAACTTGTTATTAGTCCCTTCCATTTGGCAATGGCTAGGGACTATAGTAATCGGTTTGCGATGCTATCTCATTAATTCACCTGCTTGTTTTTAGTAACTGCCACTTATAAATCAAAGTTTCGAGAGGCATATAGTTTCACCACCTTATTTGGCCTCTTCCCGAGGCGGAGAGGCCAAAACCATATATTATGTGTCCTTAGTTCTGAAATATGTTTCACTCTGTTTCATAGTGTAGACTAATGCTAGCATTAGTTTCACAGTTTAACATATATTAAATGCTATAATGGTAGGCTAAAGCAAGTTCCCGAAGTTCCCGTAGTTGCGAGATGTTGCATTGAAGTTGGCATGTGGTGCATGTTGAGGTTGAGGTGCCAGGTGCAACAGCTGCCAGCTGCCAAGCGTGGTGCATGTTGTTATTAGTTGTCGAGCATACCGACGGTTCGGTGCCTGTAAATTCATTGCTTGTTTGCTGCCTGTAAATTCATTGCTCCACCAATTATCTGGACCAACTAGCATCAACTATCTGCACAGGTGACCATGAGGGATAAACTAGCATCAACTATCTGCACAGGTGATGATTTCATGCTTAGTAAGAAAAACAACTGCATCCTTTGTGATGATTTCATGCATTCTTTGTTATGATAATCAATTTTGATATTTATAAGTTTGCAATAAACTTAACATTCGAAAGCTTTGCAGTAAATCTACAAAAAAGGCTCCACTTCCATGAGGGAAGAGCTCTCGATGCTTACTGATAAGCTTTAGTGATAGTGCAAAAGCTATCTGTGAAGCTATTTGTGAGTCTGTATACTATCATGAAAAGTGACAGTGCATAGGCTATTTCTGAGTCTGTCTACTATCATGAAAAATTAGAAATTAGAATAGAGTAGCATACCATACCAGATTATGCAGATTCTGCATAGGAACAGGGGTAGGTTGGTGCATAGGACTATGGATGAACTGTAGGGTACAGAAAAACATTTTGCAGTGTTTTCAAAAAAAAAACTTAGGAACCGTTGATACAACTAAAAACAAAATTCACTGGAACCTAGTACATAAACTTAGCATACTTTTCTGTAAGAGATTTCCTAAAAACAATGTCGAGAGGAATGGGAAAAAACCAGAGATCTACCTTGAACAAGCAACGATCTTCAAGTAGCTTGATACAACTGTTCTCCCTGTCCGTTATATATCCCGCCTCTCTGCTCTTAACAATCCCTTCTGCAACCCACATATTCTGCAATAGCTGCCCATCCATTTTCCAATCTTGTGGAAATATGGCACAATACAGAAAGCAATTCTTTAATTTCGTAGGCAGACTATTATAACTCCATTTCAGTCGGTCATACATATCTCTATCAAGACGAGGATGAGCCGCTAAAAAATGAGCAATATTTTAAGATTTCTGAAAAGGATCTACATGCATTAAGAGTTTTCTACTCTGACTAAAGCATCCTATAAAACCCAAGACTCTGGTTGCATCACTTACATGGGATTCCTTAAGATTTCCAGCAATTGCCACTGCTAAACCCTTCAAGAATGCAGTTCCAGAGTTTTGAGATTGTCCAATTGTGCCTTGATTTTCCAAGGAACCTTTAGAAAGTGGAGGCAGAATGCAAACAAGCTTCTTTCCCTTTTGTGATTTAAACCACTGCACAGAAACAAACCTAATCATGTCTGAAAAATAATGTATATTTAAGAAACAAAAAGGGCACAACCATTGAATAAAATGTAACACCCAGGAAATAATCCAACCTCCTTAAGATAGGCATTATCTGTTTCCTTCGGAATTTTCCATTTCCCTTTAATACGTTCAGGATTGGTCGTTGAGAAACTACATTTGCTCCATGCAGAAAGATAGCCTAGACATTTGTACTGACCACCAGAATATTCCAATCCACCTTCACACAACGGGCACTTTCCAAGGGCTCCAAAAAGCATGCCATCGGCACTGGCATTACATTAAAGAGAATCTGTAAGTATATGTCCTTGTAAACAGCATTAACGCGTAATCCGTTTCCACGACTTCTTAACTTCTTGACATCAAGAACCTTTTGTCATTCACAGGAACAGCAGACTGCCAAAAAATAGCGAAATACTAAAATGAGAACTTTACAGAGTATCTACAGTAGTCACCACGGAAAACAAGGTTTTCTTCAAGAAATAAGGACTTGCTGTATGAAATCGTGTAAAAACTAAGAAATCCATGGGCAAATCAGCCTCTCAGGGTAAAAAATGTTTACAGTGAGTCTTGCAAATATTATCAGGGCAGCGTACCAGTAATGGCGGTCACTGTAATTCCTGAGCGATTCCCTCTGAACTGAGCTATTCGAACGCAATAACACTTAATTACGGTTACTCTGGCCTAGTGGGAAATGCATGCACTGCTGCTGACACGTGAAATCCATGCAAAAGGCAATATGTGTGTTGGAGCGACTGCTATTCTGCCCCGTTGGATTGGCCCGCGGTGCCGTTGTGGACCGACGATCTCCATCTGCATTCTTTCCGGAAGCTCCAACTCTTGGATTGATGGTGATGGGACATGTGCCACTGTGCTATTTCTTAGTCCATGTCAGAGTACGGCCAGCTGGCTTCCTCGAGGATGCGAATATCTCAGAGTACACTTGGTCACGCCATTACCTGATACATCCATTCACTTGTATTCTTTGTTTCAATACCATTCCCTTTCCGCCTTTGTGTCATAACCTTCTGCCCTTAGATTAGATGTTAAACGATTAAAATATATTCAGCGTTTGAATGATCAAAGGTAGTTGGAAATAGTTGGTTGTCAACTCAGTTATAAAAATGCTGCATTAACTGATCCATCATCCCCTTCAATAATAAACATTTGCTACCCTCTGCCGTATTAACCGCTCCATCATCATTTGCTACCCTCCGCCATATTAGCTGATCCATAATCATTTGCTACCCTCCTGTGCAGGAAGGTCTCGACCACGAAGATGTTGGGCCTGGCGACAGTGTCAAGATACCCAATTCTGATTTTTCTGCCTTCTACAGCTGCGCTTTCTAAAGCCAGCCATTAGGACATGCTCTGCTATGTCAATGCTGTAGAAACTACAGAATATAAGACATGCACGACTTCAACTTCAGAAATGAGAGCACAACAACTTCAGAAATACTGTAACAATGGTTCAACTCACTCTGGGTGGAAAATTCTCAGGCTGAACTTAATGCAGGGACTTGCTGCCTCACAGCTTCTCTTGTTTGGATATAAACATTCAACTATGCAAATGAGTTACAAGTTGTTAATATGACTGATCATTTGGATATGAATAGTTTAACGAGTTAGGAGACGTATAGATATTTGATATGGAAATTGCACGATGGAGTGTTCAGTGAAGAATATGGCCAACGCAAGTATTCATTTAGTTGTTTAAAATGAATTTCTAATTTTCATACGACCATAAAGCATCTGGTTAGTTTTTTATTTTTTTAATTTAATTAAAAACTTCGACACAATTTCGTTTCCACGAAGGTTGTCCCTGTGGTAATCAAACAGAAGCCGGGACTTGTACACCTCACTATGGCCAATCAATTGAACTAGCCTTCCGTGCTCTCTAATTATGTTTTCCCTTTGTGAAAGTTGTTTTTTCTCCGTAGGGAAAAATTCCTTGTTTTGTATTATATAAAATAGTACATATATATGATAACATAACCGCATCATAATCTTGATAGTATAGCCTTTTTTTGACTGATCAGGAAACTAACTATATACTACAATTAACCGTGTTTGCGATTATCTAAATATTCCTCTGATTCCCAGAATGAACCAGAGAAGCAAAAATACAAGTATTTTCTAGAAATTTCTCCATATACAATAGTCTATCAAATGTTTTTTTTATACAAGACCATATACAAAACATATACAAAAAAGTAATCCAAAAATTTGTTTAAAAGTACTTATCTGTGCTGTTGTGTAGCTCCGCTGAAATGGTGTGCAATGCTTTATCCTGGCATGTCGATGCTTCCTGCTTCTATCATTCTTGTCCCCATTTTTATCTGAATGTGCATACCCTCTTGTGTATCCAGTAGTCCCTTTTTTGACATTCCATCTGCATTTTTGTTGTAGGCTTTGCTGATGTGTTGTATGGTAGACTGCTGGAGTGTGATCCATAGGCTTTGTATTCGGTTTAACTAGCCTTGTAGGGTGTTTTGTTGAATATTATTCTTCCCCAAAATGTGGTCTATAATACATCTGGAATCTCCATAGATTTGTATTTGTAGGATGTCCAAAAATTTGGTAATCCATAATAGCCCCCACAAGGCAATAGCTTCGGCTTTCATACTTGATCCCTCTCCCACATTCCAGTGTATCCAAAATTCTTGATCTTTAGAAACCTTTATCCAAATTCCACATCCGCATCTCCCTCCTTGAGACACCCCATAAAAAAATCTAGCTGGGTAAATGATACCCTGTTCCATCCCTTTATCTTCCTTTTCTTTTTGCATGGTACCAGACCCCTGAACCGATTTGGTCCATCGTTCTATGTAATCACAAATCATGTCTTCTCTCCACCTTTTAGTTCCAAAGATCAGGTGATTGTGCCCTTTCCAAATTTCCCAGAAGACAACAAGTGAGAGTGTCCTCCAGTTGATGCGTTGTGTACTCCACCATTTTAAGCAATCGTCAATGGTATTAAAATGAATATATGGTATCTTCATGTTAGTAGTGAAGTGCTTCCAGATGCTAACAGAACTTGGACAATGTAAGAATAAATGGTTGTTATCCTCTCCTTCCTTCCTACATAGGTAGCAGATCCCAGGTCCATGTTGATTCCTCTTTTGTAAATTTTCCCATGTAAGGTTCTTATTCTGCCATGTCAACCATAGGAAAATGATAATCTTTAGGGGGATATGTGTTTGCCAGAACTTATAGAACCAACATCTGTCCGAAATTTGTAGCTCCTTCATACACATTTTGAAATAGTAATCTGCAACTTCAATGTCTCTGGATTTCTTCTTTTTTCCCATCCAAGTAATATGATCTCCTTTGCTATCGTAACATACCCCTGCGCCTTTTAACTATTTTATGAGTTGGAGCCATTCCAGTTCATATTTCCCTGTGAGGTTCAGATGGATGGGATCCATCCAGATTGGAATATTGCCTATCCGCTCACAGATCACCTGGTTCAAAACAAAGATGCCTTTTCTATTCAGGCATTTTATTAATTCTGTTGTACCAAGAGGATCCGCACAGGTACCTAATATATGGTCTTTGCCCAATATAATCATGTTTCCTGTGCCGAACAACCATGAGATGTTCTGTAGTAAAATGTCTTTCACCTTATTGAAGCTGCTCCATATCTTGGATCCTTTTTTTTTCCAATTGATCCCTATCTCATCCAGCAGGTGAAGTCCTTATTCTTAAGGTATTTGAAACGGATCAACTTACCCCATATGCCATTACTGGAAATTCCCCGCCACAATGATTTTAGAAGCAGCGCCCAACCAAATATTTTGACATTTATAATACCCCATCCGCCTAGCTTCTTTGGTCTTGTGATCTTATCCATTTTGACCAGATGATATTTAAAACTTTTTCTTGCCCCTGACCAAATGAAGTTTTCCATTATGTGGTTGAGAGAGTTTATAATCAGTTGCGGGATTCGGAACATGTGAGCCCAATAGACCCCCAATTGTGTGAGCATTGACTGTGCGAGGGTGATACGACCTCCCATTGATAAGCATCAATGTTCCCATCCCTTAATTCTCATATGGAATCTATCCACGAGCCACATCCAATCTACATTTTTGTAGTTCCCAGGCTTTAGGTGATATCCCAAATATTTCATTCCTGTGTCCAAATTATCTGCTTTCACCCCAAAATTCCTCTGAATATAGATGATATCATCCAGGTTGCAGGACCCATATAGAATGGTAGATTTGTACTCATTTAAAATTAGGCCAGTTTCTCTTCCAAACTTCTTGAAGATTTGGGAAAGAGCGAGCCATTTAAGTCTGTTGACCATACCCATCAACAAGATATCATCAACAAAGAAACTATGTGAAATAGAAATATGACAGCTAATTTTTAACGCTTCAAACTGTCCTGTAGTCACTGCTTTTTTGATAAGCAGACTTAGGCCATCCATAGCCATCCATAGCCAGAATGAACAATAGGGGGGACAGAGAGCAACCCTGTCTAAGTCCCCTGCCTGCTCCAAAGAACCTTGATGGGTACCCGTTTATTACCACACATACCGGACTGTTGTGACACATCCCATTATCCATTCTGCCACATTTGTTCTTATGCCTATTTTATGAAGAACCATTCTCAGATAACCCCAGTCTAAATAGTCGTAAGCCTTTTTGAGGTCCACCTTCATAACTGTTGCATTCATCTTTTTTGTCTTGATAGTGTGCATGCATTCTTGAGCTACTGCCACTGCATCATGTATTATTCTATTGTTTAGAAAACCATATTGCTCCAGGGAAATGAATTTTGATAATGAAGCCTTGATCCTGGTGGCGATTATCTTGGATATAATCTTATAAGTAAGATTGCAAAGAGAAATTGGGTGATAATCAGCAAAGGTGGCTGCCTTCGTCTTCTTTGGTATAAGAGTAATATAGGTAGAATTTAAATGAGGATGTATGGTTCCCATAGTTTCTAGATTCTTCTATCATATTTAGAAGATCCTCTTGAAATATGTCAAAGAAGTGGACAAAAAATTCCACTGTCTAGCCGTCCGGGCCCGGGCTTTTGTCTCCCTTCATCAATTTTATGGCCCGGGTCATTTCCTCCACCGTAACCGGCTTAAACAGCTCCAGGTTCTCCTCCTCATCAAACATTGTAGGATATTCACTTATTGCCTAGACCTGTGAATCTACATCCTCCAAATCCATTCTTCTATATGCTTGTTGAAAATGTGAGGCCGCCAGGGCAGAGATTTCCGATTGTTTATTAAAACAGTTCCCTTCACCATCAACTATCTCCCAAATGGTGTTCAGTTTCCTTCTATGATTGGCATATCGGTGGAAAAACTTAGTGTTTTTGTCCCCTTCACGGATCCAAGTAGCTCTGCTCTTCAAGCGCCATGTGATCTCCTTAATTTGGAGAATCTTCTTCTTTTTCAACTCGAGGGCATGGATTTGTTCCCTTACTTCAGCAGATGGGGAGTGTGTGGCCATTAAGCTATGTAGAGGCTTTAGGGCCTCATCTATTTCTGTCAGCTCCTGTTTCAGGCTCGCCTTCTTCTTCCGCTCCCATCTTTTAACCACTGCTTTCAGGTTTCGAAGCCTGTTTAGAAACCTTTCCGTGGGAGTAAGGCCATCCGCTTTATCCTTTTCTTCGAGCCAGTGTACTCGGACAAGGGAGTCGAAGCCTGTGTCTTCGAGCCAAACCCTATTAAACTTAAATGGAAAACCAACTCTTATATCAACATTGCACCAAAAGAGAGTGATTGGCCGATGGTATGAAATGTAATTTTCAATAATGCAGGATCTCACATCCCCCATCTTTTCCACCATATTATCTTGTATTAGAAATCGGTCAAGTCTCTTTGCTATATAATTAATACCACTTCTTCCATTGTCCTAGGTAGGAGCATTTTTTGGTGGACAAATGTCTACTAGATTATGATAAAAAATAATGTCTCTGAGTTTTTGTGCCATCTTATCCACCGTTCTGGATTGACCCCATAGCTCTTCTATCCCAGTAGTACAGTTAAGATCCCCTACCAAAATAAGAGATGATGAATGAAGGATCCCAGATGCCTCCACAATATCCCAAAAACACTCCCGATCCCTTTAAGGGGCATACACATTAGGCGTGTGTGTCCTCCCCGAGATGCCTCTGTTACTTCCAGCCATGAAAATGTCTGTCGAAAAGGAAAAGTCCTTCAGATTTTCTCATCGGGGATCCTAGAGGGCAGCTAAACCCCCAGACCTGCCAGTTGCATCAGTAGCCACAATGTACCATGTCGGAAGCATCCTCTGAAAATATTCAATAGTTTGTGATGCCGAGTGCATTGATTCTTGAATGAGAATAATATTAGAACGGGAAGAGAGAAAGAGCTCTTTTAGGGCGAGGAATTTTGGAAGGGCCCCCAAACCCCTAATATTCAAGGAAAGGATAGAATTCATTTAGGTCTAGTAGAGGGCATGCATGCTCTAAGTGCCCTGGGGGAGATAGGTGATGAAATGGGAATATCGATGAGGGACGGTGAATTAGTCAGAGTTGTATGAGTTTGACGAGGGCGACCCCTGAAATGCCTGCTACCTCTGTTATGTGTGCGCCTAACAGTTATATTCCCAGCAGAGGATGGGCTAATTATAGGGGACCCAGAACCATGTGGTTTATGGATGGTGAGAGAGTGAAGGTCGAGGGTCTTCCTTTGTAGTAAGAAATCCAGGTCGCTATCAATGGAATTGTTAGGTGATGAAACTGGAGACTTTTGTGAGGTAGGCCTGGCTAGGGGAGAATTAGGTTGGGTGGCCGGTGATGGAAGATTTCGTGCTTGTGTATACGTGGTATATGAGGTAGATGGAATGTCAAATTGAGTATTCTGTGACAGTACCGAAAACGGGGGCGGAGCAGGGGTGGTAAGGAATTGATATTGTTCCTGACGGGGTGAGTCGACAACTATATGAGAATCAGAGTGTTCTGACATCATGGGGGAGGTGTGAACATGAATAGGGAAAGAGGCGTTATTTACAAAATGGGGTGACAACCCGGAAAAAATAGGTTTGTGTGAATAGAGTTACTTGGGCCTGTGGATTGACCACTCGGTTCCGTAGCTAGGCTATGACATGGGGAGAAGCAATCAAAATTGTTCTCCTTCTAGTAACGGTGATGTGTCCCTTTACGCTCCAGTGAAGGCCACCACCCACCTCTTCCTTTTGGACAATTTTCTATCAGATCACCTGTTTGATGGTAATTGAAGCATCTAAAGGGTATGCCCTAGAAGTCCAGATGTTGTTTGAGATTAATGTCCTCCCATCTTAAATCAATATGGTTTGGGAAAGCCTCTTCGAAGTCCTTTTCAATTAGGACCCATGTAATCCTTTTGTCCTTGGCCCATAGACATCATGGGTCAACATAAATGAATTTACCTATGGCGTTGCCAATATCTGTAAACACCTCCTTAGTCCAGAATTCTAAGGGAAGTCCTGGTAATTTAACCCAAATAAGTTTGTTTTTTGGCGTTTGCTTCAGTGGATTGAAGCCCACATACCAAGAGTACATAGCCAGAAAACCGCGACCCTTAACCCATGGCAGCACTAAAATTTTCTGAAGATCCTCCTCGCTTAAGAAGTGGAAGCTGTACCAGCCTCCCATTAATCTTACCATCATGGGAACATATCCCAAAAGGGATTTCCATTAAGATGCAAGCCAATGCCTCATCTCACCTTCTTCAATCTCAACGAAGTACCACTTACCCACCAGAGCCCTCTTCTAGAGGCTAGTTAGTCTGTCGAGCAGAACGTCATCGTTGAAGGATAGAATTGGTGCTAGTACAGTAATTTTGATGGCATCATGTTTTTTTCCACCCCGTCTTCCACCACCTTTTTTACCAGCCTCGTATATGCTTTGCTTTGAAAAATAGTTCGTTAATTTAATTATTTTATTTAATTGTTAAACGATAATTCCAATCCGGTTTATATATATATATATATATATATGTATGTCTATGCAATTTAGTTTTATATCAATGTAAACCTATGTGGAATGGGAAAATGGCAATGTGAGGGGTTCTATGTAATAAAATAATTTATTCTTTGAAAAATATTTGGTTAATTTAATATTTTTTTAATTGTTTTATTTAAGTTGTTATACGATAATTCCAATCTCAGAGTTGGTTTATATATATGTGTGTATGTAATTTAGCATTATATGAATGCAAGCCTATGTGGAATGGGAAAATGGCAATGTGAGGGGTTCTGTGTAATAAAATAATTTATTCTTTGAAAAATATTTGGTTAATTTAATATTTTTTTAATTGATTTATTTAAATTGTTAAATGATAATTCCAATCTCAGAGTTGGTTTATATATATGTGTATGTAATTTAGCTTTATATGAATGTAAGCCTATGTGGAATGGGAAAATGGCAATGTGAGGATGGTTTTTGTCTAATATCTTTTATATGACAATTTATGTGGAATGAGAAAAGAGCCACAATTTATGTGGAATGAGAAAAGAGCCACAATTTATGTGGAATGGGAAAAGAGAAATGTGACGAGGGTTTTGTGTGTAATGTCTATTTTTAGTCTCTACAATCATGAGGGTTGGAGTCATAACCTAATTCAATCCACTGGGTTATTGACAAAAAAGTAAAAAAGTTATTAGAATAAATTAAATAATAATTAAACAAAAGTAGTAAAAATCACTTTAGGAAAAATGAAGTGACTAATCGTTTTTGTTTACCATTTATGGTTTTCGGAGGAAGAAAATATTATTAAAAGGAGAAGGAGACTCATGGGAAGGCATGCAAAGAATTATTGGTGAATTGATTAAGGAGCTCAAGTAGCTTATTGAGAGAGGTGGAAACCCTTGTTGGTTCTCAATTTCGGTGTTGAGATATACACCCTACTCGGTGGCATTGGTTTTTGTGGTTGCAAAGCCACCCTATCCAATTATTGTGTTTTGCAATTTGATTCCATAGAATTCGATCTGACAACATAAGGAGGGGACCAAAATTTTAGTGTGCCCAAAAGATCAAATTAGTTGGAGGGAGGTTGAGTTCTACATTCATTGAAAATCTCACGGGGGCTTCACTGGGGAGAAATATCATACCACATGGGTTCATACTGGAGGATATATATTGAGTAAAAAATGACATAATATATTGGGGGATATATGGGGGGGATATATATTGAGTAAAAAATGACATAATATATTGGGGGATATATAGGGGGTAAAGGATTTTTATATTGGAAAATTAAAAAAATGGAGCTTAAAATTAATGAAAAATATAAAGGGGGATAAAAAATGTTAATGAAAAAATGGATACCGACAATATCTAGTGAAAGTAGGGGTTTTTTAAATTGGGAAGTTGTATTGGGTTCATATTGGTAGGGGGTTAAATACTGTGATTTTTAGAGGAATTTTCCAATATGTAGTCAAATTAATGGTATTGTTTAATATGCCACAAACACATGTGATATGTCAGAGGTTCATTGAGTGAATCCCCCATGGAAAATCTAATGTGGATTCCATATGGTTGATTCTCTACCCATAAGAGGAGGCCGAAAATATCAAGTTTTATAGGGGTTAAATCTGACTAAAGTTGCACAGGTCAAACTACTATTTGGCATGTCAATTGTCAAGGATTGAATCATCAAATTAAATGGGTCGAATAGCTCTGTCAAGTGGCTAAAATCTCTATGCATTCAAGGGGCGTGAGTAGAGGTTGAATTAATTTGGTTTATGATCGAGGTTTCCAAAGAGGAAGGGAATAATATAGCCTCCTTTTGAAGATGAGGAACCCATGTGAATTATCTAGAAGAAATTGGCAGTGGATATTGAACCTTGGGTCAAGTTAGCAATGGTTTAAAGAGGTTGATTCATTAGTGTGCATAAGTGGGATCTGGAGGTGCATTTCTAACTGTGCAAATCAAACCATTGTTTTGAGGGAGCGAGTTGTCCTATAGCTTAAGCTACTAATGCATATGATACATGGTAATTGATATGAGCCATTTGTTTGAGTTCACATTGACATAGAGATAAGATATAAACTAGAGGTTGAGGTTTATTATACCATGGGGTATAATTATTCTAAGGAAAGGGGCAAACTATCTGAAAACTATTTGAAGTAAAATCTTTGAGACAAATCTATGGGGCCAATCTATTATTTGTCAAATTTTTGATGAGCGCTTAACCAATTTATGCAACAATTGTGTTGCTTAGGGAAGGTTGATTTGGTGGCCATATTGTCATCTTACAAAGCTATGACCAAATCCTCCAAGTTTATACTTGAATTTACAGAGTTGTGTCAAATTGTTGAGGAATCATTTGGCGTCAGTAAGGGGGGACGAATTGCTAATGGAAATAGGACTTATTATCCATTGAAGGTTCACATTACCTAGTAGTTCCATGGCCAACAATTTGAGGGTTCATTCACTAGGTGTTATCCTAAAATATAATGCAATTTTGTCCTAAGAATTCTCATCAATAAAATATTATTTGAGTTATAGAATTTTTTTGGGTTTACAATCACAAGCCTTTTCTAAATTACAAGTAATTTTGCTCTGTGAAAGTGTGCAAATTTTGGATGCTTTTAGAGTATGAATTATTGAAATTATTTGTATGAAAATATTTTTTTGATATTTAATTGTAAATTATCCAAGGATATTATAGTGATGTCAGAGATAGTTTTCCTGCCGGCCTAAATGGATACTATAGTTGATGATTCCTCGAGATCAAGGGCACATAACCTATAGGAAGAAGAAGGAAAAGGAGAATATCCACTTAGAACAAGAGGAAGAAAGAGGAAAATTGAGGGACCACAAGGAAAAACCAATATAGGATCCATATAGTGGACACATAGGTTAAGGGCACTTGCCAATAGAGGATCCAACTTTATCAAGATGTCAAAGCAAAGTAGCTAATGTAGCAAGGCAAGAGGCTTGCCCAGGACCAAGTTCAATAGATGTTTCCCCTTATGATGGGGGAACTCAACACAATGGAGAGAATTTTTAGTAAGGGGGGATCAATAATCCAAGTGGATACCAATGGCTACCCACCTATTCCACTAGCTCAAAGCACGACTCTCCATCTTAACATTTTTTCTATAGTTTTTTCGAGTCCTAAATTTCTAAGGCTTTTTTTAGGCCCTAGATGACATATTTTTAATGCGGTAAGGCCTAGGTGATAACGTCAAGCCCTAGCCTAGGCCTAGTCAAATTGTGTACTTCTCAGTTAGACCTTTCTAACAGGCTACAAAGAAAATAGATAAAGATCATATGCAAAAGTTACTGCCCAAGGAAGTTGATGAACAAACTAACCCCATCTTGACCCGCAAACCTTTCGACACTTCATGTCCTAGGGTTAGGTTTTTAGATGTTTGGGGTTTACTTATTGTTTCTTTATGTTAAAAAGGGTCATACAGCTTCATTGTAATTTACTATAGAGAATGTGTGTAGCCACCACCATTCAAGCGTGTTTTTTTCATTTGACATTTTTACTATTTCAACACTTTCTATTTATTAGAAGTCATATTTTATTATATCTCTGTGTTTTAGTTATAAATCTATATTTCATTTCATTATGTTCATAAAGTTGGATCAGGCGTATAATATCCAATGTTAGAATGTTGAGAATAGGACTTTCCATATTGATGACTGGAACCTAGATTAGTTGAATCTGGTAACCTAGCACTAATATCTTTGAGTTGAAGTTGAACTTGATCAAGTTGTAGAAGAATATATTTCTTGGATCCATCACTTTTTAGAATGATCCTTCCAACAAAGGTCCTTATGTGCTAGTAGAGATCAACGATCTTCAATATTTTGTATCTCTGGTGTACAAATTCCCTGGGTTTAGTATCTAGTCTCCCTATTTAGAGTCAAAATCAAAATCATGCATAACTCCCCTTTCTCCCCTAATTTCCTAATAAACAGAGTCAATTTGATTCCATATGTATTGGGGGACTTGTTCCCTATTCATGCATGTTGATTCCCATGCTTATGATCTTTTTCTAGTGCCATCAAAACCATTGTGAGTTCCCAAAATTATGATCGAGCCAAAATGACCTTTATAGCCTAAGCAGGAAACTCACTCTAGAGGAATTCAGAAGGGCTTCACTAGGGGAGTGATACCGTACTACATGCATTCATATTGGGGATATATATTGAGGAAAAAATGATATAATATATTGGGGGTATATAGGGGGCAAAGGGTTTTTATATTCCCAACTATAAAAAATGGAGCTGAAAGTTAATGAAAAAATATAAAGGAGTATAAATAAATGTTAATAAAAAAATGGATACCTACAATATCTAGTGAAAGTATAGGGGTTTTTTAAATTGGGAAGGTGTATTGGGTTCATATTGGTAGGGGGTTAATTAATATGATTTTTAGAGGTATTTTCCAATATGTATTCAAATTAAGGGTATTGTTTAATATGTCATTAATGCACGTGATATGTCATAGGTTCATTGAGTGAAGCCCCCATGGAGGAATTATAGAGTGAACCAAAGGAGAATTAAATCTCAAAAAATGATTTGCAGTTAGTTTCTAGATAGGGAGTCAAACCAATGAAAAACATAGGAGGATTAAATGGAGTTAGGAAAATGAAATGTAATGGAATGATAAGGCCATAAAAAGGAGAGAATTGAAGAATTTTAAGCGATATCAATAATCAGAGGCCTGAGGAGACATAAAATAACACTTCCAAATTAAATTTCCATCCAAATTCACCCTCTTTACCATTGCATGAAGACATAAGGTGCTAACAAGCATCCATACTATGAAGTCATTCACACATATCATTATCATGATTGTAGAGATGAACTAGAGATGTTGTTGGTGTACATGCACATTAACTTAGCATAAAGGTATCATTGTTCTTTAGTTAGGTTTAGTGCTTTCATGTGGCTTACATGCACATTGACATAGAAGAAATCACACATAGCCTTATTTAGCTTTAGTTTTCTTTAGTTCTTGCATGAAGTTAAGCTTAACTTGTTTTATATATTGATTCTTTCATCACTATTGAATATACAAAGTTTATTCTCTCTTCCATGTTTTCTCAATTCTTGCAAGTTTATGTAATTATTCTCCAACTAGGTCCTTACATGCGCAAGCTCTAATAATTTAACATGGTATCAGAGCAGCGAGGGGCTTGGAGAAAGTGCATGAACAAATTTTTGTAGGTTTGAAGATCAAAGCATTGGAAAACGTTGGGAGAATTAAAGTGCCATAATTTTCCTCAAATTGAAAGTGTTGAAAATTGTTAGAGAATTGAATTGGCGAAAGAATGGAATTTCCATCTTTTCTCATCCTCAATCTATATAATTAATATGAATGGAAGCTAATGATTTTGCTTCATATTAGGAGCAAAGGCTTGTACCATAAAATCATGGGAATTGAGATAGAACCAATGTCAAAGGATGAGAAGTTCGATTGGCTTAAAATATCTGGCATGACTTATTAAAGGTTATGTCTATCTCTGTCTTGTGATATTATTTATTAAATCATATATGTAAAATCACCACATGAAATCTAAACTACATCAAAAGGATTATATGGTGATGAAGATGATCTAGAAGAACACCAATTGGAAACATAGAGATTGATTTATCATAGTAGTAATGAAGTTGGTGAAGACATATTTAACAACATGGAAAAATTTCCTCGAGATAGTGATGCACCTAAAGACTCTACTTCTTTTTTTGTTGATGAGAATTTTATCTTGTCCAATAATGAAGATGTCACACATGAGGAAATATCTTCCTCCACTAGTGATGAAGACTATGTTACAAATGGAAACACTTATTTCAAAAACATAGAAGAGGAATTTGATTCCTCTACTATTGATGGCGTTGATGATGTATATTTGATGAGGTATGAATTTGATGATATTCCACATGCATTCTAAGCCATAGATCCATGCATGCACATGCATTCATCCACAAAAGCATCCCTCAAGCCATGCACGCACATGAATGCATCCCTAGAGACATGTATACCCATGCATGGATATTTAATACATGCATCTAATTGTCAAACACATGCTAGAGTTGCGGGGAATTCATATTGGCATGCAACCATGTTTAAGGATAATCAGTCCTTGATCCAAACATCATAGTTGATATCTCTACTTCCAAAAAGGAAGCTTGTTCCTCCAGATCCATTTGCAAATAATGAGTCCACCTCCAACTATGTACTTAGTTGGGGATCCAGCCCCATTTGTTGGTCAAGAAAGAAGTAGGTTTCCATTGCTTTATTATAAACAAAGGTTGAGTAGAAAGGAGTAGTCAATATCACTATTCAAGCCATTTGGTTGCAACATTTCCTTTCCAATTTGGTATCATTTGACATCATTCAATTGTCATATTGTGTGACAATCATAATACACTGGAGTTTTGTAGAGATATAGTGCAATGACAACAGACCAAAGATATGGAGATTAACATGCATTGTAATAGAGGATTGATTCATGATGGGATCATTAAGCTACAATATCGTCCTAGTTCTAAGTATATTGTTGACATCTTGACCAAGACTTTCACTAAGCAGATGTTTCACTTTCTGTGGTACTGTCTCAGGGTGAAGGACACAATTTCCTCACAATTATCTTTCCTTTTAGTTATGCATTGTATTTTGATTGGGGGTTTTGTTTCCACTGGGTTTTCCCTCTTTCCTCTTTCATGCATTATACATGGGTACCTAAAATGGTCTTATTGTTGAGACTCATCCATCTTGCATCATACTCATCTAAGTTATGTTGAAGTGGGGGTGTAGCTGTACATGCACATTAACAAAACATAAAGCACACTTAGCTATAGTTAGCTTTACTACTTGCATGTGGTGCACATGCACATTAACAAAGTATAAAGTACCTTTCGATTTAATTAGCTTTAGTGTTTGTGTGTAGTTAAGCTTAACTTAACTGCTTTATGTGTTGATTTTTCATCACTTTTGAATATACAAAATCATTCTCCCTTCCGATTTTTCTCAATTCTTGCAAGTTTATGCAATTATCTCCACCTAGGTCCTTACCTTTTCAGGCTCTAATAATTTAACAAATGTGTTGGCCTTATTGGATGATATGGATGATTGTGAGTTGTTTCCTTTAACTTTTCCTCGAAGACCATTTCATTAACTTATTTCCATGTAAGGTGTGTTAGTCGCATATTGTCTCATAATGACACCTTCCTTCCCATAGTTGCCACATGGTGCTCTTGTTGGCAACGTTGGGCTCTCTAAGCCAGTGCACTCTTGCTTGTTCATCCCATCTAGGTTTTTTTTTTTTTTTTTTTTTTTTTTTTTGTAAGTGGGACATGGAGGTGAGCTTTGATCCACTTATGTTGGCATAAGTGAGGACACCATTTAATATAATCTCTCTAGATTCATCCACACTTTCAACCATTACCTCAAAGTGTCCCATAGCTCTAGGCTACGCCTTGTAAGAACTCAACTTTATAGAATAGTGAAAAACTCCTCAATCTCCACCATTAGATCTAATCCCTTTAAACATTATCAGCCATAATTTTAACATAAAACAATTGAAACCAATATATAATCATTTACCATTTTTAGCTACGACACTTTAGCTTGAAACTTGAGACCACTTAGTCACTTCCATAATTAACTTTAATACAATTGATACTTTTGACTATGATTATATTGTGGGAGCATTGTTGTTTGAAGAGGTGGAGAGGAAATATTTATAATAAGCTACCCAATGGAAGCAATAATAGCTAGGTGTCAATCCATAAAAAAATGGGAGAATTTGAGAGCTCCATCAAGATCAAATTCACAAGGAAGAATGGTAACATTAAATTTTGGTAGTATAATAAATCAAGGCATCTCAAAAAATATCATTTTAAGAAGTAGGAATCCATAATACTATGAAGAATTGTTATTAGATTTTGGTGTTTTTCATCACATGTGTCCATGTAGAAGTTGTTTTTTTTTATCAAGGTGTTGATGGTGGTATTTTTCTAATGGGAAATATTTTTCTTGTAAGATTTTTGGGGTTGGAAGCATTACTATTAAAATATTTGATGGTATTACAAGGATATTGACAAAGGTAAGACATGTTCTTGAACTAAAGAAGAGGTAATGAATGGGTCATATGAGAGAGAAAGGGATACGGGTACTCATAAACTACAAATTACTTCCACTTTTAAAATCATTGAAATTGAATTTCTGCCAACATTGTACTTTTGGAATCTAATGTAGACAAAAGTTTAAAGAAGGAATTCATGTTATTAGGGTGCTCTAGATTATATTTGTTTTGATGTTTGGGTGAAATACCTTATAGTTTCTTTTAGAGGACCATCATATTTTGTTACATCTATAGATGATTTCTCCATAAATGTGTGGGTCTATGTCTTAAAAATGGAAAATGATTTTTTTTATATACATAAAGAATTTAGAGTTAAGGTAGAAAAGAGAACTGACAAGTTGATCAAATGTTTGAGGATAAAAAATGGTGGAAAGTTCACATCTTGAGAATTTGAAAAATATTGCAAAGAAGTTGTGATTGAAAGACATAAAGCCACTATATACACTCCAAGACTCTTCTATAAAGATAAAGGAGCATGCTTAACAATGCCAATTTATAACAAAAGTTATGGGCTGAATCTGTCAATACTACTTTCTATCTAATAAATTATTACTATTAGTTTCAATAAATTTTAAAATCCTTGAAAAGGTATGGATAGGTCATCCTTGTGATTATTCACATTTGAAAATATTGGTTGTTAAACTTATGCTATTACTCCTAAAAATCAGTGTTCTAAGATGTACCCCAATTTGAAGAAATATGTCTTTGTTAGTTATGAGGATATAGTTAAGGGATATAGATTGTCACATCCTACCTCCCTCATAATAATCATTTGTAGAGATGTAGTATTTGTTGAATCCCCTTTATTAAATTTAGATATTGTAAAAGTTGATTTCAAACTAGAACAAGAACCACATAATCCACAAATTTACTTGTAGACTTAACCATCTATAGAAACTATGAAGAAGGATGAAGATTATAATGATAAATAATTTCATGATGTTGAAGATATTTTGGAAATTTCACAACCAACATTGAGAAGATCTACATTTGACAAAAATCCTCCTAAGATGTATACTAATTTCAAGGAAAATTTTAAGGATGTATTTTTTTTTTTAGAAGCCTTGGTAAATCTGACTAGTCCACAATATGCATTATATAAAATGTTAGGCCATATTTTTGTAAAAATATTCAAATTTATAATACTCTTATGCAGTCTTTATATAAATTTTTGACAATTTTAATGGTAAATCAATTTTATACTATAAATTTTTGGCGAATAATTTTTATAGAAAAATGGAAATTAACAAATCTTTTTTTTTTTAAAAAACATGGAAAATTAGCCCACCTACAAATATTACCCCCTAAAATTTTCCCTGACCAATTTTGTTTCATCTATTTCTTTTATTACTGATGATGTGGAACCCTCTTGTTATTAGGAAGCAATATATAATATTGATAATGCTAAATGGAATATTACAATGAAAGAATAGATGGATGCTTTGGAGAAAAGAAAAAACATCAGACCTCGTAGAACTTCTAAAATATAGAAAATATTTTAAGTGTAAGTGGGCTTGCAAATTAGAGAAGGGTGTTACGAGTAAATTTGAAACATATAAAGCTAGACCAATAGCAATGGGATATTCTCAAATGGAAAATTTTGATTTCAATAAGATCCTTAGCAATTATTAAGCTCATTTCTTTTCATATTGTATTATCACTAATTTTTATACTTGATCTTGAGCTAGAGTAGTTAGATGTTAAAATAAAAATTTTATATGGATATTTTGATGAGGAAATATACATGGAAAATCTAGAAGGATTTTTCAACATTGTAAAATAAGGTTTGTTGTAACCTTAGGAATTCATTGTATGGTTTGAAGAAGACTACTAGGAGTGAGTATGACCATTGTGTTCACTTTAAAATCTTGAATGGTATATTTATTATCTTGGTGATATATGTTGATGGTATGCTTATCGCAAGCAAAAGCGTGGACATGATCAATAGGTTAGAAGCTCTATTTGCTAGGATTTTGTTTTTTTCTTTTCTGCACGGAAAAATGAGTAATTTTATTAATGAAAATAAAATTACATGTTGCATTTGCTGATAACGAAGCATCACCAAGCCATTGCCTGATGATAAGAATAAACATACAAAGGAAAATGAACTAATATACAATGGGAGAAAAACTAAGTTTTCCTCTCTATTTTCTTCTCAACCTTGTGCAAACCCCCTTGAGACAGCAAAATAGTGACAAGTGCGAGCTAAGTGTCATCACATCTAGTATTGTCTTTGTCTGAATTTGAATTGTCTGATGAATTAGTACACTTGTACCCACTAGGTTCCATTGTTTTTGGCATCTCTGTTGTTTGTACTTGGTTATTATGAGGTTCCATGGGTTCTTTTGTATGTTCCCCCTGGGTTTTTGTTGCCTGTGTTGTCTGGGTGTTCCCAAAAGCAATGGGTTCCTCATTTGCCTCGTCTTCCTACTCTTCCTGCTTTGGTGGGGGGAAATTCCAGCCATTAGGCTGTTTACCAGTTCTCTTCTTTATATTGAATTATTTCTTAGCATATCGACACATGTTCCTAAGGTGTTGTGTGTTCTTGCAAATTGTGCACCTAAAAGTTGTGTTCTCATAGTCTAGAATCTAAGTCCAGTTCCTCTGATTATGGATCAGATGGATATGGTTTGGTAGTCCTTTACTGAGATCTACTTCCACACATATCCGCGCATATGTGTAGATCCTCTCCTCCATTCTCTGTGTATATGTCTTAATATATGACCCAATAATGTTCCCAATGCCAGTAAGAACACATTCATCCCAGAAATGAAGAGGAAGGTTGTGCACCTGAACCCAAACAAGCATTCTTGAGACAACCATGGTGTTTGCATCAAAATATGGGAACCAAGGAGTGATGAACAGGCTCGTCGATCCCCAGAACCATGGACCCTCCTACATAATGTTGTCCCTAGCCTTTGCAGAAGGGAATTTTAATATGAAGAAACCTTTTGAGCAAAGATGAATTTCATAATCCATGGACCAGTTGGTCAAGATCCAGTGAAAAAGCTCTACCGGTTTTGGCCAAAAATAGTTGAAATGAAAAATGATGTCTTTTGATTCAAACGCTAAATAGTTTATGTTTATTCTGGTGTTATCAATTTCAAGTTCAGGAATTGTACTCAGCTGCTCCACTATGTATGGGTTGGGGGTAGAACCTCCCAATTTTGTTTGTTCTGTTTTTTCTCTTTTCCCCTCTAGATTTTTTTTTGAAAGATTCTTCCCACTGCTTTTGTTTCTGTTTGTCCTCCGTGTTTTTGGATTTGCTGTTCTCGTATCAACCTCCATGGAATTTTTATTTACTGGTTGTTGCAGCCCCACCATGCAGTCTTCGATTGAGAATGATGGGAGAAGCTTCAAGAATGTGGTACTCCTTTAAGGACCCATCCTGCATTACTCTACCTTCAAATATCAATTTTTCATTTGGGTTGGGTACCCAAACAGTTACTCGATGTTTTGTTTTAGATGATTTACGCGGCTTGTGCTTTTTAGCCAAATTATCACTGATGACCCAAGAGGGGTTTTAAGAAAGACTTGGAAGTGCATAGGACTAACCTTGTTCCAGGAGTTGAAGAACCCTTCGTTTACACTAGTCCTCAAATCATAGGGGAGTCCAAATAGCCCGGAGGGCAGGGGTCAGCATCACTAGACCAAGGAAGGGAACAGGGCCTCTATAGATAAACACAGGTGCCGATGTTGAAACCACTGCGGCAATGACAGGCAAAAGAATAAAAAATGGCATACCAACAAGGGAAAGGCACAAGGGGTAAACACACAACCGTCGAGAGCACTACACTGAGATCAGTTAAAATTCCACCCCTTGACGCACCAAGGCACAAAGTCTGGCAATCTCACTTCATCGTCCCTACCACCACAATGAGAAAACCATGACCCAGCCGACGAAAAGGGCACACATTTTTGTCTAACTCTATTGAGCAGCAAACAATGGGAAATAGGTAGCTGCAAGAAACCTCAGCCCAAAACCTGAAGAGGACAAAGGCACAACCCGCAGCACAAAATCTCGACAGCTCCCCTCGAATGTCCTTCCCCATGCCCCATAATAGCCACACCATTTGGGATGCACAAACAACGAAGAACCACATTTGAAACAAAGCTCAAAGCCGACCAGACGATGATGGTCTTGCTACCCTGTATGCAGAGACCTTCTTTGACTTGTTTTCTCCTGTATTCACAAATACCAGGGAACCTGCGATCCAACAAACTATATGCTCCTGCCAAAAGGGATCTTTAGAATGCCAAAAACTATGAACCATAACTTGCCATCCACCCGATGTCTTAGCCTCCTTGATGCACTGCACGCAAACCATGGCTACCGCCTCCAATCCTCGTTTCTCGGGCCTCGATGACATAGTGTTGTTATGCTCCATATTTCAAGAGATATCCTCTAGCTAGCTAAATTCTCTTGTTTGATAATCCCTGTCACTTTGTTTGTATTGGCTAGGAGTCTTATATGAAGGGTCTAGGAGAAACAAAAACAAATATTGGGAATATAAATATATCGAACGAAGAAATATAGTAAGCTCGGGATATTACAACATATATGTGTGGAGAAAATACCTATGTCGTATGGATATTGTGAAACCTATAAATATTCATTTATCTTATCATTTTAAGGTTCCTTCAAGTTGATATCCCAGTAGTGAGGAAGAAAATGATTATATATGCCTCATGTACCATATGCTAATGTAGTGGGAAGTTTAATGTATGCAATGATATGTACTAGACTAGATATTTTCACATGCATATGGTGTTGCCAGTGGATGCATAAAATATCTAGGAAGAGAGCAATGAAAAGAAATGAAATGTGTATTTTGGTGTATTAGAGGCATAAGTGATTATTGCAAAACCTTTAAAAGTTGTAGTGATTTTTCTTGTGGTTATGTTGATTTAGATTTTGCAAGTAATTTGGGTAAGAGGAGATCGACTTCAAGTTATGTCTTTATCTTGTAGGAGGACCATACCAATCCACTCAACAAGTTGTTCATGCAGGAGGAAGTGATCCAACCACTTTGCAACATATTCATCTCCCGACCTACCATTGTCCCAAGTAGGGATAACCATGGAGGGGAAAATATCAGCAATATTGTGGTCCATAATGATATCCTTGATGCGATCAGCCAAAGCGTCCACCCTTCTGGAACTCCCCCATACCTCGTTAAGGAAAGTTGTATAGTTTAGATCCCCTATAATGATAAGAGAAGTGAGGTCTAGTATCTACGACACGATCAAATTATCCGAGAAAGTGGCATGATCTCTGTATGGAGCATAGACATTTAAAATGTCAATTCTTCCCTTGAGACTACGGATGTGACCAGCAAGGAAGATGCCAACAAAACATGAAAAAGCCTTGAATTTAACCCACCGAGAATTCCAAATAACCACAGCCCACCCGAGAGGCCAATAGCGTTAGTGGCCGCCATGTGCTAGTCGGGAAGCATCTTCCTAAAGTACTCAATCACCTGTGGAACCGCATGCTTAGTTTCATGTAGTAGAATAATAAAAGGATGAAGAGAAGAGAAGATAACCTTGAGGGCCAGTAATTTTGGAGCGCCCCCCAAACCTCGAATATTCCGAGAGAGGATGAAGGTCATGTTAGACCATAGGCAAGCATCCATGCTCCAAAGGCCCGAGGAGGGGTAAAACCAGCAATAGGATCATCAATGAGGGTATGAGCATCAACCAGACTAAATGGGAGAGGCTGAGGGCGACCTTGAAAATGTCTGTTATCACGGTTTTGTTTGTGTCAGATAGTGAAATTACCGTAGAGGAGCGGCTGATCCGGGGGGGGGGTGAGTGGCGAGGTGGCTTGTGGATTGTGAGAGAATGGAGATCCAGAGTCTTCTTCTGGAGAAGGAAATCAAGGTCACTATCCACGAAGTTTGTGGGTGAGTTAAGAGGAGAATGTGCCAATGCATGACTAGTTCCAGATGTCGGGGAATGGGGAGAGACACGAGAAGGTGACGGCACGGGGACATACATGATGTGTGGGGAAGAGGGAACATCACATGATGTTGAATGACAAGGAGCGGAATGCAGAGGCGGCAGGCAGTCACAGGGATAGGAAGTGTTCTTATCTTTAGGGATGGGTGAGGTGGCATTGGTCGAGGGAACACCAGACCCATCAAAAGATCGGGTGGATGAAAGAATATTGATAGGAGCAGAGTCAAATGGATTTGCAAACAGATGAGAATAATGATGTCCATAAAAGTGTAGTTTCGGAATACCTGATTTCTGAAGAGAACCACACTTGTGAGAAGGGGTCTCATTCCAACTATGTGGAGAAACAAAAAGTGGATCATCATTATTTTTCCGATCACCATGAGGATGTCGATGGTGTGCCATAATTCTACCACCCAGCCATGGATGATAATGTGCCAGTAGATGTCTTGTATGATGACAATTTAGACACCGAAATGGAACCCCCCAGAAATCTAGCCTCTGAACCAGGTGAGTGTTTCCCTAGCTCAATTCAATATGATCCGAAAACCCCCCTTTGTACTCCTTTTCAATTAAAATCCGTGCAACACACTTATCTGGTGCACCAGTGGATCAACATACACAATATTTCCAATGGTGTTGCGTATATCCATGAAAACTTGTGGGGTCCAGAATTCAATGGGAATTCCAGGTAGCTCAACCCAAATCAACTTGTTTTGATAGGTCTCCTTCAACAGATTAAACCCAATGTACTAAGAGTGTAACGCCAGAAAGCTCTGCCCGTTAATCCAAGGAATTGCTTTGATTTTCATAAGATCCTCCTCGCAGAGGAAGTGAAAGTTGTAGCAACCATTTAATAGTCGCACCATTGTAGGCATATAACCTAACAATGTTTTCCATTTTATGCCAACCCAACACCACATATCAGCGTCGCTCAAATCAACAAAATACCACTTACCAAAAAGAGCTCGCTTCTGAAGGTTGATAACGCGGTTGATCAACACGTCATGGTCAAAAATCAGAGCAGGTGTCGGAGATGTAATTTTAATAGATCAATTGTGATGGCGGGATCGACGTTCATGAACTGCGTGGGGTTACCGATGCAAACCTGAGTCCACATGTTAGTCATCTCGAAGGTGTATCGATGGATGAGTCGAGTGCCAAGTGTCATGGACAATTGGGTTCCACTGCCCAAAATTTGACTTAGCATCTAGCGTGGCATGGATAAAAGCCTCATGTGTTGAGGTGTCAGATTCTAGCAAGTTCATGACCACATAAGCGGGGAAAAGGAACCAATGCAACCAAGAGGAAAGGGATGGAATGTATATGCAGATTTAATATATGTCAGGTGGTAGGTCAAATATAAAAGGATACTTCAGATGATCACTCACAAGAATATATAGGGATCCACAATGCCCAAATCACAATGCACTGAGCCCATAGAGCATATCAACCACATAGCGCCAAAAGTGGTGAAATGCTGCCGAAAACAAATCCAAATGAGGTAGGTGCTCAGGGTGACGGAGTAGAAAATAGAAGGGATTAGATCAAGAATGGGTGAGCAGGGATCCCAAACCAGATATGTCAGGAGGCAAGTGACAGAGTAGAATATGAGATGTAGACCCCAATCACCTCAATACGAGAGTAACCGAACCGCCCCAACCGAAAGTTAAAAAGACGTCGGAGAATGAACAGACCCCGGTACCAGAAAAATCAAACCATCTCGGAACTGAACCAGAGCAGAAACACAGTCGTGGAAAGAGCTTCCAAACTAGAAGCACAATGAGAGAGAGAGAGTATTATACACCTTCACAACAACAACAACATGAGAAACCAAGACATGTCCTCCATCGATTATAAACCCAAATACCAAAAGCCTTGTAAGGTCGAGAAATGATGAAAGAATTTACCCACCGATTGCAGAGAGTTTGATAATTTGTAATGCGAAAACAAGATCCCTCTCCTAGTGAAAATTTTGGACAGATGAGATTAAGGATCTTAGTCCAGAGAGGCATACGGTTGTCGAGTGGGAGGAAGAATATGAGTTTGAAATATGCAGATAAGAAGGTATGAAGCGAGATAGGAAAGCACTAGAATATGGAGGACTTCCGAATGGAGAAACAAGTGAATTGCAATGAGAAGCGGAAATGGAATGTTATGTGTATCTGAGAAGATAGCTATAGAAGAAAAATGTGCCAATATTAATGGAAACACCTTTGCAGGGTATAGCAAGTGAAGGGGAAATGGGCCAGTGACAAAATAGAACCACTGCCCCAGGGAAATGGTGATAGACCAGGAAACTCCCCAAAGATCACAGACGGGTAAAAGTGGAACAAACAAAAAGACAATGGAAAGATCATACCAAGATCAAACTAGAATGTGGGGTATGACACATCAAACCTAGAACAATATTGCAGTGCTTGCAACCCGCCTTCATTGTTCAACTTCCCCACCAGCTTTTGAGTATGAACTCAACTCAATTGTCTAGCTTACATTAAAGTCTGATCTTTCTGATGTTGTATCAAACACTACATTGCTTCACAGGTTCAGGTGATTGTTTTGAATGCTAATATGTGCTGCCTAGACTGTCGTCACAAGGTCTCAACAGTGCTCTCCAAAATGGACAATACGTTTTCTTCGTCACATTCTACACATTGACATTAATTTTTGCAATGAAACATGTATGAAAGAATCTTTTCGCTCCCTTGTGTTCATTTCGTTTTACTATTTTCTAAATATGTTTATTGTGATGATGGGCATATTTGCTGGATTATGTGGTGGATGTGGCACGAAATAAAGTGACAGCGAGAGGGCGCGTGGATCCGAAGAAGAGAATGCATTGGATCTCCTTAATTTGGAGAATCTTCTTCTTTTTCAACTTGAGGGCATGGATCGGTTCCCTTACTTCAGCAAATGGGGAGTGTGTGGTCATTAAGCTATGTAGAGGCTTAAGGGCCTCATCTATTTTAGTCAGCTCCTATTTCAGGCTCGCCTTCTTCTTCCACTCCCATCTTTTAACCACTGCTTTCAGGTTTCAAAGCCTGCTTAGAAACCTTTCCATGGGAGTAAGGCCATCGTTTTTATCCTTTTCTTCAAGCCAGTGTACTTGGACAAGGGAGTCGAATCCTATGTCTTCGAGCCAAACCCTATTAAACTTAAATGGCAAACCAACTCTTATATCAACATTGCACCAAAAGGGAGTGATTGACCGATGTTATGAAATGTAATTTTCAATAATGAAAGATCTCACATCCCCCATCTTTTCCACCATTTTTATCTTGTATTAGAAATCAGTCAAGTCTCTTTCCTATATAATTAATACCACTTCTTCCATTGTCCCAAGTAGGAGCATTTTTTGGTGGACAAATGTCTACTAGATTATGATAAAAAATAATGTCTCTAAGTTTTTGTTCCATCTTATCCACTGTTCTGGATTGACCCCACAACTCTTCTATCCCAGTAGTACAGTTAAGATCCCCTGCCAAAATAAGAGATGATGAATGAAGGATCCCAGATGCCTCCAAAATATCCCAAAAACACTCCCAATCCCTGTAAGGGGCATACACATTAAGGATGTGTGTCCTCCCCGGGATGCCTCTGATACTTCCAGCCAGGAAAATGCCCGCCGAATAGGAAAAGGCCTTCAGATTTTCCCATCGGGGATCCCAAAAGGTAGCTAAACCCCCCAGACCCGCTAGTAGCCACAATGTACCATTTTAAAAGCATCCTACAAAAATATTCAATAGTTTGTGATGTCGAATGCATTGATTGTTGAATGAGAATAATATTAGAACGAGAAGAGAGAAAGAGATCTTTTAGGGTGAGGAATTTTGGAAGGGCCCCCAAACCCCTAATATTCAAGGAAAGGATAGAATTCATTTAGGTCTAGTAGAGGGCATGCATGCTCTAAGTGCCCTGGGGGAGATAGGTGATGAAATGGGAATATCGATGAGGGACGACGAATTAGTCAAAGTTATATGAGTTTGACGAGGGAAACCTCTGTTATGTGTGTGCCTAACAATTATATTCCCAACAGAGGATGGGCTAATTACAGGGGACCCAGAACCATGCGGTTTATGGATGGTGAGAGAGTGAAGGTCGAGGGTCTTCCTTTGTAGTAAGAAATCTAGGTTGTTATCAATGGAATTGTTAGGTGATGAAACCATAGACTTTTGTGAGGTAGGCCTGGCTAGGGGAGAATTTGGTTGGGTGGCCGGTGATGGAAGATTTTGTGCTTGTGTATATGTGGCATATGAGGTAGATGGAATGTCAAATTGAGTATTCTATGACAGTACCGAAAACGGGGGCAGAGCAGGGGTGGTAAGGAACTGATATTGTTCTTGATGGGGTGAGTCGGAAGCTATATGAGAACCGGAGTGTTTCGACGTCACGGGGGAGGTGTGAACATGAATAGGGAAAGAGTAATTATTTACAAAATGGGGTGACGACACGGAAAAAACAGGTTTGTGTGAATAGAGCTACTTGGGCCTATGGATTGACCACCCGGTTCTATAGCTAGGCCGTGATGTGGGGAGAAGCAATCAGACTTGTTCTCCTTCTGGTAATGGTGATGTGTCCCTTTACGCTCCAGTGAAGGCCGCCACCCGCCTCTTCCTTTTGGACAATTTGCTATTAGATGGCCTGTTTGATGGCAATTGAGGCATCTAAAGGGTATGCCCCAAAAGTCCAGACATTGTCTGAGATTAATGTCCTCCCATCTTAAATCAATATGGTCTAGGAAAGCCTCTTTGAAGTCCTTTTCAATTAGGACCCATGCAATCCTTTTGTCCCTGGCCCCCAGACATCGTGGGTCAACATAAATGAATTTACCTATGGCATTGCCAATATCTGTAAACACCTCCTTCATCCAAAATTCTAAGGGAAGTCCTAGTAATTTAACCCAAATAAGTTTGTTTTTGGCTTTTGCTTCAGTGGATTGAAGCCAACATACTAGGAGTACATAGCCAGAAAACTTTGACCCTTAACCCATAGCAGTGCTAAAATTTTCCGAAGATCCTCCTCTCTTATGAAGTGAAAGTTGTACTAGCATCCCATTAATCTTACCACCATGGGAACGTATCCCAATAGGGATTTCCATTTAGATGCAAGCCAATGCCTCATCTCAGCTTCTTCAATCTCAACGAAGTACCACTTACCCACCAGAGCCCTCTTCTGGAGGCTAGTTACTTTGTCAAGCAGAACGTCATGGCTGAAGGATAGAATTGGTGCTAGTGCAGTAATTTTGATGGCACGATGTTTTTTGCCACCCTGTCTTCCACCACCTTTTTTACCAGCCTCGTATATGCTTTGCTTTGGAAAATAGTTCGTTAATTTAATTATTTTATTTAATTGTTAAACGATTATTCCAATTCGGTTTATATATATATATATATATATATATATATATATATATATATATATAGATATATATATCTATATCTATATATATATATATATATATATATATATATATATATATATATATATATATATATATATATAGTGTGTGTGTGTGTGTGTGTCTATGAAATTTAGATTTATATCAATGTAAGCCTATGTAGAATGGGAAAAGAGCAATGTGACGAGGGTTGTGTGTGTAATGTCTATTTTTAGTCTCTACAATCATGAGGGTTAGAGTCCTAACCTAATTCGATCCACTGGGTTATTGACAAAAAATAAAAAAGTTATTAGAATAAATTAAATAATAATTAAACAAAACTAGTAAAAATCACTTTAGGAAAAATAAAGTGACTAATCGTTTTTGTTTACCATTTATGGTTTTCGGAGGAAGAAAATATTATTAAAAGGAGAAGGAGACTCACAGGAAGGTGTGCGAAGAATTATTGGTGAATTAGTTAAGGAGCTCAAGTAGCTTGTTGAGAGAGGTAGAAACCCTTGTTGGTTCTCAATTTCGGTGTTGAGATATACACCCTACCTAGTGGCATTGGTTTTTGTGGTTGCAAAGCCACCCTATCCAGTTATTGTGTTTTACAATTTGATTCCATAGAATTCGATCTGACAACATAAGGAGGGGAACAAAATCTTAATGTGCCCAAATGATCAAATTAGTTGGATGGAGGTTGAGTTCTACATTCGTTGAAAATCTCACGGGGGCTTCATTGGGGAGAAATATCATACCACATGGGTTCATATTGGGGGATATATATTGAGTAAAAAATAACATAATATATTGGGGGATATATTTGGGGGGGGGGGGGGTGGGTGTATATATTGAGTAAAAAATGACATAATATATTGGGGATATATAGGGGTTAAAGGATTTTTATATTGGAAAATATAAAAAAATGGAGTTTAAAGTTAATGAAAAAATATAAAGGGGGATAAAAAATGTTAATGAAAAAATGGATACCGACAATATCTAGTGAAAGTAGGGGCTTTTTAAATTGGGAAGTTGTATTGGGTTCATATTGGTATTGGGTTAAATACTGTGATTTTTAGAGGGATTTTCCAATATGTAGTCAAATTAAGGGTATTGTTTAATATGCCACGAACACATGTGATATGTCAGAGGTTCACTAAGTGAATCCTCCATGGAAAATCTACTGTGGATTCCACATGGTTGATTCCCTACCCATAAGAGGAGGCCGAAAATATCAAGTTTTATAGGGGCTAAATCTAACTAAAGTTGCAAGGGTCAAACTGCTAGTTCGCATGTCAATTGTCAAGGATTGAATCATAAAATTAAATTGGTTGAATAGCTCTGTTGAGTGGCTAAAATCTCTATGCATTCAAGGGCTGTGAGTAGAGGTCAAATTATTTTGGTTTAGGATCGAGTTTTCCAAAGAGGAAGGGAATAATATAGCCTCCTTTTGAAGAGAAGGAACCCATGTGAATTATCTAGAAGAAATTGGCAGTGGATATCGAACCTTGGGTCAAGTTAGCAATGGTTTAAAGAGGTTGATTCATTAGTGTGCATAAGTGGCATCTAGAGGTGCATTTCTGACTGTGCAAATCAAACCATTGTTTTGAGGGAATGAGTTGTCCTGTAGCTTAAGCTACTAATGCACATGATGCATGGTAATTGATATGAGCCATTTGTTTGAGTTCACATTGACATAGAGATAACAAATAAACTAGAGGTTGAGGTTTATTATACCATGGGGCATAATTGTTCTAAGGAAAGGGGCAAACTATCTGAAAATTATCTGAAGTAAAATCGTTGAGACAAATCGATGGGGCCAATCTATTATTTATCAAATTTTTGATGAGCGCTTGACCAATTTATGCAACAATTGTGGTGCTTATGGGAAGGTTGATTTGGTGGCCATGTTGTCATCTTACAATGCTATGACCAAATCCTCCAAGTTTATACTCGAATTTGCAAATTTGTGTCAAATTGTTGAGGAATCATTTGGCGTCAGTAAGGGGGGACGAATTGCTAATGGAAATAGGACTTATTATCCAATGAAGGTTCACATTACCTAGTAATTCCATGGCCAACAATTTGAGGGGTCATTCACTAGGTGTTATCCTAAAAAATAATGTAATTTTCTCCTAAGAATTCTCTTTAATAAAATATTATTTGAGTTGTAGCTTTTTTTTGGGTTTACAATCACGAGCCTTTTTTAAATTACAAGTAATTTTTCTGTGTGAAATTGTGCAAATTTTGGATGCCTTTAGCGTACGAATTATTGAAACTATTGTATGAAAATAATTTTTCGTTATTTAATTGTAAATTATCCAAGGATATTATAATGATATCAGATCTTGTTTTCTTGTTAGCCTGAATGTATACTATAGTTGATGATTCCTCGAGATCAAGGGTACATAACCTATAGGAAGAAGAAGGAAAATGAGAATCTCCACTTAGAACAAGAGGAAGAAAAATAAAATTGAGGGACCACAAAGAAAAACCAATATAGGATCCATATAGCAGACACATAGATTAAAGGCACTTGCCAATAGAGGATCCAACTTTATCAAGATGTCATAGAAAAGCAGCTAATGTAGCAAGGCAAGTGGCTTGCCTAGGACCAAGTTCAATAGATGTTTCCCCTTATGATGGGGGAACTCAACACAATGGAGAGAATTTTTTGTAAGGGGGGATGACTAGTCCAAGTGGATACCAATGGATACCCACCTATCCCACTAGCTCAAAGCACAACTCTCCATCTTAACATTTATTCTATAGTTTTTTCATGTCCTAAACTTTTGAGGCTTTTTTAGGCCCTAGATGGCATATTTTTAATGCAGTAAGGCCTAGGTGATAATGTCAAGCCCTAGCTTAGGCCTAGTCAAACTGTGTACTTCTCACTTAGACCTTTCTAACAGGCTACCAAAAAAACTAGACAAAGATCATATGCAAAACTTACTGCCCAAGGAAGTTGATGTACAAACTAACCCCATCTTGACACGAAAACCTTTCAACATTTCATGTCCTTGGGTGTTTCCTTATTGTTTCTTTATGTTAAAAATGGTCGAACGGCTTCATTGTAATTCACAATAGAGAATTTGTGTAGCCACCACCATTCAAGCGTGTTTTTTCATTCAACATTTTTACTGTTTCAACACTTTCTATTTATTGGAAGTCATCTTTTATTATATCTCTATGTTTTAGTTATAAATCTATATTTCATTTCATTATGATCATAATGTTGGATCAGGCATACAATCTCCAATGTTAGAATGTTGAGAATAGGACTTGCCATACTGGTGACTGAAACCTAGATTACTTGAATCTGGTAACCTAGCACTGATATCTTTGAGTTGAAGTTGAACTTGATCAAGTTGTATAAGAATATCTTTCTTGGATCCATCCCTTTTTAGAATGATCCTTCCAACCAAGGTCCTTATGTGTTAGTAGAGATCAATGGTCTTCAATATTTTGTATCTCTGGTGTACAAGTTCCCTGGGTCTAGTATCTAGTCTCCCAATTTAGAGTCAAAATAAAAATCATGCATAACTCCCCTTTCTCCCCTAATTTCCTCTTAAACAAAGTCAATTCCATTCCATATGTATTGGGGGACTTGTTCCATATTCATGCATGTTGATTCCCATGCTTATGATCTTTTTTAGTGCCATCAAAACGATTGTGAGTTCCCAAAACTATGATCGAGCCAAAATGGCCTTTGTAGCATAATCAGGAAACTCATCCTAGAGGAATTCATAGGGGCTTCAATAGGGGAGTGATACCATACCACGTGCATTCATATTGGGGATATATATTGAGGAAAAAATGACATAATATATTGGGGGTATATAGGGGGCAAAGGGTTTTTATATTCTCAACTATAAAAAATGGAGCTGAAAGTTAATGAAAAAATATAAAGGAGTATAAATAAATGTTAATAAAAAATGGATACCTACAATATCTAGTGAAAGTAGGGGTTTTTTAAATTGGGAAGGTGTATTGGGTTCATATTGGTAGGGGGTTAATTAATGTGATTTTTACAGGTATTTTCAAATATGTATTCAAATTAAGGGTATTGTTTAATATGCCATTAATACACGTGATATGTCATAGGTTCATTGAGCAAAGCCCCCATGGAGGAATTATAGAGTGAACCAAAGGAGAATTAAATCTCAAAAAGTTATTTGCAATTAGTTTGTAGATAGGGAGTCAAACCAATGAAAAACATAGGAGGATTAAATGGAGTTAGGAAAATGAAATGTAATGGAATGATAAGGCCATAAAGAGGAGAGAATTGAAGAATTTTAAGCGATATCAATAACCAAAGGCCTGAGAAGACATAAAATAACACTTCCAAATTAAATTTCCATCCAAATTCACCCTCTTTGCCATTGCATGAAGACATAAGGTGCTAACAAGCATCCATACAATGAAATCATTCACACATATCATGATCATGACTGTAGAGAGGAACTAGAGATGTTTTTGGTGTACATGCACATTAACTTAGCATAAAGGTATCATTGTTATTTAGTTAAGTTTAGTGATTGCATGTGGTTTACATGCACATTGACATAGAAGAAATCACACATAGCCTTATTTAGCTTTAGTTTTCATTAGTTCTTGCATGAAGTTAAGCTTAACTTAGTTGTTTTATGTATTGATTCTTTCATCACTATTGAATATACAAAATTTATTATCTCTTCCATTTTTTCTCAATTCTTGCAAGTTTATGCAATTATTCTCCAACTAGGTCCTTACATGTGCAAGCTCTAATAATTTAACATGGTATCAGAGTAGTGAGGAGCTTGGAGAAGGTGCATGAACAATTTTTTGTAGGTTTGAAGATCAAAGCATTGGAAACTGTTGGGAGATTGAAAGTGCCATAATTTTCCACAAATTGAAAGTGTTGAAAATTGTTAGAGAATTGAATTGGTGAAAGAATGGAATTTCCATATTTTCTCATCCTCAGTCTGTATAATTAATATGAATGGAGGCAAATTATTTTGCTTCATATTAGGAGCAAAGGCTTGTACCATAAAACCATGGGAATTGAGACAAAACCAATGTCAAAGGATGAGAAGTTCGATTGGCTTAAAATATTTGGCATGACTTATTAAAGGTTATGTCTATTTGTGTCTTGTGATATTATTTATTAAATCATATATGTAAAATCACCACATGAAATCTAAACTACATCAAAAGGATTATATGGTGAGGAATATGATCTAGAAGAACACCAATTGGAAACATAGAGATTGATTTATCATAGTAGTAATGAAGTTGGTGAAGACATATTTAACAACATGGAAAAATATCCTCGAGATAGTGATGCACTTGAAGACTCTACTTCTTTTGTTGTTGATGAAGTTGTTGTAGATGAGAATTTTATCTTTTCCAATAATGAAGATGTCACACATGAGGAAATATCTTCCTCCACTAGTGATGAAGACTATGTTACAAATGGAAACACTTATTTCAAAAACATAGAAGAAGAATTTGATTCCTCTACTATTGATAGTGTTGATGATGTAGATCTGATGAGGTATGAATTTAATGATATTCCACGTGCATTCTAAGCCACAGATCCATGCATGCACATGCATTCATCCGCAGAAGCATCCCTAAAGCCATGCATGCACATGAATGCATCCCTAGAGGCATGCAACCATGTTTAAGGATAATCTGTCCTTGATCCAAACATCATAGTTGATACCTCGACTTCAAAAAAGGAAGCTTGCTCCTCCAGATCCATTTGCAAAGAATGAGTCCACCTCCAACTATGTACTTAGTTGGGGATCCAGCCCCATTTGTTGGTCAAACAAGAAGTAGGTTTCCATTGCTTTATTATAAACAAAGGTTGAGTACAAAAGAGTAGTCAATGTCGCTATTCAGGACATTTGGTTGCAACATTTCCTTTCCAAGATTGGTATCATTTTACATCATTCAATTGTCATATTCTGTGACAATCATAGTACACTGGAGTTTTGTAGATATATAGTGCAATGACAACAGAACAAAGATATGGAGATTAACATGCATTGTAATAGAGGATTGATTCATGATGGGATCATCGACCTACAATATTGTCCTAGTTCTAAGTAGATTGTTGACATCTTAACCAAGACTTTCACTAAGAAGATGTTTCACTTTCTATGGTACCATCTCGGGGTGAAGGACACAATTTCCTAACAATTATCTTTCCTTTTGAGTTAAGCATTGTATTTTGATGGGGGGTTTTGTTCCTGCTGGGTTTTCTCTCTTTCCTCTTTCATGCATTATACATGGGTACCTAAAATGGTCTTATTATCGAGACTCATCCATCTTGCATCATACTCACCTAAGTTATGTTGAAGTGGGGGTGTAGTTGTACATGCACATTAACACAACATAAAAAACACTTAGCTTCAGTTATATTTACTACTTGCATGTGGTGCACATGCACATTAACAAAGTATAAAGTACCTTTGGATTTATTTATCTTTAGTGTTTGTATGCAATTAAGCTTAAGTTAACTGCTTTATGTATTGATTTTTTCATCACTTTTTAATATACAAAATCATTCTCCCTTCCGATTTTTCTCAATTCTTGCAAGTTTATGGAATTATCTCCAGCTAGGTCCTTACCTTTTCAGGCTCCAATAATTTAACAAATCTGTTGGCCTTGTTGGATGATATGGATGATTGTGAGTTGTTTCCTTTAACTTTGCCTTGAATACCATTTCATTAACTTATTTCCATGTAAGGTGTGTTAGTTGCATATTGTCTCATAATGACACATTCCTTCCCATAGTTGCCACATGGTGCTCTTGTTGGCAACGTTGGGCTCTCTAAGCAAGTGCACTCTTGCTTGTTCATCCCATCTAGGTTTTTTTTTTTAAAGCGGGACATGGAGGTGAGCTTTGATCCACTTTTGTGCGTATAAGTGAGGAGACCATTTAATATAATCTCTCTAGATTCATCCACATTTTCAACCATTACCTCAAAGTGTCCCATAGCTCCAGGCTACGCCCTGTAAGAACTCGACTTTATAGAATAGTGAAAAAATGTTCACTCTCCACCATTAGATCTAATCCCTCTAAGCATTATCAGTCATAATTTTAAAATAAAATAATTGAAACCATTATATAATCTTTTACCATATAATTTAGCTACGACACTTTAGCTTGAAACTTGGGACCACTTAGTCACTTCCATAATTAACTATAATACAATTGATACTTTTGACTGTGATTATATTGTGGGAGTATTGTTGTTTGAAGAGGTGGAGAAGAAATATAGTATATTAAGCTCCACAATGGAAGACATAATAGCTAGGTGTGGATCCATAGAAAAATGGGAGAATTTGAGAGCCCCATCAAGATCAAATTCAAAAAGGAAGAATGGTAACATCAAATTTCGGTAGTATAATAAATCAAGGAATCTCAACAAATATCATTTTAAGAAGTAGGAATCCAAAGAAGACTCTAAAAAGGAAGCAAAAGGTATGATTGATAAAGTTTCATCTGTTTACAATGTCCCACAATACTATGAAGAATTGTTATTAGATTTTGGTGCTTTGCATCACATGTGTCCATGTAGAAGTTGATTTTTTTTTATCAAGGTGTTGATGGTGGTATTTTTCTAATGGGAAATATTTTTCTTGTAAGATTTTTGGGTTTGGAAGCATTACTATTAAAATATTTGATGGTATTACAAGGATATTGACAAAGATAAGACACATTCTTGAACTAAAGAAGAGGTAATGAATCGGTCATATGAGAGAGAAAGGGATACGGGTACTCATAAACTGCAAATTACTTCCACATTTAAAATCATTGAAATTGAATTTCTGCCGACATTGTACTTTTGGAATCTAATGTAGACAAAAGTTTAAAGAAGGAATTCATGTTATTAGGGTGCTCTAGATTATATATGTTTCGATGTTTGGGTGAAATACCTTATAGTTTCTTTTAGAGAACCATCATATTTTGTTACATCTATAGATGATTTCTTCATAAATGTGTGGGTCTATGTCATAAAAATGAAAGATGATTTTTTTTATATACATAAAGAATTTAGAGTTAAGGTAGAAAACAGAACTAACAAGTTAATCAAATGTTTGAGAATAAAAAATGGTGGAAAGTTCACATCTTGAGAATTTGAAAAATATTGAAAAGAAGTTGAGATTGAAAGACATAAAGCCACTATATACACTCCCTAGCAAAACGATGTCGCATAAAAAATGAACAAGACTCTTCTAGAAAGATAGAGGAGCATGCTTAACAATGCCAATTTATAACAAAAGTTATGGGTTGAATTCGTCAATACTACTTTTTATCTAATAAATTATTACTATTAGTTTCAATAAATTTTAAAATCCTTGAAAAGGTATGGATAGGTCATCCTTGTGATTATTCACATTTGAAAATATTGGTTCATAAAATTATGTTATTACTCCTGAAAATCAATGTTCTAAGATGTACCCCAGTTTGAAGAAATGTGTATTTGTTAGTTATGAGGATATAGTTAAGGGATATAGATTGTCACATCCTACCTCCCGCATAATAATCATTTGCAGAGATGTAGGATTTGTTGAATCCCCTTTATTAAATTAAGATATTGTAAAAGTTGATTTCAAACTAGAACAAGAACCACATAATCCACAAATTTACTTGTAGACTTAACCATCTATAGAAACTATGAAGAAGGATGAAAATTATAATGATAAATAATTTCAGGATGTTGAATATATTTTGGAAATTTCACAACCAACATTAAGAGGATCTACATTTGACTAAAATCCTCCTAAGCTGTATATTAATTTCAAGGAAAATTTTAAGGATGGATTTTTTTTTTTTTTTGTTTAGAAGCCTTGGTAAATCTGAGTAGTCCACAATATGCAATATTTAAAATGTTAGGCCATATTTTTATAAAAATATTCAAATTTATAATACTCTTATACAATCTTTATATAAATTTTTGACAATTTTAATGGTAAATCAATTTTATACTATAAAATTTTGGCGAATATTTTTTTATAGAAAAATGGAAATTAACAAATCTTTTTTTTGAAAAAAACATGGAAAATTAGCCCACCTGCGAATATTACCCCCTAAAGTTTTCCCTGACCAATTTTGTTTCATCTATTTCTTTTATTAATGATGATGTGGAACCCTCTTGTTATTAGGAAGAAATATATAATATTGATAATTCTAAATGGAATATTACAATGAAGGAATAGATGGATGCTTTGGAGAAAAGAAAAAAATCAGACCTCGTAGAACTTCCAAAAGATAGAAAATATTTTAAGTGTAAGTGGGTCTGCAAATTAGAGAAGGGTGTTACGAGTAAATTTGAAACATATGAAGCTAGACCAATAGAAATGGGATATTCTCAAATGGAAAATATTGATTTCAATGAGATCTTTAGCAATTGTTAAGCTCATTTCTCTTCATATTGTATTATCACTAATTTGTATACTTGATCTTGAGCTAGAGTAGTTAGATGTTAAAATAAAAATTTTATATGGATATTTTGATGAGGAAATATACATGGAAAATCTAAAAGGAATTTTCAAGATTGTAAAATAAGGTTTGTTGTAACCTTGGGAATTCATTGTATGGTTTGAAGAAGACTCCTAGGAAATGGTATAAGAAGTTTGGTTGCTTCATGATGATCCATAATTATGCTAGAAGTGAGTATGACCATTGTGTTCACTTCAAAATCTTGAATATTATATTTATTATCTTGGTGATATATGTTGATTTTATGCTTATTGCAAGCAAAAGCATGGACATGATCAATAGGTTAGAAGCTCTGTTGGCTAGGAATTATTTTTTTGGAAGGAAAAAGGCATAATTTTGTTAATGAAAATAAAATTACATGTTGCATTCGTTGATAACGAAGCATCACCAGGCCATTGCCTGATGATCAGCATAAACATACGAAGGAAAATGAACTAATATACAATGGGTGAAAAACTAAGTTTTCCTCCCTATTTTCTTCTCAACCTTGTGCCAACCCCCTTGAGACAACGAATAGTGACAAGTGCGAGCTGAATGTCATCACGTCTAGTATTGTCTTTGTCTGAATCTGAATCTGAATTGTCTGATGAATGATTGCACTTGTACCCACTAGGTTCCATTGTTTCTACCATCTCTGTTGTTTGTACCTCGTTATTCTGAGGTTCCATGGGTTCTTTTGTATGTTCCCCCTGGGTTTTTGTTGCATGTGTTGTTTGGGTGTTCCCAAAAGCAATGGGTTCCTCGTTTTCCTCCTCCTCCTCTTCCTGCTTTGGTGGAGGGAAATTCTAGCCTTTAGGGTGTTTACCAATTCTCGTCTTTCTATTGAATTCTTTCTTAGCATGTCGACACATGTTCCTAAGGTTTCGTGTGTTCCTGCAAATTGTGCACCTAAAAGTTGTGTTCTCATAGTCTAGAATTTGAGTCCAGTTCCTTTGATTATGGATCAGATGGATACGGTCTGCTAGTCCTTTACTGAGATCTACTTCCACACATATCCACGCATATGTGTAGATCCTCTCTTTCATTCTCTATGTATATGTCTTAATATATGACCCAATAATGTTCCCAATGCCAATAAGAACACATTCATCCCAAAAATGAAGAGGAAGGTTGTGCAGGCAAACTCAAACAGGTATTCTTGAGACAACCATGGTGTTTACATCAAAACCTGGGAACTAAGGAGTGATGAATAGGCTCGTCAATCCCCAGAACCATGGACCCTCTTGTATAATGTTGTCCCTAGCCTCCGAAGAAGGGAATTTTACTATGAAGAACCCTTTTGAGCATAGATGAATTTCATAATCCATAGACCAGTTGGTCAAGATCCAGTGAAAAATCTCTACCGGTTTTGGCCAAAAACAGTTGAAATGAAAAATGATGGCTTTTGATTCAAACGCTAAATAGTTTACGTCTATTCCGGTGTTATCAATTTCAAGTTCAGGAATGGTACTTAGCTGCTCCACTATGTATGGGTTGGGGGTAGAACCTCCCGATTTTGTTTGTTCTGTTTTTGCTCTTTTCCCCTGTAAAATGTTTTTGAAAGATTTTGCCCCCTGCTTTTGTTTCTGTTTGTCCTCTGTGCTTTTTGATTTGCTGTTCCCGTATCCACCTCCATGGAATTTTGATTTACTGGTTGTTGCAGCCCCACCACGCAGTCTTGGATTGAGAATGATGGGAGAAGCTTCAAGAATGTGGTACTCCTTTAAGGACCCATCCTGCATTGCTCTACCTTCAAATATCAAATTTTGCATTTGGGTTGGGTACCCAAACAGTTCCTCGATGTTTTGTTTTAGATGATTGACGCAGCCTGTGCTTTTTACCTAGATTATCACTGATGACCCAACAGGGGTTTTAAGAAAGATTTGGAAGTGTATAGGACTAACCTTGTTCTGGGAGCCGAAGACCCCTTCATTTATGCTAGTCCTCAAAGCAGAGGTGAGTCCAAATAGCCCGGAGGGCAGGGATCAAAATCGCTGGACCAAGGAAGGGAATAGGGCCTCCGCAGACAAACCCAGGTGCTGATGTTGAAACCACCAGGGCAGTGATAGGCCAAAGAATAAAAATGACATACCAACAGGGAGAAAGGCACAAGGGATAAACACACAACTGTCAAGAGAACTGCACTGAGATCAGTTAAAACCCCACCCCTTGATACACCAAGGCACAAAGTCTGGCAATCCCACTTCATCGTCCCTACCACCGCAAAGAGAAAACCATGACACAGCCAATGAAAAGGGCACACCTTTTGTGTAGCGCCATTGAGCAAAAAACAGTGGGCAATAGGTAGCTGCAGGAAACCCTGGCCCAAAACCTGAAGAGGACAAAGGCATAGCTCGCAGCACAAAATCCCGACAGCTCCCCTCGAATGTCCTTCCCCATGCCCCATAGCAGCCACACCATTCGGGAAGCACAAACAACGAAGAGCCGCATTCGAAACAAAGATCCAAGTCGAATAGGCGATGATGGTCTTGTTTCCCTGTCTGCATAGACCTCCTTTGACTTTTTTTCTCCTGTATTCACAAATACCAGGGAGCCTACGATCCAACAGATGATATGCTCCCGCCAAAAGGGATCTTCAAAATGCCAAAAACTATGAACCATAACCTACCATCCACTTGATGCCTCAGCTTCCTTGATGCATTGTGCGCAGACCATGGCTACTGCCTCCAATCCTCCTTTCTCAGGCCTTGATGACCTAGCGCTGTTATGCTCCATATTTCGAGAGATATCCTCTAGCTAGCTAAATTCTCTTGTTTGATAATCCCTTTCACTTTGTTTGTATTGGCTAGGACTTTTATATGAAGGGTCTAGGAGAAACAAAAACAAATATTGGGAATATAAATATATCGAAGGAAGAAATATAGTAAGCTCGGGATATCACAACATATATATGTGGAGAAAATACCTATGTTGTATGGATAATGTGAAACCTATAAATATTCATTTATCTTATCATTTTAAGGTTCCTTCAAGTTTATATCCTAGTAGCGAGGAATAAAATCATTATATATGCCTCATGCACCATATGCTAATGTAGTGGGACATTTAATGTATGCAATGATATGTACTAGACTAGATATTTTCACATGCATCTAGTGTTGTCAATGGATGCATAACATATCTAGGAGGAGAGCAATGAAAAGTGTATTTTGGTGTCTTAGAGGCATAAGTGATTATTGCAAAACCTTTAAAAGTTGTAGTGATTTTTCTTGTGGTTATGTTGATTTAGATTTTGCAAGTAATTTGGGTAAGAGGAGATCGACTTCAAGTTATGTCTTTACTCTTGTAGGAGGACTATTGGTTGGATGTCAAGGCTTCAATGAAATTTTCTTTATCCACTATTGAAATAGAATATATCATTCTCTTACATGCATGCAAGGAGGCAATTGGGTTGAAAGGTCTTTTGAGTGAGTAACTATATCATGTGATTATCAAAGTGTTATCCATTTGGCTACCAATTAGGATTATCATAGTAATACTAAGCATACTAATATTAAGTATCACTTTTCAAGGCAACTTATTGATGGAGATCGACTAGATCTTAAAAAATTCCCTACTAAAAAAAATTGTGTAGACATGTTTACAAAACTAGCAATAATAGAAAAGATGTAGTGATGTTTAGCTTCTCCTATCTTATAAAAAAGTGATAAAAAAACCTAAGGAAAATATCAAATAATTTTTTTGTCAATGTAGAAATTGTTAAAATGTGTCACAACAATTAACAGAAAATTATATTATAAAAATCAAAATTTACTTTTGTAGTGGTGCTTATAAAGCATATAGTGATGCTATGTTAGATATAGCCCAAGAGATGGGATGTAAAGGTTGTAACTCTGAAGATAATTTTATTTCTTTGTTTAATGTATATTAATGCATTGTCAATTTCCTTGACACGGTGTGAAGCTTTTACCATGTAATTTTTACATTATCAAGATCTTAAATACCAACAAGCAGTTCAATGATTATGTGAGGCTATGGATGGATTTTACCTTGATTGGTGTTGTGGAGTGTTGTTGAACCAACCGCATTGTGGAGCATGCTCTTATTTGTGATGCAGAGTCCTCTCAAGCCGTATAGGGCGTGTTTCCATCTCTCATGTCGCACTGTATCTATCTTCCAACATAATTATATCACAACGTGTTGTAGACTCCACTTCCCATTAAATTTGATACATGATCCTAAATGAGATAAATTATAAGAGTTTTTTTATTAAAGGGCAAGATGTAAATATTAAAAATAATTAACTATTCATTAATCACAATATTTATAATGTGGACTTTTTATATAAGAGTTGAGATGAAAATATTCTAAATATTATTTAAAAATATATATATCTTATAATATCTCAATTTATATTTCACGAGAATAAAAAATACTATCTCAATGAGTTTGGCACAATTAAAATGACTATGCTTAGTTGAAGTGGAGGAGTTGCCCGAAAGTTATGGAAATTCCAATCATATTTAGAGAAAATCCAATTTATAGTTCTTAAACTTCAAAATTTTAGGTGTCCAAAACGTTTTTGATGGTGCTGAATCCATTTCCACCATCAAAAACACTATTCAAGCACTGCCTCTACAAGATATTTTGAAATTTTTTTGCCCAAATTCCAGCCACTTTTAACCGTCCGAACAATTCCTCTGCCTCGTTAGACGACTCCAAATAACAATATTTTTATTCTGATGACAATTCTTATAAATAAACCTATTATTCTTCCATTCAACACTTAAAACCTAAAGTCAACCAGTTTGAAAAAACCAAGAGTCAACCAGTTTGAAAAAACCAAGGAGGGGGAAGAGGAAACAAAACAAAACAAACCAAACCAATTCCAAAATAAGCATGTGTAAATGAATTTACCTAGGATTTTACGGTTTCAACAACCAAAGAATGATCTCGTTATGGACTTTGCATTAACAAGATCATGGCAACATATGCCCAACGGCCGGCTAGCCTTGATGCCTCCGCAGCATACATATTCTATATTATTTGTTGAAACTCAGTGAGGATCAGCTGGAAAAGCTAACATTTAACTGAGAACATCCCACTCAACGCAATGGTCCTCTCTGGCACGGATTCAGAACCCTATGACTTATAGAAACCAACCTCCAGACTATCAGACCACATCCACTGGGTTCCTGGGCAAGAGCAGTGACAAAGCCGCGTGCGGACCTGCCAGCTGACAAACTTGTGAGTGCGTCAAAAAGCAATTCTGAAAACCCTAAATTAAAGATAGCAGATTGTACATAGTTATACATTCAGTGCAAAGGCATTGTAGCTTTGCGTCAGGAATCTTTAGCAGCTACATTAACACTTCTCACTCTCTTTGGCGATTGAACGTGTTTTTCCAAAATTCTGTGGGAAATATTATTGAAACGATAGCTGTTTTATTCAATTCGTGGAAAAGATGAAAGACTTTTGAAGTGACCTATTAAGTGGAATTAATTCTGTGAGACTATTTTTTCCAAAATATAAAGTTGGGCTTCGTTTTACTCTTTAAATCTGAATAGTCTAAATTGTTTTTGAATTTGAAATGAACTAAAAGATTACTTTCCACATGATTCCTAATAAAGAATTTCCACAGAATTACTAAATGCGTTAAGTATTTCCAAAAATAAAGCTGTACAGTCATTAATTTATTCATTGCTTTTCCAGAGCACTTAATTTTTGCTCATCCTCTTTCATTCTTAAATCCCAGCGTGCCTGCCAACCACCCAGATCCTATCGTCATCTTCATTGTCAACTCATATAAATTCAATAACAGTGGCAGAATAGGACCTCGTCTTTCCAGCTGAATGAATAACCATGTTCTTCACTCGTCAACGCTCACAAATGGCTCCAAGTACCCCACAGCTGCTGCGCACCGCCGAAGCCTTAGCAATACCAAGAGTAAGTCCATTTATGCAATTAGCATCTTTTTTGCAAATTGCCAATTATCTTTTGTATGGCTCTAATACTATATATGAACTTCAGCTCAGATTAATGGTTACATTACAGGTCCAGGTGATTGTCCTCAACGCTAATATGCGCTGCCTAGAGTGCCGCGACAGAGTTTCCAAAGTTCTCTCCAAAATGGACGGTACGTTAATTGTTATCACACGCATATCAATTAATTCTGTCAGTGAAACAATGAAAGTAGTAAATTAATTGTCAAGGTCTATCTATTATACAGATTCGTCAAAGTAGTAAATTAATTGTCCAGAGTTTATCTATTATATGGATTCGTCCTAAATATTAGTGGTTATATAGATTCGTCTCAAATATTAGTTGTGAGAGATTCTTTCATGTATATGTTTAAATGCTAGGTGTGAGAAATTCTCTCATTATATGTTTTTGTAACAAATATATGAAGATTCTATATACAATGCTCATAAAATATTGGAATATCAAAAATATGTAAATTTTATAAGTAATATTTATAAAAGGAGTTTATGAAGAATTCTCTGGGTGGCTAAAAGTGACCTAAATCAAGTAAAAAAATTCAAAAATTCATATAGAAGTAGTATTTGAATCTTGTTTTTGATGGTGGAAATAGATTCAGCACCATCAAAAACTTCTAAAACACCTAAAATTTTGAAGTTTAACAACTATCATAACTGTGTTTGCTCATTTTGTCTTTCCATTTTCTGAATGTGGCTCTGGCGTGATTATGGGCAGATTTGCTGGACTATGTGGTGGACGTGACACAGAAAAAGGTAACGGTGAGAGGGCGTGTGGATCCCAGGAAAAGAATGCAACGAATTAGATTAATGGACAATAACAAGAAGAGAAAGACCATCGAATTTGAGGCGCTGAGAGGCGGACAATACTCGCCTGATTTAGAGCCACAGTACTGTAGTAACAGTCGGAAGAAATTAACAGATAATCTCATCCAATGGGCCTGCTGTTTTCGTTGCACGTCGTCTTAACGGCCTCTGTTTCTGTTGTAGTTCTGTACGTAGGCTTCCTTAGGTATTATTTGTAGCCATCTCCTCCCACTCTCGTTTTTTTTTAAATGTGGTTTACTTTCACTAATAATATTTATTTTAGGTTATTTTTCATGTGGTTTATTTTCACTAATGATAATTATTTTATGTTATTTTGAAAAATTAAGATGGATAATAATATTATTGAGTTGAGGCTTATGTGATTTATATTAATGTTGAGAAGATTTTTTGGCGAAAATCATATTATGATACATCTGTTAATGGTTTCGAACCAACAAGTGTAGTTCATGGTCAAGACAAATATATCATGATGTGATTTTCATCGAAAATAATATTGTTATTTATTTATTTATTTTCTTTTTAAATGTGGTTTACTATACTAATCTGTAATCTGGTATTAATTATTTCTAACTATTATAAACAAACATATAAGTGTGGTTCATCCTCAAGACAAATGTATCATAATGTAAAAATATGTGTCATGATGTGATTTTCACCAAAAATAATATTATTATTTATTTACTTTTTTCTTTTTAAATGTGATTTATTATACTAATCTGTAATCTGGTATTAATTATAATTATTATAGGCAAACATACTATAAAATTCGAAAAAAAACTAGATAAGACCCCACCACACAATGGCAACCATCCACCACAAGACCTACCCACCCCACAAATTTAATCCAAGACCCTGAAAGAATCCAATTCTGTGTTTTCTCTAGAATCCAGGACTTTGAAAGAATCCATTGCTGTACGAAATCAGGCTGTCTTGTAGTTTGTGACCTGCTGTGGCAGCGCGTATTTAGTTTTATGTTGGTCTGTAAGAAGAAATTAATGTTGAAAGAGAATTTTAAAAACATGCAACTGTTAGGGTTGAGATATATTGCCATGTTGATAATTTATTTTTAATTTTTAAGAAACAGATATATTGTATGGTTATAAAAAAAAGATGGTTAGTGAAAGAACTCTGTAGATTATAGGAACGTTCAATAAAGATTTAGATTTTCACGCTTAAGATTACACTAGGAGATTATATTGTTGATAAATTTTCTAAGTAAAATGTAGAAAAGTTCAGAAAGCTAATCCAAAAGAATCCAGACTTTGCAGTGGATTTCTTTCGCATTTAAAGATAAGTAATGAAGTTGGGGGAGTTCTAAATATCAACTGGATTTTGAATCTGAACACGCCTGAACTTAGTTTAATGTGAACTTACATATTTGAACATCAATTGCAATGATATTTTCGAACAGCTAACACGTCCCCATCACCTTTGAAACCCTTCTGTTGTGAAATCTATTATTCCTTTTACATTTCAACCATATGATTGTCAATTCATATTTTTGAACGTAAAGGAGTTGAAGCAACGGAGGTGCAGGTTTTTCTTAATTTTTCTTTTTAAAAAATGATTGATATATTTGAAGATTCTGATTCTTTTCAAAGGGAGCACCCTAATAATTAGAAAATAGTTAAATGTTTTATTTTTTATTTTTTCTCAATTCGATGATAAAATTTTTGATAAGATTATAGATTTTCTAGAATCAAAGCGTTCACTAAATTTTAAACGAAATAAGTTTCAAAAACTTTTAAGAATTAGGCTAGATATTTTCAAATTACAAAATACAAACTAAGGTGAATCTTATGCTAATAATAACTATCTATGGGATTGTTTGATCAATATAGTTGCGATATTATATTTAATGATATTATATTTTTATAATAATTAAGTTAAAAAGTTAATTAATAGAAAATTTATAATTTTAATTTAATTATAAAAGATTAATATTTACAAAATATTTTTAATAATAATTAAGAATATAAAATTGAAATATATATTTTTTCTCTTCGATTTATTTAAAAAAAATATTTAATATATATACATATATATAAAATATGGTTTTCTTGGGTTTGTGGTATTAAGAAGTCATGATATTGATCCATAATATTGTTATACAACATATATACACATTAAATATCTCCTTAATAAAATAATAAAGTAAAAGCGAAACTTTATGATTAAAAATCTTGTTACATGTTTTTGTTTTATAATTAGTAATGCTAATCTATATGGTTGTAAGCTTAGCCTAGTTGAGAAAAAATAGTTTTTTGGAAAAACTATGGTAATTAATTTTGATTTATCGTTAACTCATCTATCATGTATTGAGAATGGTTACATTCATAGAAGTAAATTCAAACTGAAAATAAGTTTACAATAATTGTGTATCTTTGTGTGTGCGTATTTGTCAACCGCATGTTAAGCACAAAATAAAGAATGATTGTTTATCTTTGTGTATGTGCATCTCTCAATGCCATGTTAAACACAAAAGAAAGTACATGCATTCAAATTGAGCAAGATATCATTTAAATGTTTTAACCACCAATAACTATGTATCTTAGATTTTTTATGTATCTTACTTCGAAAGAGATCAAATCATAAACATATAAACATTTCAAAGAATTTTAACCACCAATAACTATGCATCTTAACTTTTTATGTATCTTACTTCCAGAGATCAAACCATAAACATATAAACATTTCAACAAATTTTGATCAAGGCACCATTCAAATATTTTAACCATAACTTTTTATGTATCTTACTTTGAGAGATCAAATCATAAACATATAAACACTTCAACAAATTTTGATCAAGCTACCATTCAAATATTTTAACCATAACAGTTTTTATTTTATTTTAATCAAAGTTTACTATGGACATTCAAATATTTTATTTATCATTCACAATGAAATAATTTTTATGTTATTAATATTTTTGAAATGTAATATATCAACTCCATATTGAGCAGACAAAAAATATATATTTATTATTCAAAGGTTCTAAAAAATATTTTTTTCCTTTTATATTTTGTCAATAGATTGATATTCTTCACACTCACAAAGATACATTGAGTAATGATATTATTAACTTCATATTTTAAAACTAAAAGGTAAATATAAATATAGTAAGGGTAGCTATTGCATCTATTTTGGGGGGAAATTATAATTTGTAAATCTAAAGAAAATACTTTGATTCCTTTGAATTACTAAAATTTCTACCTAAAAACCTTACTAAATCCTCTAATGCCATGGACGCCATTTTGAATGCCCATATAGAGAAGGATATCTTCTCTTCAGAAGACGTTGAGTTTGAGGTTAAGTGGTTCTCTAATTGGAAAGCTAAGGATATTGAAGGCTACCAAGATAAAAGAATATAAAATGAGAGGGCCTATCCCCATCCCTCACATATACAAATCCTTCAATTTGACAGGGAACAATGATTCCCTAAGCCTTGGATGTAGAGCCTCATTGAGTCTATCTTTAAAAGTGGGGATAAGATTATTCCTTCTAATTAGAGGACTGTTATGATAATCCACATTTTAACCAACATATACATAACTATTTTGGACAAGAAGATTATCCTATGGCTAGAAAGCCATGATAAAAGTGATAAATGCCAAGCTAGGTTTAGGAAATATCATTCAACTCTGAGCCACTTGCTTAACCTCATAATCATTACAAAAGAATATATTAATAATAAAACTAGTCACTTCTTTTGTTCTATTGACTTTAGAAAAGCTTTTGACACAATTCCTAGGATAAATTTTTGCAAGATGATGGAAGATGTAATGGTTCCTCTTGAGCTGAGGGTTCCTATAATAAGGATGTATAAGAATGTTATTTCCAATTTTATGATCACTAAGGGTTGGTCAAAATAAATTAAATAAAAATTGGATTGAAGCAATGGTGTCCCTTATCCCCTACCCTTTTTTGGATATAGATTGATAAGATAAAAGAGTGTTTGGAAGATGAATATTGTTGTGTTAACCACGCTCTCACTGATATAGCCATAACTCTTATCCTTTATGCTAATGATTTTGTTCTATTGTTGAGCATTTGTTACAATCCTTCCAAGTAACTAAGGGGTTGGTGCAAGCTAATGATGGCATCTCATGACAGATTAGTGGGAACACAAAATTGGAAAACCAACAATGTGTTAACTTCGATGGGTAATTAGAGTATTTACCCAATGAATTTGAAAATGGTGTAAAAATATGAAATGTGGTAAAATGAGTTGGATTATAGAATATATAATTTTAATTTATAGAAATTGTGTTTAACTATGTGATTTTTGAGTCTTCCTAACATTGGTATGTTATTTTTCATGAAAATACAACGCATACGTTTGCGCCATTGTCGTCATTGAGTATCTAGATCATATAATATTGCTATAAAATCTTATGGAGTTGTAGAGAATATATTGTTCTTATGCAGAATGATTTTTCCAAAATTTATAATCTTAATTTTATGTTTTTCCTTTTAATTATGAAATACAATGTATCCTTGAAATTGCACATTTTTTTATCAATGTTGATCTTCTCAAAAGTATGCATAATGGGTACTTGTTGGATGCAGAATTTAATTTCATATCCAACAGGTGTTTACACTTGAAATTTGAGTAAACCTATAAGGAGATAAGGACAAAATATAATTAAATAATGTAGGTTTTTTTATTTTCCCTCCAAAATATTTGCATGTACCTCTTTTCAAATATAAAGTATTTTGATTGGTTTAAATATTATGTACATGAAGATATCAAGAACACTTTTAGGCTAAAATTTCCTCTAATGAGGGAGGAAAACAATGTGAGGTGGTGAGACGGGGAAAGAGAGAAGGAAGAATAGAGAGAGAGAGAGAGAATGGAAAGAGTGTATGGGGAAGAAGATAAAGGGATAAAGATAGATAGGGATTGAGGGAGAGGGAGATGGAGAGAAAAAGAGAGAGAGGGGGAAGAATACAAGGAGGTATGACAGAGAGAAGGAGATTAGGGAGATTGAGAGAAGACCATGGTGTATTGAATTCCTTGTAGAAAGCTTGATGTCTTGGATTTCCCATAAGAAATCTCATTCCCCCATAAATATAGTTTCTCGAAGAATATTAGTTCAAACCTTAGTAGCTATTATAGTACTGAAAGGGTTATATTTACAATGTTGGACCTGCCAACATGCAAAGGGGTTTCCCTGATATGAAGTCCCAATTAGACCTCACACTCTTTGGGATACGAGCATCATCCAAAATACAACCTGACTCCCATCTACTTAAAGATCTTCCTTGGCTTTAGATGTCAGCAAGAGAGAGAATCACATATGTGCCTTCGAAAATCAAGCAAGTGTGCCTAGTGAGTGTTTGGTTGTAGGTGCATCAAAGTTCTTGTACTGTAGAGGGGAGAAAAAATGAGCCTATAAGAGAGTGGTAATAGTAGCACCCTAATAAAGACACACAAATAGGAATGTTATGTCTAACATCCAACAGAATAGTCCACAAATATGTGATGGATGTTATAACCATTACAACACATTCTCAATAGGATAAGCACTAAAATTACCAAAATAGTTCAACTACCTTACTACTAGTGAAAGCAAACATGAATCATAAACATGCACATATTAGTCTTACAAACATTCATAATCCATGTGAGAAAACATGTTTTCCATCAGACTTCAAATCTTAAGTAAAAGTCAAAAAATTCATGAATATAATGAACATCACTTGCTCCAATAGTGGAGCGTTGGAGCCACTACTTGCTCCCCAAAAGTACTAACTTGTATCTCTTATGCTTTATGGGAGAAGCCAGGGTGAAAAGTCCTTTACATGAGAAATGAGGATTTATTTATAACTTGAGGGGTGACCTTTCATATCCTCATGACACTTGGCTTCCTATCTTCTAGCGACCTTTGGACTTTTCTAACCTTTGAAGTTCCAAATGACTTTTCGAATTACATATGAATTTTGGTATTACATGCCCCTTGGACTTCCATGACTCTTGGACTTCTACTTGTTTGTCCCTTACAATGATTACAAGACTACATTTTCACTTCCACACCATCATATGATGAAACTTGACAGGTCACTATCTTGGATGACTGGCACTGACAATGACTGATGACATGGATCTACTTCAGTGGTGACATAGTTGCCACTATAGCTATTCGTTATTCATCTTTCGACCATAGTGCTTCCACCCTCCAAAGGGTCTTCAATCTTGGAGTCTTTAGGGTGCTTTTATCATCAAGTTTCAAGTGTGTTCTTGGTTCTTTTCGTGCTTCCTCTATTGATCCTCTTTCCCAATCTTCCTTGTGTGTGATTGACACGAGGTCCCTAGAATACATGTTTCTACAATCACTCATGTTGAGCAACTATCAGTATGAAAATATCCTACTCTACCATATTTGATCTAGATTTTCTTGTTTATGCCTTTTTAGTGCGCTTAAAATGGTCAAAGAAGCTTTAAGGTACAAGGGCGCACTCTGAAACGCTGAAGAACTTGGAGGATAAGCCTTGAGGATTCATTATGCATTCATGCACCCAAAGGAAGAAAGTAGTCAAGTCAGGGCACATGTTGCAAGTCTAAAGGATGAAGGGGAAAGATTTAGGCTTCCCAAGTGTTTTATATGCTCAAGGGAGAGAGGGAGGGTGCATGGCACAATCTTGAAGGCTAAAGGTTGAGGCTTTGTGCCCACAGGGGCTTCACTCAATGAACCTCTGACCTATCATGTGCGTTTGTGGCATATTAAACAATACCCCTAATTTGACTACATATTGGAAAATACCCCTAAAAATCACATTATTTAACCCCTACCAATACGAACCCAATACACCTTTCCAATTTAGAAAACCCCTACTTCTATTATATATTGTTGGTATTCATTTTTTCCTTAACTATTTTTATACCCCTTTATATTTTTCATTAACTTTTAGCTCCATTTTTTATATCTGCCAATATAAAAACCCTTTACCCCATATATATTTCCCATTATATTATGCCATTTTTTCCTTAATATATATCCCCCAATATGAACCCATGTGATATGATATTGCTCCCCTAGTGTGTAGGTTTTAACCCCGTACAGAAATTACCTGCATACGAATTCTAAAACACAGAAAATAAACAATGTGAGAGCATAACACATAAAACACATATACACAGAGATTTTCCCCTGGATCCCAAAAATGAGACTACCAGCTTGATTTTTCATTATGTTCCTTTCAATGTTACAATACATATTTATACATGCCAAAGCATCCAACACCATGGACCAAAAACCATCGCATCCAAAACCATGAACCGAAAACCATCGCATCCAAAACCATGTGCGAAAATCATGCACAAAACCATAGGTAGGTTCGCCAAACCTAATATAGGGTTCAAAACCAAAATTTTCCAGGGCATTGCCCTAGACCCCATAAAGTGGGGTTACCTGCACCCGTCAAACCCCCTTGTGACTCCCCTCGCTACACAATCGGCGCAACAAAAGGAGGCCTTCTAAGCCCCCGGTTAACTACGTGGGCTAGTCGTAGAAAGAATATAACACAACCTAACATTCTCCCACTTGTTTTTTTCTTTCCACAAGGGGCCACAAGAGAGCTTAGTCATTTATCCAACCCTGCAATTCCCATTGTTTCTCTACACCAAGAGAACTTCTCAGAGTTTACAGATTTTTTCAATGCATCTACAGTATTCTTCAAAGTGTCCACCTTTACCAGCAACACCTTTTTGTCTTCTATCATATCCCTCACAAAGTGATACTAAACATCAATGTGCTTTGTCTTTGAATGATATGCAGGGTTTTTTTCCAAGAAAATTGCACTTTGGCTGTCACAGTCTATCCTTATAGTTCCCTATACTAACCCCATATTTGAACACAATCTCTGCAACCAAACTGCTTCCTTGCTTGCATGAGTGGTTGCCATGTATTCTACCTCTGTAGTTGATAATGCCACTACAGATTTTTTCTTACTCATCCAACTAAATGCACCTCCAAATAGGTTAAACACATACCCACTTGTAGATCTTCTCTGATCCAGATCTCCAGCCCAGTCTGCATCAACAAAGTCACAACTATCCAACGCTTTGTCCAATCCTGGTCTTCCTTGGTAGTACAGACCATAATCACTAGTGCCATGCAAATACCTAAAAACTCACTTCACTGCTCTCCAATGCTCATTCCCTGGTTTTGACATAAACCTTCTCAATACTCCCACTGCATGTGCAATGTCTAGTCTAGTACAGACCATCGCATACATCAGGCTACTGACTACACTTTCATATGGAACATGGGACATGTCTTGTTCCTCTTCGTGTGTCTTGGGACACTGTTCAGCAAATAACTTTACACCTATACGAATAGTAACCTTCACCGGTTTACTATCCTGCATATTAAATCTCTGCAATATTGTCTCAACATACTTCCTCTAGTTTAACCAGAGCTTCCTCTTTGTCTAATCTCTTTTAATTTCCATGCCCAAAATATAGTTTGCAGCACCGAGATATTTCATGTCAAATTTGGAGGACAAATGGGTCTTCAAATGGATAATTTCTTTGTCATTTCCAACTAGCAATATATCATCCACATACAAGACCAGATAAATAACACGGTCCCAAATTAATTTAAAATACACACAGTGATCTGCTCTGCTTCTGGTGAAGCCAAGTCCCCATATAAATGTATCAAATTTCTGATACCACATCCTCGGTGACTTTTTTAACCCATACAGAGACTTCTTTAACTTGCATACCAATTCTTTCTTACCCTTCATCACAAAGCCTTTAGGTTGCTTCATGTAGATCTCCTCTTCCAGATCCCCATGAAGAAATGTTGTCTTCACATCCATCTGTTCTACCTCAAAATCAAAAGCAACAACAATAGATAAAAGTAATCTAATAGAAGTTACCTTGGCAACAAGAGAAAAAATATCACCAAAATCAATTCCCAGCACTTGGGAATAACCTTTTGCTACCAACCGATCTTTGTATTTCTCCACCTTTCCTTCTGCATTTGTCTTCTTCTTGAACACCCATTTGCTGCCAATGGGTTTCCTTCCAGTCGACAACTCCACCAGATTCCAAGCCTCATTTTTGTGCAAAGATGCCATTTCATCAACCATGGCCTCTTTCCAAAGTTTTCCATCCTTTGAATCTACTGCTTCCTTCACAGTTCTGGGATCATCATCAATAATAGATAAAGAAAAATTTGAACAGAAAGCAAATGGAATATACCTTTCTAGTTGCCTTCTTTCTCGAACATCTTCTCACACCTGGTGTTTGTGGCTCTTCATCTTCTGATTCCTCCTCTGTTGTAGAGTTTTATTCTTCCTCCTTTAGCTCAAACTCTATTTTCTTAGGTTCCTTTGGTTGGACTTCATGTTTAATAACATCTTTCACCTCTCTGAACACCACATCTTGGTAGTACACAACCTTCCTTGTTACTGGATTCCAAAGCTTATAACCCTTTAAACCATCCTATACCTAATAAAGATGCACTTTTCAGATTTACTATCCAACTTGGTTCGTTCCTCCTTTGGAACATGTACATATGCATCACATCCAAATACCCTCAGATGTCAAAGAGAGGGTTCCTTACAAGTCCATACCTCTTGTGGAGTCTTATCCTCCAACATTGATGAAGGTGATATATTGACCAGGTAACATGATGTCTCAACCACCTCTGCCCAAAATTCCTATCCTAACCGAGCACCACTGAGCATGCTTCTTACCCTTTCCATCAATGTCTTGTTCATTCTTTCTGCAACTCCATTTTTCTGAGGTGTATATGGAGTAGTCTTCTACCGTGTTATACCACACTTCTTACAAAATTCTTCAAATTTCTTACTGCAAAACTCTCCATCGTTATCTGTCCTCAGCACCTTTATCTTCTTCTCTGTCTAGTTTTCCACAGAGCCTTAAATTCTTTAAACCTGTCAAAGACTTTAGATTTCTTCTTAAGGAAATATATCCATGTATTCCTTGAGAAGTCATCTATAAATGATACATAGTACATAGACTTACCTAGTGATGGAACCTTCACAGGTCCAAACACATCATTGTGCACAAGCTCTAATATCTGTTTCGCCCTCTTACCACCAGAGGGGAAACTCACCCAATTCTGCTTCCCGTATACACAATTTTCACATAAATCAAAATCCAAAGAGCTATTACTCATACCCTCTACCATACCTTTACCATGAAGTATTCGAAGGCCCTTCTTTCTAGTATGTCCAAGCCTTTGATGCAACAGCATGGTCTTCTCTCCAGAGACCACTAGATTTTCTGCTCCACTTTTAGGAACCATGGAACTGTTGCACCCATCAACAACAATTCTACCTTGCAGCTTGTACAGAGTTCCAATTCGAAATCCCCCCATCAATACCAGTGCCCCCCGAACCATCTTGCATATATCCTTCTCAAACACTGTTTTTACACCTGCATCATCCAACTTGCTTACAGAAATCAGATTTCTAGATAATGCAGGAATATGCAGAACACCCGGAAGTGCTCTAACCCTTCCACCTTGTAACTTCAACTTTACTTTTCCATGACTAATGATTCTAGCCTTCTTTTCATCCCCCAAGAAGACATCACCACCATCATATTTCTCATACTCGCAGAACCATTCTCTATGCGGAGTGAAGTGAAAGGATGCACCTGAGTCAATCAACCATGCCTCATGATCTACATGTGTACTTGAAGAAGCCAAATACACATCTCCACCTTCATCTGAGGTGGTTTTCACCTCTACAGAAGGAGCATCATCAGATCCCTTTCCTTTACCAGTAGCTTTAGATTTACATCCCCGTTTGTAGTGCCATTCCTTTCCGCATTTCCATCACACCACCTTTACAGGTTTTCCTAGAGATTTAGATCTCCTTCTAGATTTAGATCTCCCACTCAATGACTTATTTTTGTTTCTGTTCTGGAACCATCCTCGTACAGACAAGGCATCACCATTCTTGTTCTCCATATTTTTCTGTCTCATCTCCTCCGTTAGCAAGGATGAGACTATTTCATCAAACTTCAAGGCAATTGTATTGCTACCTATTGCAATAACCAGAATATCCCACGAATCTGGTAGAGAACACAACAAACTGATGCACTTATCTTCATCTGAAATTTTAATATCAATAGATAATAACTGACTTACCACAGTCTCAAATGCATTCATATGCTTTGTCATCGAGTCTCCATCTTTCATCCTCAGGTTATACAGCTTTTTCCGCAGGAACAATTTATTCACCAGAGACTTAGATTGGTACAAAGTCCCTAACTTGTTCCACAAAGCCTTAGCCGTAGCTTCCCCTGATACATTCAGCAATACTGAATCTGAGACACACAATCGTATTATGCTCTTTGCCTTGCGATCTAGCTTCTTCCATTCTTCATCAGGCACTCCCGTTGGTTTAGTACTTGGATCTACTGTGATCTACTGATCTTTATCCACCAACAGATCCTCCATCTTGAATTTCCACAACTAAAAAATCTGACCATTAAATTTCTTGATCTCTATCTTTCCACTGCTCGCCATCTTCTTTCACCACCAGAATTGATCATACGGATCTCCCACTAAACAGGGTCTACCATAGGCCCAAGCGAAACCCATCAGCATCAAAGGCATCCCCTTGAAGCCAAAACAGTTCTGATACCAAATGTAGGTTTTAACCCCGTACATAAATTACCTGCATACGAATTCTAAAACATAGAAAATAAACAATGCAAGATCATAACACATAAAACACATATACATAGAAATTTTCCCCTAGATCCTGAAACCGAGATTACCAGCTTGATTTTTCATTATGTTCCTTTCAATGTTGTAATACATATTTATACATGCCGAAGCATCCAATACCATGGACCAAAAACCATCGTGTCCAAAACCATGGACCGAAAACCATCGCATCCAAAACCATGTGTGAAAGTCATGCACAAAACCATAGGTAGGTTCGCCCAACCTAACATAGGGTTCAAAACCAAAATTTTCCAGGGTGCTGCCCTGGACCCCATAAAGTGGCGTTACCTGCACCCCTCAAACCCTCCTGTGACTCCCCTTGCTACGCAATTAGCGCAACGAAAGGGGGGATCTTCCCCCCTTCTAAACCCCCAGTCAATTACGTGGGCTAGTCGTAGAAAGAATATATCACAGCCTAACACAATGTAGACCCCGTGTTCGTGCCTTATAGTGCTCATGCACTCAATCGACCTTAGGAAGCTAGGGTGCAAGGCACACTCTTAAAGGCTGAAGGTTGGGGCTTCATGCCTTTGTTGTGCACCAATATGCTTAAGAAATTAAGGAGGGTCATGGTGCATAGAGGAAGGTTCAAGGATTGAGCTTCAGGCCTTTGATACACACTAATAAGCTCAAGGAGAGCCCACATATTGGAGTTGAAGGAGTGCGTTCAAGGAAGACTTAGTCATTTTGTAGGGCACAATTCGGAATAAGGAAGGAGGTTTGTGCTTTTGGAGTGCGCCTAGCTCTCCAAAAGGGTACAAGGCGCACTTCTGAACAATGAAGGGTCTCCCATCAAGGCTACAGAGTGCACTCATGTGATCTTGGCCTTAATGGGTTCCTTTTACAACCAAAATTTTTCTAAGTCTAGGTGATTGGTCAAGGGGTGAGCTGAATGATTTCTAGACATAAAACCATGTGTGACACATACTAACTCAATGAGAAAACTTAAAAAATCTTGATATAAAATGAATATACATCAAAATTCCTCTTTATGCACATTCCCCAAGTACAAATAGTGAAGTGTGTGTGAATGTGACTCGAAAGTGCCGTTTTTACAAGAACAAAGATGTTATGACCATGAAATGCATATACTAAGGATGTTTTGATCAATGCGACGACACTTGACAACATTCAAGAAATCTTGCAACATATCAAACAACACAAAAGGACACTTGACGACCAAGGCAATACTTGATATGACAATGAAGTAGGCTCCAAAATTCAAATGTAGTGAAGTTTTGGAGGGTGTTGTAGCGTCAACAACACTTGGCAACACACTGGGCATAAGTCATCTTCTTTGTCTAAGAATAGATTTTAATTAAGGGTAAGACTTTTAGGAAGTGTTGATTGCCCCAAGATTTCTCTTTCGACCGAGTTTTATACATAACACCTTCTCTTTTCTCTACTTAGTTGAATAGACACAAAGATACACCGTATCACAATTAGTTCAATTCAGGAAAGGGTAATGTGCACAACAAGTTTATAATAATTAGAGTATATAGTTTTCATCTCTGATGTTGCTCCACTAACATAAGGCCTAGACAATACCTCGACGTAGTCACTTTAGGAGCACAAACATTGCTTCACTACCAGCAAGCCTAGATAGTACGCCGGTGAAGTCACTTGCTTTACCTCCCTATGTAAGAAGCCTTTCTCTTCTTTCACCCTTTATTTATTTATTTTATAGAACTATGCATCAACATTTATTATTTTTCAACAGGTGGAAGAGGGATTCTGACTTATTAAGAGTAGAGAAGGTTTCCCCTTCAGAGAATTAATTTAAGACCTCTTATTTAGGTTTGCTTACTTAAGATTTTCCCCTTATCCCTTCTCTACTAGATTGGAAAAGTGTTAACACACAAGTAGACATATACCAAGTTGAGCAGTTTAGGCACTAGCATAAGTGCAAATCTAATAGGTTCCCTTAAGGTTCTCGTATTGGACAAATCATATTTTCCATCTGGACATACCACAACCTATGTAATTTTCCCAAACATAGAAGGAGAATAAATAGAAATCCAAGCGTTGCAGTTGTCATACTTATCTTTGATTGCACTACAAAGTCTTTAGGCCATGCACTTTACACATAGGTCTTATTTATGTACAATTACCAACAATACAAAATGACATTATATGACTACATAATGGACACACAATTGACTCAGAAAAAAAAATAAAAAAAAATAAAAAAATAAAATATATATATATGTAAAGGAAGTATAGCTCATAGTTGCTACTGAAAATAATGGTTAAGATCTTGAACATTTATGGGAAGGGGGTCAATCCTCCTGTCCAAAGGTTTCATCTTGAAGGCATTATGTCTGAGCCTCTCTTCTATTGTGAATGGTCCAATCCACAATGGTTAGAACTTAGTGTGTTTACCTTTGTCTTCATGGGGTTCATCCCATTTCATAACTAGGTCCATCACATCAAATCTCTTTTCACTTGCATATTTTTTATCGAACCAATGCCTTAAACAGTTTTGATGTACGAAAATTGATCCTCGGCTTTAAGCATCTCTTCCTCAAGATTGAGTAAAGTGTTTATCCTTCTTTGAACTAGTAGGCAAGGTTTTCCTATTGACTCTTGGGAGAGTTTCAAGGCTAGAAGATACAGGTTTGAGGGAAACATAACTTCTTTACCGTACACTAGAAAGTATGGCGAGGTTTCAAGGGAAGGATTTGGAGTTACACGGTCGGACCAAGGTGCATTAGTCAAAGAAGTATGTCAATTCTTTTGTTTAGAGAAAATTGTCTTCTTAATTATGTGAATAACATTTTCATTTGTCGATTCAGCCAGACTATTTCCCTAGGGATAGTAATTAGATCCATGTTTTAAAACAATCCCATTCTCTAATGAAAATTCGTAAATTCTTAATGATGAAAAGTATGTTATATTATCAAATACAAGTGATGTAGGAATGCCAAACTTGGTTATGATGTTTTGTTGCAGAAAATGAATGACTTCCTGGTCATTTACTTGTCTGAGAGGCACTGTCTCTAACCACTATGTAAATTAATATATATTTGTGAGGATATACTAGTGTTTCTTCAATGAGTGTGGGAAAATCTCTTTGGTAATGTCAAGGCCTCATTATTGGAATTGTTCTTCAACTTCTATTGGCAGAAGTGGGGTGGCTGAACTTTGATCACGACTGGCACATTTTTAACAAGATTGGAACTTACAGGCATAGGCATGAACATATTTGAAAATATTGGGCCAATAATAACCAACCCTCATAACTTTGTATGTTTTAGTGTCGCCCGCACAATGTCCACCTGCCAGTCCATCACGTAAGTCCTTAAGGACATTCTCCATATCTTGGGGCTCAAGACACCTTATCACAACTCCATTGTGGTGCTTCCGAAAAAGCACTCCATAGACCAATTGGTATGATATATCCTTTAAACAAATTTCCCTTTTTAGTTTGTTCAATAAGTGCAAGGGCAAGGTTCCATGTTCGAAAAAATGTCATAGATTTGCATACCAAGGAGAAACGCTAGAACAAGGAACATGATCAATATTGTACATTTATGTTTCTTGCTCCCATATTCAAAGATATTGTTCAGGAGAGTCCTTTGGTTCGGCTGCTAGTCTACATAGGCCATGCCCCTTTATAGTATGAACTGGTTTGGATTCCAGATCATATTCTTGAAGACAGGTATGAACCCAACTCTTGTTGTACAAGCAAGGTTCTCACTACCATATGAGGTACGAATACAATCATATGTGCTTTAAGTAAATAGGGCCTAAAATACTTCACTTCCTTGTATATCGCATACACTTGTTTGTCAATGGAATGGTAGTTTAATTCTGGGCCTTATAGACTAGTTCTCATAAAAGAAATAGGCATCTCATTCCCTTCATTGTTCTTCTAAGTTAATACCATGACAATTGATAAATATGAAGCAAATCTGTAGAGCAGGAAATTTTTTCCATAGTTTGGACTAAATAGTGTGGGTGCATCGACTATAGCCTACTTGATCTGAGTGAAAGCGTATTTCTCCCTCTTGTCCCATCTATATACTACATCTTTCTTTATCATCTCCTATATAGGTTTGACTATCCGTGCATAATCAGAGATGAATTTTTTGAGGAAATTGATTTTTCCCAAGAAATACTGCATGGCTTTCTTATTCACCAAAACACAGGATTTGTGTGATATCATTGATCCTTTTGGGGTCAATCTTGATAATGTTCTTTGCTATGATGTGCCCTGGTAGATTCCCTTCAGACACACCAAAGACACTCGTCTTGGGATTAAGAGAAATCCCATACTTCCGGCACCACTCAAATATATACCTTAGATGATGTACATGATCAGGTCTTTTCCTTGAAAACATGATAACATCATCTAAATAAAAAACAATTCTTTGACCTATAAGGCCATGAAAGGCGATGTTCATAACTCTTTGAAAAGTTGCAATGACATTAATTAGTCCAGATGGGATTATATTAAAAGCGAACATTCCCCAATTGGTTCGTAATGTAGTCTTCAATCTGTCCGGTTCCACTACTAGCACTTAATTATACCCTGAAAATCCATCTAGTAGTGAAAACATTTCAGACCTAGATAATGTCTGGAGTATCTACTCCATGGATGGCACTGGATATTTATATTTGTGATAATCGCGGTTAAGGTTCTGGAAATAAGCACATAAGCATATTTCACCATACTTATTTCTAACTGGGACCAAGTTGGAAACCCACGTGGAATTTCTAACTTTGAAAATGATCTAGGCATCCAATAGTTTTCTCAATTCTTTCTAGATGAGGGGTTCCAGTGTTCGATGAAATTTCTGTAGATTCTACTGGAATGGTTTCACCCCTTATTTTATAGGAATTACAAGTTAGATGATATGAGTATCATAAGTCTTTCTATCATCATATGTCCTTGCGAACACATCTCGATACTGCTTGAATAGGTGAATAAACGATTTTCGTTCTTGCGGGGAAGAACAGGTACCGAGGTTCTCATACTTCAAATATTGTGGGGTTCCAAGGTTGACTTGTTTATATGTGAGCTTAAAAGTCTAAGTCTTTGTGTTAGTAGGTCCTCTAAATCAGTTCTATAGGTCATATAATTTCTCCAAGGGCACAACACCTTTTGGCATAGTGTTTCCTTTCAATGCTTGGGATACTTCCTACAAATCCTATTCGTGCTCATTCTCCTCTATGGTGGTGTCTTCAAATATGTCAGTATTCACCATAAAGTGTAGTATCTATTGGTCATCATTGAAAATGCATAGATTAGTAACATTGTCAAGTGCAGATGATTTATATAAAATTTCAATAGAGAAACTAGTTTTTAATGGCGACGTCCTAGTAGCAACATTTGCTAGTGTATTGTTGTTGCATTTCTAACTCTAGGAACATAAAAAATATTGAAAGATTTAAAATGATGTATCAAATTCCATACCTTCTACAGGTATTTTTTAAAATGAGGTGAAACAAAGTGTATAATATCTCATACCTAATGTGTGACTACTTCTAAGTCATTGATTACGTTTAGGAGCTCTACCTTGAGGTCTATATATTTCTTCAATCCAAGTATGAGTACTTCATATTATTCAATATTATTAGTGCACTCGAAATCCATACGACATGAAAGTATATCTTTCTTGTTATGTGGGTCTCTAAGGACACAACCGGCTCTCTAACCTAATTGCACCTTAGAACCATCAAAATAAAGAGTCCAAAAATTGCAAGCTACTAAGCTATTTCCTGTATTATTATTCCTACTAATACTAGCATTACTACTATTATGTACATCTATATTACATAGTTCATTTGCACCAGATAGAGAACGGGGGAGGAGTTCCAGTTGTGTCTTGTGGAATGGGTGATGGTTGTGCAAGGTAGCACCCAATGTCAATTTCTAGAAAGTAGTTCCCAAAAAATAAGTCTATGAAATAAATAAGCTCGTTTTTCACTTCGAAATGTGTAACAATGTGTTTCATGTAGGGCTCTAATTCCACTCGGATTTGGTTATTCTTTCCCTTGTATGAAAGCCATAAATGCGACCAATTGGTAGCAAAATACCCGTATAATTTTCTTGACCAGTCTCTACTTAGCAGTACACCATAGGCTTCCAAGATGTCCAAAATCACTATGTTTATGCATTGATGAACTCATTGATAAAATGATAAGTGTATAAGAACAGTTTTGATTTCACCAATAGAATGGACAATGGACCTGTCCAACTGGATAATTTGTACATTGATCTCATCCCATTTGGCATGTATTTTCTTAGTAATGGATAATGGCATTATGTTTACAAATGCACCAAGTTCAACTAGACAATTGTGAAAATTGTAATTAAAAGTTTCAATAGTCAATAGGAACAGAGGGAAAAGAGTATTACTTTATAATGTTAGAGTGTTAACAATTGATTCCAGGGGATCAGAAGACTTACCAAACACCTTCTGGGCAGAAGCATTATCACCTGATGGGGACTAGGCAAGGGCTTGGAAGAGAAGTTCTCGTTGGCTTGCTATCCTTGTAAGAAAAAAGATTGAAATATTTGTGTGAGAATTCTTCATATCTTTCTCGATGTTATAGTCTATCATGGCGGGCATCACCAAAGTGTCTGGAGGAGTAACTTTTTTTTTCCACTTCTAGAATGGTAGACTTGGTTTATCTACTGACAGAAGTGTTCTTTGTTGTGGCAGCATCTCCAGACTTATTTTGAGCCTGGCTGATGGGCGGTGTGATTTTCCTTAACAAATGTTCCCTCAACTTTTACCTTGTAAGCTCTTGTTCAGGAACAAGCCCTTGACTTCTAAACCTATATCGTTTGCTTTTCTTCTAATTCGGGGCCTCATTTAGTGGTGGTTCTTCAACACTTTTCTTCTCATCAATGAACACACAACTAAAAGTATTTACTATGTGTTTAACACCCACAATTTCTTCAGCCACAATGGATTATTACATTTCTTCTGTTTTCTTAGTCTGCTCATCTGAAAGTACTGAGTCAATAATGTGCACATCCAGAGCATTCATGTTGTGATTCCACTGTGGGCATGTCTTTTCTGAGTGATATTCTTGATGAAAATAATAATATTCGTCCATGCCCATTCTTTTTGACATCCAACAAGACATTCAAGCTATTTGCATACTTAGCTAGATAATTACTGGTATTGTTGTTGTTGTTAGTCCTTCTCAGGAAGTTAAATTTTTGGGGCTTGCTATTGAGAGTGGTCTCTCTTGTCCTTTATTTTAATTCTGTTATATACCTAGGGGGGATAATATGGGGTACCAAGGGAGGTACCCAAGGTAATAATGTAATAATGGGATGGGCAGGTGGTTAACCCATGTCATGTAAGGGACCACAAGTAGTTAATAACAATGTAATGGGCCCATGGTATTAGTCGATGGTATGAGGGAACCATGGTAATGACCCATGGTATTGTATGTATGAGGCCTATATAGAGGCTAGAGACTCCACTTGGGAGATAGTGAAGGAATATTGTATGAACAGGCATATGGCTTGTGGAGTGTTCTCCTTCCTTAAGGAGTGAATGTATGGTGTTACCCTACCTTAAGGGTTTTGATTAATAAAGTGAATCATTTCTATCTACTTCTCTCTTATTGTTTATGGGTTTATTTCTATTCTCATATATTTTTGGATCAGATCTACAACAATTGGTATTAAAGCTACAACAAGTGGGATCAGAGCTATAACAAGTGGTATCAAAGCTACAACAATTGGTATCAGAGCACTTTCTTGGGCACAAAAGAGGAGATTTTTTTTTAGTTTTTGCAGGGTTTTGGGGGCGGCGACTTTGCAGGTCAGATCTGTACATTTTGGTGCAAGATCCGTAAAATATAATTATAGATCTGGATTCTTTGTGCAAAAATAGTCGAATTCAAAAAAAAAATCAGTTGAATCGGAGTCCGGATGAAGGAGATATCACTGATCTAAAAATCAGTGGGGTTGCAGACAATTTTCAGGGCAGCGATTTTGCGGCGCAGATCTAGACGTTCTGGTACAAGATATGCAAAATATAATTGCAGATCTGGATTTTATGGGAAAAAATACCCAATTTCAAAAAAAACATCAGTCGAATCAGAGTCCGGATGAAGGAGATATCGCTGATTTAAAATCAGCTCTTTTTAGAGAAATTTTGGTGACAGCGGGAGAGTAGCAGCACAGATCTGAAATTTCAAGTGCCTGGATCAAGATTTATACCACATGGGCAGATGCAGAATGATTGTTCCATTTCTAAAAACAGGTTATAATATAGATTCTGAGCAATATTGACAAAACTGTGACATTTTCAAATTTTCGCCAAAGTAAGTGAATTTTTTTCGAACCCTCTTCACGGAAAATTTCACTGGAAAAGATGATAGCCCTACTATTGAAGAATTCATACAAAACCTAAAGGAAATATTTGAGGAGAGATGGAAGTTTATGGTACCACGTTTTTTGAAAGAAGAGGCCGCCATATGGTGGAACTCACTGGGCATTATAGCCTTGTCCAAATTCTCGAATGAAGAAATGGAAAAACTCTTTATGGACAAATGGTCTCAGACTAGAAAACAAGATAAGGGGAAACATGTGGGGTTATTTTCTACTGATATATCCTTATTGCAAGTTCATGGATTGATTTAGAAAGAGAAGGTCATTGTTTCTATAAATCCTAGTTGCAAGCATAATTTTCTCAATGTCAATTTGGCAAAAAAATTGCAAGTCCCAGCAAAACATATTGAAAATACACAGGTTGATGATAAGGATGTTCAAATTTATAAGGATTTGAAACTTTCTATGGATAAGTATGTGTTTCATGGTGATTTTTATGCTTCAGATATGGATAACATGGATGTTGTTTTGGGATACCCTTGGATGGAATCAGTGGGTACTATAAATATTAATGTGCAGAAGAAATTCCTAAAGCTCTGGTATAAAAAGAAGAAAATTACATTACAGGATATTTCCATTAATAAGCAGGTAGAGTCCAAGGAGGCTGAAGCAGAAGGCGTTCCATAGTCTGACATATTAGATGATGAGCTAGTAATGATAGATAATCAAACACAAACAGAGGCTGAAGCAGAAAAGGTTACAGGTGCTGATACATCAGAGGACGACTCAGTGGTTGAAGTCATATTGGAAAAGAAGACACCACAACAGGCACCACAGCAGGGTGAATTAAAGAAAAAGACATCGTGGGTTAAAACTTCAACATATCATCACCCACATCACCCCGCAAGACAACCATCAAGATGGAAACCAAGTAGTCACATGACGGATAGCAAGGAGAGAAGATCCACCCACTACACATCAACACAGAAGAGCTGCCACGGTCAACTTCCATCTCAAGCGAGCAAGGCACCAGCGAGATCAAGGGTTCACCTTTCTCTTGGATGGCTTGATGCACGTGCATGGTATCAGTGGACTACTCTTTTGAGTAGATCTTATTATTTGTGTTCTTCCCATGTTTCGGGGACGAAACATGCTTAGGGGACGAAACATGCTTAGGGGGGTGGAATGTTATATACCTAGGGGGGATAATATGGGGTACCAAGGGAGGTACCCAAGGTAATAATGTAATAATGGGATAGGCCATAGTAATAAATAAGGTGGTGAACCCATGTCATGTAAGGGACCACAAGTAGTTAATAATAATGTAATGGGCCCATGGTATTAGTTGATGGTATGAGAGAACCATGGTAATGACCCATGGTATTGTATGTATGAGGCCTATATAGAGGCTAGAGACTCCATGTCAAGAAATAGTGAAGGAATATTGTATGAACAGGCATATGGCTTGTGGAGTGTTCTCCTTCCTTAAGGAGTGAATGTATGGTGTTACCCTACCTTAAGGGTTTTGATTAATAAAGTGAATCATTTCTATCTACTTCTCTCTTATTGTTTATGGGTTTATTTCTATTCTCATATGTTTTTGGATCAGATCTACAACAATTGGTATTAGAGCTACAACAAGTGGGATCAGAGCTATAACAAGTGGTATCAGAGCTACAACAAATTCTGCCAACTCATTAGACAAAGTATTGATAGTTCAGGTCAAGATTTCAAGATCAATAACTTCCTTATTTTTGGCCTTTCTTAAAGAGGCCTGAGATATTTTTCCTATCTCCTTGGTGTCTTTGGATGATTCATCATCAACAATGACTCCAATTGAAAGAAATTCCTTTTCAACAACGATTTCTTCTTCAAAAAAATTTGCCAAAGTTTCTTTCACTAGTCTCTTTAAAAATTATGAAATGCTCATCAGCAAGGAAGAAATATAGTAATCAATCATGATGGAGGCATGAGGTGTCATATCCAGGGGAAATTGGTTCAATATCTAATTGAACCTTTGATCAAAATCCTTGACCTTTTCTTTTGGCCCCATCTTTAGATTCCCTAGATATTTTAATAACACGGTTGAGTTTTGTTATCAGCAAATGTTTCGACGAACAACCTTTTAAACCCCCTCCAATTCTGAATTGAATTCACAGGAAGGCTATGATACCAAGAATCTTACATACTATAAAAGGTATAAGTAAAGAGTCTACATGTACCTCGATCATTTGCATATGTAGATAGAAGTTATCCAAATGGTCTTCCACTTTGATCACCTTATCAGGGTCATATTTCTTTAACAACTTTTCTAGGTGTCTTGGAATCTTATGTAAAATACCTGGAAGGGCAAGTGGGCCCTGAGTCATCCAATCCAAACCTTGGTCTAGCATGTTCTCTTATATATTCTCCTCCTCTTATTTATGATCTTATGAATCTTCTCCATGATCACCTAACCTATGGAAAGTTCCATATGGGAGCACAACATTGTCTACGTCCCCCTCGTTGTAAGATGGAGGTTGCTTTGGTCTTTTTGTGTCATCTGTAGACTCTGCTAACTCTTAAAGGGTAGAAAAAATGAACCTTCAACTGTAGAAACCACAATATTGGTAGGAGTTGTTTCTTTCTTCTTTGGAAAATAAGGAATATTATGTGCTCCAAGGATTAATCCAATATCCTTCGCAAAGAAATGGGTTATATGCTGAATTACCTAGATTTACTCATAGGAAACTTCACAAGTTTGTTTCGGTAAAGAGCCTACTTCGGGAATATGAGTTGGAGAGGTGTTGGGAATGTTGTTTCATGGTCTAGAATAAGTATGTTATGGGTGGGTCGAGTTATTATCCATAAAAATCTGGCTTCCCTCCTTCTAGCGCTAGAAATTTTGAGAGTGTTAGACCTGCCAACATTCAAATGGGTCTCCCTGATATGCAGTCCCAAGTAGACCTCACACCATTTGGGATGGGAGCCCCATCTAGAATATGGCTCGAATAGAATCTAATTAAAGAACCACCTTTTCTTTAGCTATCAGCAAGAGAGAGAATCACATATGTGGCTTTGTAAAGAAAGAAAGTGTGCTTGGTGAGTATTTGGTTGTAGGTGCATCAAGGTTCTTCTACTACAGAGGGGAGAAAAAGTGAGCCTCTAAGAGAGAGGTAATAATACCACCCTAATAAAGACACACATAAACAAGAATTTTTCGTTTAACATCCAATGGAATAGTCCACAAAGACGTGATGACCGTTATAACCATTACAACACATTCTCAATAGGATAAGCACTAAAATAATCGAAATAGTTCAACCACCTTAGTATTAGTGAAATAAAAAATGAATCATAAACATTCACATAATAGTATTACAAACAGTCATAATCCATGTGTGAAAGCGTGTTGGCCATCAGGCTTCAAATATTAAGTAAAATTCCCAAGATGCATGAAGACAACAGAGATCATTTGCTCCAATAGTAGAGTGTTGGATCCACTAAGTTCTCCCCAAAACTACTAAATTATCTCTCTTATGCCTTATGGGGGAATCTAAGGTTAAAATTCCTTTACATGATAAATGAGGATCTATTTATAACTTAAGGAGTGACCTTTTATATCCTCATGAATCTTAACTTTCTAACTTCTAGTGACCTTCAAATTTCTACAACCTTTGAAGTTCCAAATGACTTTTGGAATTACATATGACTTTTGGTATTACATTTACTTTGGACTTCCATGACTCTATATCACACATGACTCTTGGAATTCTACTTGATTGTCCCTTACAATGACTACAATATTACCTCTTGACTCCCACACCATGATATGTTGAAACTAGACACTTCACTATCTTGGATGACTGGGACTGAGAGTGACTGATGACATGGATCTCCTTTATTGTTGACATAGTTTCCACTATATTTGTTCTTTGTTCATCTTCTGATCACTGTGCTTCCACCCTCTAAAGGGATTCAATATTGGAGTCTTTAGGGTGCTTCGATCATCAAGTTTTAGGTGTGTTCTTGGTTCTTTTTGTGCTTCCTTTATTTATCATCTTTGCCCGATCTTCTTTATGTGTGCTTTCCATGAGGTCCCTGGAATACCTATTTCTACAATCACTCATGACAAGCAACTATCGGTCTAAAAACATCCTACTCTACCATATTTTATGCATATTTCCCATTTACTCCTTTTCAGTGCGCTTAAAATGGTCAAAGAAGATTTAGGGTGTACTCTGAAAGGTTGAAGGAATCGAAGGAGGAGATTCAAGGCTTTAGCATGCGCTCATGAACCTAAAGGAAGAAAGTAGTCAAGACAGGGAACATGTTGAAAATAAGAAGGATGAAGGGTAAGGATTAGGGCTTCCCAAGTGGACTATGCACTCAAGTGAGAGAGGGAGGGCACAAGGCGCACTCCTGAAGGCTGAAGGTTGAGGCTTCATGCCTTCAGGGTGTGCTCATGCAATCAATATGAATGGCACACAACGCACTCTTAAAGACTAAAGGTTGGGGCTTCGTGCCTTTAGTGTGCACCATGCAATCAAGCAATTCACGAGGGGACATGGCACACAGGGAAGGTTGAAGGATTGAGGTATATGTCTTCGAGATGTGATAGTGCGCTCAAGGAGGGCACATTTCTTCGAGTCGAAGGAGTGTGCTAAAAGAAGACTTAGTCATTTTGGAGGGCACGATTTGAAACAGGGAAGGGGGTTCGTACTTTTATAGTGCACCAAACTCTCCAGGAGGATGTAGGGTTCACTTATGAACAACAAAGGGTCTCCCATGAAGGCTTCGAAGTGCGCTCATATGCTCTTGGCCGTAATGGGCTCCTTTTGCAACAAATTTTTTTCTAAGTCTAGGTGATTGGTCAAGGGGTGAGCCAGATGAGTTCTATACATAAAACCATGTGCGACACATATTAACTCATCAAGAAAAATTACAAAAACTTGATCAATAATGAATATACATCAAAACACCACTTTATCAATGTTCCCGAAGTAGAAACAGTGAAGTGTGTGCGACTGTGACCCGAAAGTGTCATTTTTACAACAACAAAGATGTTATGACCATGAAATGCATATAAGGATGTTCTGATCAATTTGAAGACACTTGATAACATTCAAGAACACTTGTGACACATCAAACAACACAAGACGATACTTGAAAACTAAGGCGACACTTGATATAACAATGAAGTAGGCTCCAAAATTCAAATATAGTGAAATTTTGGATGGTGTTGTAGCAACGACAACAAGTTCTTTTCCCCTGTTAAATTCCATCATTGATGAAGGACATATATTAACAAATAAAGAAGGAAATGTAATATTCTCAAGGTTAGAGGGGGGGAGAGCATGGGGGCTTCACCGAGGGAGCAATACTATACCACGTGCATTCATATTTGGGGATATATATTGAGGAAAAATGACATAATATATTGAGCATATAATAAGGGATAAAGGGTTTTGATATTGGTAGTATAAAAAATGGAGCTCAAATTTAATGAAAAATATAAAGGGATATAAACAATGTTAATGAAAATAGATACCTAAAATATCTAGTGAAAGTGGTAATTTTTTTATGTTGGGAAGGTGTATTGGATTTGTATTGGTAGGGGGTTAAATAATGTAATTTTAAAGGTATTTTCCAATATCTGGTCAAATTAAGGGTATTGTTTAGTATTCCATTAGCGCACGTGATATGTCAAAGGTTCATAAAGTGAAGCTCCCATGGGAGAGACATTAGAAGAAGAGAGAGATAGAGAGGTAGGAAGAGCGAAGTAGATATAGAGAATGAGAATGAGGGGGGGGGATATAGAGAGTGGATGTGGAAGAAGAGAGAAGGAGAGAGGGAGGGAGATGGAGATAGAGAAGGAAGAAGAGATAGAGAGACAAAAAAATATGTAAATGTAAATAAAGAGATCAAGGGTTGGAGGGGAGGAGAGGGAGGGAGAGAGAGAGAGAGAGAGAGAGAGAGGAGAGAGGGGAGACAGAAGGAGAGAGAGTGGAAGAAGAGAGAGATAGAGAGGGAATAAGTGAGAGAAAGGTGGAGATAGCAAGTGAGAGAGAAGGAGAGAGGAAGGGATGTAGAGAGTGGAGGAGGAAGAACAGAGAGACAAACAACTAAAGGGAGATAGATAGAGAGGGTGTGAGGGGGAGAGTGGAAGAGTAAATGAGACAGGGAGGGAGGAGAGAGAGAATGAGGGGAAAAATATTCAGAGAGGAGGGATAGATAGGAAATAAGAGAGAGATAAAAGTGGAGATAGAGAGTGATAAAGAAGTAAAGAGGGAGGTCTAAAGAGAGTGGAGGGGGAAAAAGAGAGAGACAGAAAAAGAAAGGGAGAGAGAGAGTGTGGGAGTGATGGAGAGAGAGATAGAGAAGGAGATAGGGAGGGAGATAGAGAGGGAATAAGATATAGAGATACATATATAAATATGTAAATGTAAATAGAGATTGAGAGTAGCTAGAGAGAAGGAGAGAGTGAGGGAAGGAGATACAGAGAGAGGAGAGAGAGAATGAGGGGAGGGAGATGAAGAGGACAAATAGAGAGGTAGAGAGATTGAAATAATAGAAAGTTAGAGAGAGGGAAGAAGTGAGAAAGAGATGGAGATAGAGAGTGAGAGATAAGGAGAGAGGGAGGGATGGAGAGAGTGGAGGGGAAATAAGAGTGATACAAATATAGAGAGGGAGAGCTAGATAGTGATGGAGTGTGGAATAAATAGTGGGAAACAGAGGGAAAGGGAAGGAGACACAGAGGGAAGAGAGAGTGAAGGAGGGGAAGGAGATTGAGAGAGGAGAGATAGATTATAAGAGAGAGTGGAAGAAGAGAGAGATAGAGATGGAAAGGAAAATATAGGGGGAGATAACTGTCAAAGAGAGAGGGAGATGGATAGTGAGTGAGTGAGGTAGGGATATAGAGAAGGAGAGGAAAAGATAGGGGGAGAGAATGATCAAAGAGAGAGGGAGAGGTATCTAAGTGAGTGAGTTAGGTAGAGAGAGAAAAGGGGAGAGAGAGGAAGATAAAGAAAGAGATGGTTAGGGGATAGAGAGGGAGAGATAGTGAGAGTGATGGGAGGAGGAGAAAGAGAGGGATAGATAAAGGATAAAGGGAGATCAATGTAGAAGTGCACACACATTCTATAATATATATGCAATCCTGCCAATCTCGGGCCAATGTTAGAAAGTGTGAGAGTAATATAGGTAGGGAAATTACAATTTTGGATAATATTCTCCCTTGAACACACATGCATTCTTAATAATGTGTGTATATTCCTAATAATGCGTTCACATTTCTAGAAATATGTGAGCTTCCTCTACTAGCCTTAACCGAGTCCCCTTGCCACTCCCCAACATCCATACAAAAACCTAGAAAACATGCACATAAGGGAAGTGCTTGTTAGCACTTGGTCTAAGTTTTTGTGTAATAAGAACTAATATTTTTGTCCACTTTTATTATTGGAAATCAATTTGTTGTCTTATTGTATAACTAGAAGACAATGTTTATGTAATTAGAAGGACATTTGAGTAATTTGAAAATAATTATTGTTGACAATAAGTTGATGTCAATATTTTGCCTCTATAATGTGTAAAATTATCTCTATCTGGCTATGAATTCATGGTTGATAGAGTTATAGACTTGTCATCTAAGTCCACATATTATTCAAGTCTATTTGAGTTGCAAACTCATAATTTTTGAAACCCCGTTTCAAAATTATTTCCCTCCTTAAAAAAACAGTTTCAAAACTTGTATATACTCTTCAAGGATTAATAAAAAATTCCTTCAAACTAGAGTGCAGAATAAGAGATGAAATGAGGTGTAAATAGAGTATCAAAAAAGTTCTTTTGGATTGGTAAGATAGAGTATAAAATTGAGTTTTTTTTGTTGCTTGAAAACTTCTCTTTTATAACTCATATTAGTAACTAATATTAGCCCTTTTTGAGAGGTCAATTTCCTTACCATTATCAACTCATTAGTTTACATGTCATTTCCATATGTTCGAGCTCTGATTTCCCATTCCTAATTATAAGTTTGCAAGCCCACTCAACTTAATCGTTACTTTCTATTTTATAACCAAGTTCATTTAATGCTAATCACTATGTTCTCATTTTCCAACATAATTACTTTTCCTCTTTGAACTTGATTGATTTATCCATAAAATCTATGTTTTTGGAGCTTTTTTCATGTCCTTATCATGGAAATTGTTTCTATGGTAAAGTATAAAATTATATGAAATGGTAAGGTATACAACGAGTTAGTAAGGTATGGAGCAGATATGGTAAAGTAAAACGCAAATGTTGTGAGGTATAGGATGATAATATGGTAATGATTATAATGGTAATAAAAAATAGCAATCTTTATTGTTAAGGTAGGTTTTTTCAATGGATTTTTTTCAAGATAACCACGAAATTTGGGGTTTCTATATCACCAAAATTATTATGATAAATAAATCCTAAGAGAAGGTACTCGCGAAATTTTGAATTATAAAATTTAATGAAATAATTTAAACATTGTAAAACAAATTATCAAAACTACTTTTTGTTTTTGTGGTTGGTTGTATGTTTTTTCTTCATGTTGATTGATTATTTGTTTGAATATGGTTTCAATCTTTTATGCCTTGGTTGATGTTGGAGTGGTCTCATCTTCAAATTTTTAGCCTTGAGGGGTCTTTTTTTATGCAACTTTTGATTATTTTCCTTTAGTTGCTTATTCTTTTTTTAGTTATTCAACTTCTTTTATTAGAGTAAAAAAATTCTTGAAAATACTTCATTTTGTGTCTTGAATTCGAGGTATGTTTCCCAAAATATCACCAAAAGTTGTGATAAATAATGTAAACTTTGAAACATGAACTATAAATTCAAAATGGGAACTCTAGCAAAAAAACCCCCAAAAAAATGAAAAACAGTGCTAAAAATGAAAAGAATTGACACTGGAATAACAATTTTTTTTCTAGGGTAAATTTTCAACATCTTTTAAAAATGGCAGTGAAAACCAATTTTTTGTGCAAAAATTGTGCAAAAAACACCGTGAAAATGAAAAGTGTCGATGCTAGAATAACGCTTTTTTTTGCTAGGGTAAATTTTCAACATGTTTTAAAAATGGCAATGAAAACCAACTTTTTGTGCAAAAACTGTACAAAAAACACAGTGAAAACGAAAAGTGTTGATACTGGAATGACACTTTTTTTTGTAAAGTAAATTTTCAACATGTGTTGATGAAATAAGGTCATTTTTTTTTTAAAACACAAAATTAAAAATTAAAACAATAAAAGAAAACAAAAAAAAATTAAAAAACTAACAAAATGTAAATAAAAATATATATTAAGAACAAAACCAAAAAAATCAAATATATAAAAAAGGCAAAAAAATAAATAAATAATAATAATAATAATAATAATAAATATTATAATAATAATAATAATCAATCATTATTTTTTATATATATATAGATATAACAAAATTAACCTATAAAAGATCAGAATTAAAAAACTAAAAAAAATAGGAAAAATATAAAGAAATAAATAATAAGAAAAACATATTTTGAAAAGAAAACATAAAAAATATATTTGTAAACAATAAAAAAATTAAAAAATTATAAACTTAAGTAAATAAAAATACAAAAATTTAAAAAACCATTTAAAAAAACAAACAAACAAGCGAGATAAAAAAAGAAAAGAAAAGAATTAACAAAAAAAAACCAAAAAAAAAAACTCAAATTTAAAAAAATAAAAAATAAAAAATTATATATATATATATATTCAAACTTATATTAAAAAAAAAAAAAAGTGCCCCCATGGGCGGTTGGGTGGCGGCAATCTGATTCCTAGAATTTGACTGCCACAGCTCGACCGCCCGTGGGGGCTTGACCTTGGGCAGGGAAGTTGCAAGCCACCTAGCCACTCGTGGGAGCACAACCTTGGGTGGTAGAGCTACACGTTGCTCAGTCACCCATGGGGGCACGACCCTAGGCATCGGAGCTGCATGCCGCCTGGCCACCCATGGGGGAACAATTTTTTTTTTTTTTTTTTTTGAAGTTCATATATATATATATATATTATTTTTTATTTTTATTTTTATATTTAAATTTGAATGTTTTTTTGTTTTTTTTTTCTCTTAGTTTTTTATAATGGTTTTTAAAATTTTATTTTTTTTTATTTTTTTTATAATTTTTTTTTCTTCCAATTTTTATGGTTTACAAGATAATTTTTTTTTTTACATTTTTTATATTTTTCTTTTGTCATATATATATATATAAAGTAATCAACATTAAAAAAAAGGAGAGAGAAATAAGACAACTATAAAATTTGTTAAGTAATCATGATTTCAAAAAAAATTGAATATAAAAAATTTAAAAGTGTCAAAAAATGTAACATTTAAAAAAAAAAATCCACACTTAATACATTAGAAAATTTAAAGTGTCAAAAATAAGCCCTCTAAATAAAATGGTTGATGTTGCATCAAGACGTTTCAAAATCAACATGAAAATCACTAACTTTTAAAAACAAATATTTATATTTGATACATAAGAAAATTTAAAGTGTCAAAAATATGCTCCGAAAGAAAAGGTGTATTTTGCATCACCACTTTTCAAAATCGGATGACTTTTTTCTACCTCAACGAAACGGGTAATCGTATCAGTTCCCATTTCAAAGTTTACATTGTTGATATCGTTGAGCATATGAATAGTGCTACTTTGTTGCTAATTTATAGTTGATGGTCTCATTTCCTTGAATAGGTTTTGATGCTATTTTCTACTATGGCTTTGGAAGAAATTGATTAGGTCATCTACAAAATTATTCAAAGATGGAAGTAGTTGCCTTGGAGATGGAGAGAATTTTTGTAGTGGAACAAGGTTAGGATGTTCGGATATCAATATGGTAATATATATAAATAATATGTACATCATTCTCTTGAAATCATGTATAATCTATGAAAGTAAATATGTATATAATATTTTGAAAAACATATTATGAAGCATTCTCCTCAAATAATCCTAATTATCCTTAGAAAATGCTTACACATTTGAAACAAAAACCATTGGATGGATATTACATTTGGAATTTTCATCAACTAATTACTTTGTTTTCCAATGGAAATTTAAGTTTATGGTGTACTAGGAACTTGTATTTGCACAACTAAATTTTTTTATTATTTTTTCTTTTTTCATGTAGTTTTCTTCTTCTTCTTCTTTTCCTAGGAAAAGTAGATTTATAGATGGAGGGGTAGAACCATTTTTATGAATATCCACAACTTGCATCTCGGCTGGTTGAAATATTACGGAAATAAAATCTTCATGGCTAGGGGGTTTGTCGCAGAGTTTCAGTCTATAGACATTAATAACAAATGACACTCTTTCCTCATTGATTTTCTTTACATTGGTTGATCCATTGTCAAATATTTCCTCTATTACATTCAAGCCTATACAATGAGTGGTGAATTTTCCATTGAAGTATTTGAATGACGAATCAAAGAGAAAATCGCTATCACCAACTTTCAACTCTTTTTTAATGAATTTCTCTTGTCGCTTTGATATCTACTGTTGGATTATCATATTATGTTGCAATTCTTCTTGTCTCATTTCATCAAGTTGATTAAATTGCATGAATATTCCATTTTGGGATTCATATAAATATAACCCTAATTATGCTACTAATCTGAATGTTTCAACTTGAAATTCAATAGGAAGGATAATTTTCTTACCAAATACTAGTTCAAATGGAGTAAAACTAATGGCACTTTTACAAGTTGTTTTATATTCCCACAAAGCTTCTAGAAGTTTATCTTCCTAGTCCTTTCTATGCAATTGGGCAGTATTAATCATGATTTTTCATAGAATCTTATTAGTTGATTCTACCTAGCCATTCGCTTGCAGGTGATAAGGAGTGAATTTATTGTGCTTGATCTTATATTTCTCCACTACTTCTTGCACTAGATTATAGGCAAACTATGCTCCTTAGTTCGTGACTATTTCTCAAGGGAATCCAAATCTAGAAAAGATGTCCTCAAAGAGAAAATTGACTTATGACTGCTTAGAGTATCTTGTTAATGCTTTAGCCTCAACCCATTTGGTAAAATAGTCAATACAAACCCAAATGTACCTCTTTCCTTTTGATTTAGGGTTGATTGTGTTATGTCCCTGTACCAATAGGTGTCATATATCATGATTGACCTGATGAGCTATGTAATATGTTCATACATTTTCTTGTTGCAAAGGTTTTCCATATTTGAGAAAAAATAAAAAAAATAAAAAAATGTAAAGAGGGTATACCCTAAAATCAAAGGGTGAAAAGAATAAAAATATGGTCGAAAAAATGAAAGAAAATGAACCCCAACAAAAAGAAAAGACCAGGAAAGTGTGCAAGTCTAAATGCCACTAATTTTTACTTTTGTGTAATAAACAATTGTGTGCAGTTTGTCACCTATGCCACAATTCATGAATAGTCAAACAATTTAAGCTTGACTAGTTCAGTTTTCAATTTCATGTTGTAGGAATAGAGAATAAAGGTCTGACCAAACAGTGTAATCTTGGCAGATAAGTAGATAGGTAGAGTGAAAAAGGAGCTCAACAGTTTAATCTGAGCCCTTGGATGTAATAAGTGCAGACTTAGATAAGCATTACCATGTAAAAGAAAAGAAAGTTTGATAAGGGTTTACCAGTCTAAGTGCACCCTAATAAAGAAGAAAAAATGCTAGGCTAAGTAGGTAGGGTAGGTAGATGATGGTTGCAGAATAATATGTGGTGAATGATAAGTTTAAATGTGTAAATCTTTTACTTTCATCACAAGGCAAATGGCATGTAGCACATGAAAGATATATCAAGCAAGCAAAGTCAAAATAATTAACTCCCCTACTGATTTCCCCTAAATTTTCATTAATTCCCCCTAAATACCAAGGTATCTATCAAATTAGAGGGGCTCAGAGAATTTCTCTAACTTTTGGAGGGACCGGACCCTCAACCCAATAATTTATAATGCCTAAGTACTTAAGCCCATTCATCAATAATCACACCCCTTCATAAATCATTCATTCCCTTGATAAAGTTTTTCCTAAGTAAAATCCTATTTTACTTAGGGAAATTAAAATATTTTTCATAAAAACCCTTATTTTTCACTTAGCCTAAGTTTAAATATACACATGAAAATGTTTTAGACTTTTCTACTTCACTTGGTCATATTAACTATTAACTTATATTATTATATAGTTCCCCTATAAAGGTTACCCTCTCCCGTAGTACTTTAACTATGTAAAAACCCCAAATTCTTATATATCCCGCCTTTAGGTTAAAATATAACCATAATATGTTCCTAAATGGGATTAATTAGTTAATCTATAACTAATTAAGAACCTTGACCCCGCCATATTAATACAAGGATTAATTAACCCCCATGGTTAATTAATAACTTTCTCGACCAATCCCATTGCTCCTGCTATGATTAAAAAATCTTTAATTATGCGGACCTGCCCTTATTAAATTCCCATCACCTCGCCTCCCCGATAGCCATCAGATCAAGCCCCGCACATCCAACGGTTGTTGTGCATATCGCACGAGCCTTCGCGACCGAATGTTAGTGTGTGATCGCGAAGCGGTTTTGTGAACAGTGCCCTCACCATGCGTCGTTCATCCTATGGAATCATGTGGTTGAGCCTAAATACTGCCTCCCCTCCATAAGTGGTGTGATAAAAAATGCTTACAACTTTCCATTAAATGACAAAATGTCAAATCCTCCTGCTGACGCCACCTGTCCAAATCCTGAAACCCGCCAAATTCTTGACTTTGTATAAAAAACAAAGGAAATCATTTCGTCGTTCTATTCTGCGTACATATTCTTCCATGCAAACTTAACGACGAGGTCAACTAGCTCGTGCTCCCTAACCGCCAACCACCTTCAAAGCTTGTAGTCGATGTCGCTAAGAGTCTGCCATTACCCCAGTGAACCTGCATTCCATCGTCCTTATTGAAAACAGGTATTTACCAATCCTCGTCAAGAAAACCCTGCAAATACTTGTTTTTCTCTACAAATAATTGAAAAAGAACCCCAATTCACCATAATTCAGTTACCACATTTGAAATTCAAGTTCCCTAGACCCTCCATTTTCATCAATTTCCCCTAAAAACCCTAGTTTCCTTTCTGAATCCACAAGAACCAGAATGGAAACCCCTGTGGCCCTAAATATTGCACCCATTACCACCCTTCACTGTGATTTAGACTATCTGCCCGTTACAAATAAGGATTTTCAAATAAAATACTTAAGCACTGATAAAGACCACCTAAAAGTCTTCTGCCAATGCCGAGATAATCACTTGAATGGCAATGACACTCTGGGACTGTGGGAATCCAATCTCCCAATGTATTTTCTCCCCTCTGTGCACATTTTTCCTGATATTATCCATCAGTGCCATGCAAATTATGACCCCAACCTTAGAGCAGTGATGTCTCCCAATCAAACAGTCCTCTTCACAATTACTGCAGACTCAATCAATGAGATGCTGCAATTTCATCCCAGTCAAGCCCTCACCCCCATTTCCCTTGGAGAATTGCTTGAGAAATCATCCAAGTTCACCTAGTCTGAACTTAGTTGCCTGTCCCAGACCTTCATCCTTAAGGAGTATCAAACCAATGATCCCCCTCCCTATATGTTAGTTGTCTTCACAGAAACAGGTAGAATTATAGTTGACATGATATCTGCAGTCATGGGATTTAATACCAGTGAATATGTAGATGAATTGACCTTAGTTTTGATGTCCATCTTTACCCCTGGTTAGCCCCCTACTGTCAAATACAATTATGCTGCCTTTATTGCTGAAAAGATCCATGACCAGTTCATGAGACTGGAAAATGAGAAGGTTTTCAAATATTCCACATTCATATATCACCTCATCCTCTACTATCAGTCTAACAGGTTCCCATTTTCTGTCAATAAACTTGATACAAAGGGTGGCCCAAGGTCAGTTATCTTTTGGACTTCAATCTTCCACTATTCTTTTGCCTGTCCCTATTCATATAATGAGTTCATTCACCAATTTGTCCACCCAGTGACCACCATGCTGACAAGAAATCCTCCTCCTAGGATTAGTGATGACATCAAAAGGATCCTTCAACTCTCCAAACAGTACAAGGTAGGTGACTGGTACTTGTACCAGAATCACACAGAAATTAGAGTATATGGGTGTGAGCTTTCCCCATTCAAATTACCAAGATATGTTCTAATGAGAATGTTTGCTTTGGAATATTATAGACAAATTATCAACTCAGATCAAATTCATTTCACTAAGGCCAAGAAGAAAGCACAACTGAGAATCAAAGATCACTTAAGCTCGTTTGTCTACAACAGTAGGGAAGCATGGAGAGCAGTGGAACAAATCCTAGAAGACCACATGAAATTGAACAAAAGTTTTAATTGGATTCCATATGACCCTCACAATTTCATTTGTGATAGGAGAATGAAAAATAGACTATCACCATATTTTCATCACAGAATCCCAGAGATTGAGCAATATGCTAACATGGATGAGTGGAGGGAAGGAACTCTTGTAGAAATAGATAGTGATCAGGTCAACATAGAAAATGTAATGAAGGATCTTGAAAAGACACTTGACCTGGATTCTTTTGAACAGGTGCCAGTTGAGACTTCTCACAAGCCAGCATCAGGGACTAGTGCCTCAACAGTTGATACCTCTCAAAGGCACTCACAAGAGACTAGTGCACCACTTGCAGATACATCACAGAGAAGAGAATAGGAAACTAGCACTCCAGCAACATGCCAATCAAACATGTCAAAGCAGCCTGAAACCTCTCAAGAACAGGCTCAAACACAAACTCACCCAAATCAAGTTAACATGGGAGACCCCCTAATTTTGCAGACTCCTTTGAATGAGGAAAAGAGCTTAAAGAGAGATAGGGAAGTAGCTACCCCTGCCAGTGGTCCATCAGATCAACCTAGTGCTAAGAGGTATAGGCTACTTCCCTATTCAGAGGAGGAATTTTTTGAAGAAACTACAGAGAGTCAGAGGAAAGAGGGTGTAGACAGCCAAAATACTTTCCCAGCAAGTGGGACACCTTCTAGCTCACAAAGACAAGAGCTGGAAAGACAGCAAAGTGCTAAAGTATCATCCTTCAGGCCTTCACATAATAAGAACCTAGACTTTAAAGAGAAATTCAAAGAAATAAAGGCCAGAAATGAACCACTATGGGTCCAAGTCTACAATCAGTATTTAAAGATGCCTCCCACAAATTAGAATAGGTTGATGTCAGCCTATGACATCAAGGAAGGAAAGATGCAAATGAGCTTTTTAAATCCCAAAGTACAACAGCCTCAGTCAATTGCAGATTACCTCAAAACTGATTTTGAGGTCATGGCCAAGGACATTCACCCCCTAGATCAGATTGAATTACATAAACAGACAGGGGAAATGGTGTATTCCACCTTGACAAGCAAAGCTATGATGGCCCAAAGATTGGAGAATTCATTAAATAACACAACTGCTCAACTACAACTAGAAAGAGCCTCCTCACAGGCTAAAGACAATAGAATCAAATCACTAGAGGAGTTGGTTATTGGATTGGGTCATAACCCCAAAGATGTAAAAGTTGCAGAGGCCTTGATAAAGAAAAAGGATGAAGATATAGCTGCCTCGAGAAAGCAGTTAAAGTTGCCTCCATCAAGGCATCTACAAACTGTTGAAGTTATTCAAAAGAAGTCTGAAGAAGAGCTTATGGACTTAGTCCTCAAGAAAAATGAACAGTTAAAGGAGACCGTGCAGGAATTGGAAAAATCACTAAAGAGCACGCTGGGAGGGTCGACCTCCCAGCCTCAGAATGTGATACCAGTGGTCTCCACGGCAGTTCCTTCAACACTTGCAACAGCTCTAGCACCAAATGTCCCCTTGGTCACAACAGAGACAATTACAAGTATAAGCACAGGTACACTACAGGCAAAAACTCCAGTTCTAAGCGCTAAATAGTTAATCGAGTCAATGGAGGAAATGAAACTACAAGTTTCTGAACTCCAGAAGGTAAAAGAGAAATTTGTCACCTTAGAGCAAAAATATGATGTTTCAAAGATTAATTTTGCTGAAGAGGTGAGGAAGAATAAAGGCTTGGCACAACAGGTGAAAACACTAGAGAAGGACCTCACTTTTGAAAAGCCTTTAACAGACATTAGGAAGATTCTTTGGACCAACATCACTCAGTCAATAAATGATGTTTGGTCATCCATACAAATTATTTTTGAACAGATTGACCTGGTGAAGGTAGCTCTTCAAGAGATTCAGAAAACAAAAGAAGAGTTAGGAGGGAAGCCTGAGGAAGCAATCAGGCTAATAAACATTTTGAACAACAGAAATAAGTACCAGCTAGAAGAGCTGAATATTGAAGATAGAACTGGGACTATCTTAGAAATCAAGAAGGTATTGACCAAAAGGGCTCTGATGTAGAACTTAGAGAGAAAATGTCAGAACATGCAAGAGGACATTGATGATTTTATGGGAAATTTCAGCATTTTACAAAGCAAAGGACTTCCCAGTGCTCTAGAGATTAATGATAAATTGATGAGGCATGAAGACTATGTTGACAAATTGGATCAATATGTAAATAACGAGGCCAGTTGTTATGAAACCAGCTCAAGAAAAGATAGAAAAGATAGATCAACGCCTTAGAATTCAGCCTCTTCGAGGGGGCAACATCCTTTACATTACATAAATGAAGAATTCTTGTATGATACAAATGAAAAGACCTCCTTTCTATATATAGGAGTCTAAGGGGTCATAACATAATCAGAGCCGAAATAACAATAATAATGTAAGGGCACAATAATAACAATAATGGGTTTCTATGGGGCATAGTAGTAACAATATGGGCACTACATGGGTACATCAATATAATAAGTGGGTTATACTAATAACAATAAGGGGTTACACTAGTAGTATAGGGGCCTAACATGCCCCTCTCCTTCAAAAAGTGTTGTCCTCAACGCTTGAGTAGTTCTTGATGCTTCTGTATAAAATTCTTGTCCTCCCATGTGGAATCTTCAGCGGGTAAGTTCTTCCACTTGATGAAATACTCTGAAATTGATCGATTTCGTAGCTGTCGGGTTCTTGTTTCTGTGACTACTCCAGGTTCCAATATGATTTTTCCTTCCTCTTCTATTTCTGGCAATATTGTTTGAATTGGGATCTTTTGCAACTTTTGAATAAGTGGCCATACTTCTTCGTCCTTCTTCCATTCATCCCTTGCTTCGTTTATCCAATCTGGTTGGATAATAGAAATAGCACAAAACAATGCTTCCACATCCTCATCCTTGAAGAGTCTTCCCATTCGGTAAGGTCGCCATTTTTTAAGTGCATGTAGTATTGCCAACATTTCCTTCTCATAAATAGCTTGCTTGAGATGTAGCAGTAAAAATACCCAATCACCTACATCAAAACATTTTTCACTACGATGTTTATCTACCTGTTGTTTCGTTTGATTTTGCACCGAAGTGGCGTTATGATTTAAAAGTTGGAGAACTTGTTGTTGATGCTCGATGTGATCTTTCACTGCTTGAACCTTTTTCTTCTTGATATGTCCTTCTATCTCTAGAGTTTGAGGAGTGGTAATTTCTTCCAATCCTTTACAAGATATGGTCGGATTCATTTCTTGATGCTCGATGTGATCTTTCACTTCTTGAACATTTTTCTTCTTGATATGTCCTTCTATCTTGATAGTTTGAGGAGTGGTAATTTCGACCAATGAATTACAAGATATGGTTGGATTCATTTCTTCTTTCTGGATGTGATCTTTCACTTCTTGCACATTTTTCTTCTTGATATGTCCTTCTATCTTGAGAGTTTGAGGAGTGGTAATTCTTGCCAATGCTTTACAAGATATGGTCTGATTCATTTCTTCTTTCTCTGGGGTGGGGTACTGGCGTATATCTTCTTCTTTTAATGTTTCTTGATCCTTTTATTCCTCCTCTTCATATTCTATGTAAAATAACTTCTTCTCATCACACTTCTGACCTTTAGTGCATTTGCTATCACAATTGTAACAAAGCCCTTTTTCTCTTTTTTCTTCCAATTGTTGTGGTGTAACCCTTGTAGGTTGTGGAAGGCTAGGAGAAACAACACTTCCATCTTTATAGTTGTGATGGGTACGCTTCCTGGTTTCCATAATTTTTCTTTCCACTATGTCACAAAGCCCTTTTACTCTTTCCAATTGTTGTGGTGTTGCTCTAAAGAGGGTGTTTCTCTTTGTATCCTCATAATGTGATATCATTTCCTCCGTGAAAATTGACCACGTAACAAGTTGTTTACGAGAACAAAGCCCTTCGTACCATAAAAATTGATCTGGTTCTAAATATGAAGATGCAATACATACCTTTTGTAACAGTTGTACACCATGTAGATCAAAATATTGCTCCATCTGAAGTATCCAATTTACCAGATCCTTGCCATCAAACTTCCTCATCTTGTTTTTTCTTGATTTTAGGAGCTCGACCTTGAACGAACTATAACTCTGTACTTTAAGATCTTTAAGTTCTGAAATTGTGACCTATAGTAGCCCTCTGTGTCCTCTTTCCAATTCCACCAGTCTGATCCAAATTGGATTCTCTAAGAAAGAGTTATACACAATCTCCCAAGATGACCTGATTATAGACCTTTCCAGAAGAGCAAACTTGTATGAAGTGCCATGTGTCACTGTTTTGACCTTTGGATCTAAAAAAGATATACAAAAAACTACAGTCCGTCCTCTTTCTGTACCTTCTTATGAAATTTCAATCCGATCCCCAGAGAGAAATTTATGACGATTTTCCCCAGGTCACCTGTTTTGAATGTAATTCAGGAGTCTGCAAAAAGACCAACTTCCTCAGATCATATCTCCGCAAATATCACACAAAAAGATCTGAAAGTCGGACTCAAGGTTCAGCGTGATTTATTCTTAAATGGGTTTTTTTTGCGACTTCTGAAATGTCATAGAAAAAAAGCTATAGTGAAAATTCCACGATGACCTATTTGGAGTAGCGAAACCCTAGAATCCAAAGCTCTGATACCGAATGTTATGAAACCAGCTCAAGAAAAGATAGAAAAGATAGATCAACGCCTTAGAATTTAGCCTCTTCGAGGGGGAAACCTCCTTTACATTATATAAATGAACAATTCTTGGATGATACAAATGAAAAGACCTCCTTTCTATATATAGGAGTCTAAGGGGTCATAACATAATCAGAGCCGACATAACAATAATAATGTAAGGGCACAATAATAACAATAATGGGTTTCTATGGGGCACAATAGTAACAATATGGGCACTACATGGGTACATCAATATAATAAGTGGGTTATACTAATAACAATAAGGGGTTACACTAGTAGTATAGGGGCCTAACACCAGTTCATTAGCTAGTGCATCTGCACCCAAGGCACTTCCTACAAGCAGAGTTCTCTATGACAGTCTAGAGAACCTTTTTTATGTCGAGCATGAATTAAAACATTTGTTTCCAGTACAGCCCAATTTTTTTAAATACACTGAGGCTGATGAAATCTTCAGGAAGCTTCAAAGGACCAGGATACCAAAGGAAGATTGGTGGACAGATATGACAGAAATTTTATAATTCACCTTGGTGAAAAGTGAAATGTAAGAATTTACCATGGTCAATTTTGGTAAAAGAAGGTGAATGGGGATAAAGCAGGTAAAGAGTATCAGAACAGGTCAAAGAGTATCAGTAAGAAGATGAAAAGCAAATAGCCAGCACAGAATTACGAGCAAGATAGCAAGATGCTCAATCATAGGGCCTGCCTCCAGCTCATTCACAAAAACAGGGACAACAAGCCATCAGTTCACTTCTAGTTTCTATCTTCGAGACCATCTGTCTCTACTTTTATGTAACATATAGTTAGGCTTCCTAGATTATATCTCTCTCAGTTATGAGATATTTTGTTGTAAACTTTTGTATAAGTACTTCCTAATTCGAAGTACTAGGTGTGGATTCTTAGACATTTCTGTAGACTTATTATTTTGGAATAAAGTGTTGTTGAACAACTCTTGTATGGCTGGCTGGATGAAGAAATAAAGCAAAGGACTTTTTACAGGATTCATGTGTCAAACATTGGACAAATAAGTATTCTATATCTCATGTGTTATTGTTTTCTGGTTTAATATTTCACTTGTGTCTCATATCTGAATAAGAAATGAAAAAGTATATTTCAGAAAGTGCTTCAGTGCAATCTGTCTTTAAAATCATTTTTATTCTAAATGTTTTCTTCTAAGCTATCATAGGCAGGGAATTCTTAACTGCTCCTTGCTTCTTAGTTTATCATTGTGGTCATTTAATAAGAAATTCTTAATTGCTTTTTATTAGTGATCACCCAATTCCCCTCCTCTTAAAACACATTGAAGGATTCTGAATTTCCCTTCTTCCCTTTTAAGTCCATTTCACCCTTTCAAGTTACCATTTGTTCCTTGTTTAGCTACCTTGCCCTGTGAAGCCCTCCTTTGTTGAATCAGTCTAATCCAATTAAGCCATCCTCAACTGACTCCATAGCCCAATGGCCTAAAATACTCTCTTCTATCCATTTGTTCCTGAATTCCACCACCAAACACAATCAAAACCCCAAGCTTTCATAAATAGCCTAATATCTTATAAAACAAAGCTAAATCATAAAGAGAAAGCCCTCTCTAAGTACAGATTGGCTAGATTCTGTACTTAAAAGTTGGTTTTTGGTTGCCTCGGATCTCTTTCCTTCTTCTTACAACTTCAAGGAAAATCTGAGTGATAACAGATTAGACCAATAAAATCTACAGCCCATTTTTTAAATCGTTCTAGAAGAACTTTTTGCTGTAGAGGAATTTTGTCATATTCTATTGGTCAACCCATTCTTTGATAGCTATCACAAATTTGAAAATATTGTATTGCATATTTGAATATGGACAACCAATAATAACCTTGATTAAGTATTTTATAAAAAGTTCTTTTGTCTATGAAATTCCCACCACAAATTTCATTATGAAAATTTTTTAAGATATCAAATATTTCATCTTCTCTAGCACACTATCTTATAAAAAAATAAGATCTTTTGTAGAAAAAATTCCCATTAATCTAGCTATATCTAGAACTTTCCTTAATTACTTTCTCTTTCTCTTTTGAAGTGAGGTGGTAACTTTCCTAAAGACAAATAATTTTTCACATTGAAAAACCATGATGTTTTAATTTATAAAGAAAATAGATGTTCATTTGGAAAAATATCAAAATATGGAACAATCTCACCAAGGTTGTTAAGGTGTGGAAAAAAATCTACCACTTGATATTCCATTTCGAGATTATTAATGATAGTGATGTTAAACAACTACAATAATAATAACCATCATGTAATCATGCCATTAATAATTGGTTTATTTATTAAATATTTAATAATAGAATGGTATGTATGGATAAATAATTCGTAACTAGTAACATAATGTTTGAACTTTTTTATTGCATGCACAACTACTAACATATGTGTTTTAGTAACCATATAATTGAGCTCAATAAGGGTTAAATTTATGTTGTTGAAGTAAATGGCATGGGTCTTAAGATCCTCTTTCTTACCTAATGATGCCCCTAATGCTATATTAGATGTGTCTATAGAGATGTGAAATGGTAAATACCAATTCATTCCTCTTAAGACTATTGTTGTGGATAGTTTTTCTTTAATTGTTTCAAAATAAGCTTGATAGTTAGAACTCTAGAAAGACCCTATGTCTTTGGAAAGTAACTTGCACATGGGTAGGGCTATCTTACTAAAAAAAATTATGAGTGCACCATAATACCTTGCACAACCCATAAAACTCCAAACTTCTTTTTGATTAGATGGACTAGAAAAGTTAACATTTACTTTAATTTTAATTGTATCTACAATCAATCCTACAGTGGATAAATGGTGTCCCAAAATAATTCCTTATATTAATAACATGAAAATTTATCGTTACTAAGGGTAAACTCAGTTTCTATACATAATTTTAGAAAATTTTCAATATTAATTAAGGACTCTTCAAAGTATTTCCATATACATAAAAAAAACATCCATATAAATTTCAACGCATTCATGAATTAAATAAGAAAATATAGTCAATATTGTTGTTTGAAATGTAGTTGGTATATTACATAGACCAAAAGGTAATACCTTATAGGCATATGTTACCCAAGAACACGTAAAAGTGGCTTTTTTTCCTAATATCCTAAGGCTATTTTTATTTGATTGTAACCATTAAATTCTTCTAGGAAATAATAGTATTCCTTTCTAGCTAAAGTATCTCGGACTTGACCAACGAATGGTAATGGGAAATAATATTTAAGAGTAGCCTTATTTAAATCTTTGCAATCTATGCATACTCACCAATTTCCATTTTTCCTGGGTACCAAAACTAAGGGAGAAACCCACTCACTCTCAAAGATAAGGTAAAAGAAATATACCTATAGCAACTTTTGAAGTTCTTCTTTTGTTACTTTAGCAGCAAATCATCCATCATTGAGGCTTTCTTATAGGTTTTTCATTTTATTCTAGATAAATATGATGAATACATATACTAGGATTAATACCTTGCATGTCTATGTAATCCCAGGTGAATGCTTGGAATTTTTCTTTAATACATGAATAAATTGGTTTTCCTTTAAATGCTTCTAATGTGGAGGTGATACTTACGGCTTCTCCTGGCTCAATTTCAACAATTTTAGTCTTTGAATTTGCTATTGAATTACAAGGAAACAAATTAGACAAATAATGTAAATAATTTATTCTGCAATTTTCTTGAAAATCTTGTTCCAAAAGATTCTTTGTAACCATATACTAAGTTTTTTTCAATTGTTTTGTAATATCAATATTAGAAAATGAAATAATTTAATACATTTTCATTTGATGCTTCTCCAAAAGAAATATATTGATTAATAATAAACACTAATTGAGTTCAGTCTTCCTCTGAATTAATTTGTTCGAGCCATGATGATTTCTCTAATTCATTTAATCTTTTAGTAGGGGGATATAATTTTATCTATTACTTTACTTTTGAAATTGTCATTTTTCATATTAAAAAAATAATAAATGCATCAGATGTAGCCACCCATGGTCTTCTGTGGATGGTGAGATGTCCAGCCAAATTTGATTTTGGATGTAGAACTAAATAGTCCACTGGATATTCCCATGAATCCAAGAATAAGATTAAATCTTCTATTACACCTTCTGATTTAATTCTTGATCTATCAACAAATTCAATTATTGTAGGTGTTGGTTGAAGAATGTGTAAACTCAGACATTGCATCATATCCATTGTCATTACATTGATTGATGAGCCTAAATCAGTTAAAGTATTTGGTATTGAAAATTTGTCAATAGTAATTGTAAACATAGAAATTTCTTGATCAACATACATACCTTTTAGTTTCAACTTAATTTGACATTAAGATAGTTAAATGACCAATGGCATGTCTTGTAACCGCATCTTTCTTTCCTTTCTTAGATGTAAAGAAATATTTATTGATTATCTTAGCATAGATTTGAATTCCTTTAATAGCTTGCAACAAAGAAATTTTAACAAATAAATTCTTCAATTCATGTACACCATCATGCTCAAGAGGAATCAATTTCTTTTATACAACTAACCTCTCTAGAAAGGGATGTAATATAGTAGTTAATTATTAATTATGTTGAGATTCTACGCTTTTATATGTATCTATGTTTTTAGCTTTATCTATGATTTTTGATGTGCCCATTTTAATTAGAATTTCTTCGATTTATTCTTGTTATTCTATGAAAATAGGAGATTCCATTTGTAGTACCTTTCTTGACCTTAAGTGGATATTATCAATAGATACAAATGCATATAAGGGGAGTGTTTCTTCTTTTGCATTATATATGTGTTTATCCACTTTATTATTCATTACGAGAATTTTGAGATCTAAAATGGGCCTCCTATGAAAAATGTACAACCAATATAAAATTTATAAGAACCAATAGGATTCAAGATGATGATGTCAACAATGGGGGATGATTCACCATTTTTGGAGTAAAAAGGTAAAAATATTAAAAAATAATAAAATAATAAAACTACTTTTCAACTTGTATTTTAAACTTATCTCCCTAAGATTTTATTCAAATTTTGAGAAGTAGTACTCGATGGATGCAAAATTTAATTCCTTGTCCAAGGAGTTACCCATGCTGCATACTTTCAATGGACCATGCTACACAAAAAACGAGAAATACATGAAAAACATGATTGCAATCATGTTTTTCATGTATTTCTCATTTTTCGTGTAGCAGGGTCCATCAACAGTATGCAACATGAGTACTCGTTACATGAGGAATCAAATTCTGCATCCAATGAGCATTTCCGCCCAAAATTTAAGTAAACCCAGAAGGAGATAAGTTGAAAATACAAGTTGAAAAATAGCTTTTTCTTTTTTCCCTCTAAAATTTGATATGTAATCTAATCATATTTTATTATTTCCACTATAATTTTAAATTTCCTTAGGAGGCCCATTTTAGACCTCAAAATTCCCCTAATGAGGGTTTTCCCCTAGTCTGGATACTAATTGAGTACTTCGAGGATGAGGCTAATTAGAAGGTAGTTGAAGATGTTGTGGTTGGGTTATTTGCAGTATCAGAAATTGTTATTGGACATAGGAATTTTGAGGTGGCTGGAATTGTTGAAAAGAAGGTTTTTGTTTGAATGGTTATTGAATATATGGTTGATAGGGCTATTGATAAGGTTGTTGAAAATATTGTTAGGGATTGTATGGAGGTTGGTTTTTGTAAGCTTGTCCTCACCAACATTGTTGATAACGTTTGTTAGAAGGTCATTGAGGAGGTCAATCTCGCCATGACATAGGAACAATATATGTATTATGTACATGATTGTGATAATAAGGAAATTGTGAGGTTTGATCTAAAGAAATCCCTATAGATCGAGATTATCAAGGTCTTCTTGGAGGTACAACATAGTAGAGTGACTCTTTTTCTTCACTTTCTTGTGTATGGGTTGTATTTAGTTATGTTATTACTAAGAAATTTTCTGTTGAATGTTTTTATGCAAAAATTCCACAAACTTCAATACTATCCAAAGGAAATTCACATAAAGGATGTTTCTTTTTACATTGAGGGAAACATATAGGTAATACTTCATCTTTTCCTTTTGCATTAGAGAAATTTTGAGCTACAAAATGGGCATCGAAACAAAAATGTACAACCAAAATCAACTTTATAAGAACCAATAGGATTCAAAATTATTATGTCAATTATGGGGGATGATTCGCCATTTTTGGAGTAAAAAACTAAAAAGATTAAAAAAAAACTACTTTTTCAACTTATCTCCATATGGTTTTACTCAAATTTCGAGTGAGAGCACTCGTTCAATGCATAATTTAATTCCTCATCCAAGGAGTACCCATGTTGCATACTTTTGATGGACCTTGCTACACGAAAAATGAGAAATGCATGAAAAATTTGATTGTAGTTGATTTGGATTGGATCATTATATTATTTTTCATCCATCTTGATACATCAAGAGTGGAAAAAGAAGAGGAATTAGCTCATGAGATTGTTTTTACTAGCGAGACCTAGTTTGGAAAAACATAGTGTGAAACCTTCTAAGAGAATTTTGAGGCTTCAAAGGACGTTTTTTGGGGGTTAAAAAATTATCATTTCAACGTGCGACTTTTCATGTTATAGTACACATAGAGATATTTCCAACAACGCAAGAAACACGTCAATAAGAGTTCGTATGTGAAAGTTATGTCACTCAAAAGTTGACCTTGCTTTCACACCCATAGATTTGAATTTCTTTAATATCTTGCAACAAAGAAATTCTAACAAATAAATTCCTCAATTCATGTAAGACATCATTCTCAAGAGGAATAAATTTATTTTATACAACCAACCTCTATAGAAAGGGAGGTAATATAGTAGTTAATGATTAATTCTGTTGAGATTCTACACTTTTATATGTATCTCTGTTTTTAGCTTTATCTATGATTTTTTATGTGCCCATTTTAATTGGAATTTATTCAATTTCTTCTTATTATTTTATGCAAATTGGAGATTCCATTTATTATACATTTCTTGACCTTAAGTGGATATTATCAATAGAGAAAAATGCATATAAGGGGAGTGTTTCTTCTTCTGCATTATATATGAGTTTATCCACTTTAGTATTAGGGTTTTCCACTAGTTGGGATACTAATTGAGTGCTTCTAGGATGAGGCTAATTAGAAGGTAGTTGAAGATTTTGTGGTTGGGTTATTTGCGGTATCAGAAATTGTCATTGGACATAGGAATTTTGAGGTGGTTGGAATTGTTGAAAAGAAGGTTTTTGTTTGAATGGTTATTGGAAATATGGTTGATATGGATATTGATAAGGTTGTTGATAATGTTAGGGATTGTATGGACGTTGGTTTCTGTAAGCTTGTCTTCACCAACCTTTTTGATAAGGTTTGTTAGAAGGTCATTGAGGAGTTCAATCCCACCATGACATAGGAACAATATATGTATTATGTACATGATTGTGATAATAAGGACATTGTGAGGTTGGATCTAAAGAAATACCTATACATCGAGATTATCAAGGTCTTCTTGGAGGTACAACATAGTAAAGTGACTCTTTTTCTTCACCTTCTTGTGTATGGCTTGCCTTTAGATATGCTATTACTAAGAAATTTTATGTCGAATGTTTTTATGCAAACATTCCACAAACTTCAATATTAACCAAAGTAAATTCACATAAAGGATGTTTCTATTTACATTTAGGGAAACATATAGATAATACTTCATATTTTCCTTTTGCATTAGAGAATTTTTGAGGTAAAAAATGGGCCTCATAACAAAAATGTACAACCAAAATCAACTTTATAAGAACCAATAGGATTCAAGATGATTATGTCAATTATGGGGGATGATTCACCATTTTTGGAGTAAAAAAGTAAAAAGATTAAAAGAAAACTACTTTTTCAACTTATCTCCATATGGTTTTACTCAAATTTTGAGCAAGAGCACTCTTTGGATGGAGAATTTAATTCCTCATCCAAGGAGTACCCATGTTGCATACTTTTGATGGACCTTGCTACATGAAAAATGAGAAATGCATGAAAAATATGATTGCAGTTGATATGGATTGGATCATTATATTATTTTACATCCATTTTGATACATCGAGAGTGGAAAAAGTAGAGGAATTAGCTCATGGGACTGTTTTTACTAGCAGGACCCAGTTTGGCAAAACATGGCCTGAAACCTTTTGGAAGCATTCTAAAACTTCAAATGATGTTTTTTTGGGGTAAAATTTTGTTGCTTCAACGCCACACCTTTTCATGTTATTTTACACATAGACATATGTCCAATGACACAAGAAGCATATCAATCAGAGTTTGCATGTGAAAGTTATGCCACTAAAAAGTTGACCTTCTTGTTTTCACACCCATAATTCAGGAGGATGCCATGTCAACCCCCATTATTCATGGAAAAAGGGCTAGCCACATGATTATGATGCAAAATACTCTAGAAGAGTCTATATTGTAACTCTGGTTAAGAGATGAGGTAGTCAAATAGACTATCGAGTTGTGTGATAACCAGACCAATAGGAGGAAAAGGTATTGTATTATTTCAAGTGCATTTGTTCCATAGATGATAGCCAAGAGGGATAGGAGATAAAGAAAATAGAGAGGATTTTTACATTTTAGAAGCCCACAAGACACAGACCATACTTCTTTTTGCTTGCATCCATATTTCTAGACAGAGAAAGAGAGCAGAGGGGCCTCACCTTCCAATTGGGTTTTTCTCCCAAAAGCGTTTCCCATAGCATATCTTGTGTCCTATGTGTGTGATTTATTTTTTTGTTCTCTATTTTCTACATATCACAAGCATCCATTATTAATAATAAATCTACATATCCAAAAATCCAATTAAACTGTAATAGTGTAGAATTTCAATTTTTTAATATAATATAATTAGATCTATTGTGAGGAACTGCCCAATGGAATATCCACGATAGTTTATGGATCAACAATCATGTGTTTTCATGTATTTCTCATTTTTTGAGTAGAAAGGTCCATCGAATGTATGCAACATGGGTATTCCTTGGATGATGAATTAAATTTTTCATCCAATGAATGCTCCCACTCGAAATTTGAGTGAAACTGCAGGGAGATAAGTTGAAAATACGAATTGAAAAAATAGTTTTCTCTTTTTTCTTCTAAAATTTGGTGATGTAATATAATCTTATTTTATTATTTCCACTATTATTTTATAATATTCCTTAGGAGGCCCATTTTATACCTAAAAAATTCTCTAATTCCTCTTTCTATTTTTCAATATATCAATTTGAGAGCCAAAAGTATTTAGAAGGTCTAGTTTAAAATTTTATATTAAATTTACAAGTCCTTCTCTAGTCACTCCTCTCGAAGTTGACTTGGCCACCTTTGAGAGTGCATCCCTCTATACCTTACCTAATTTAGCTATTCCTCTGGAATATTTTCTACATAATTCGTTAATTTGATCACAAGGTAATTCAGAAATATCCCCTACCCCCATAAGATTGAGGACATCTATATATTCATCCTAAATTAATTTTAAAAAGATTGTTTGGGTAAAATTAGGACTTATATAACTTTATTTGATTGTTTTAAATTATATGTAAATCTCTCTAAGTAATATTCCAAAAATTCATCTTCTTGTTGACTAATCCTAAAAATGTCTTGTTGAATCATCATAGAAAGGAATCTTATTTTTGGTACCACATTCTTGTAGACTATTTAAGACCATATAAATAATTTTTTAATTTGGAAATCAATGACTCTTTACCTTTTTAAATGTAGTATTTTGGGTGTACAATAGAGATATCCACCTTCAAGTCACCTTTTAGGAGTGTTCATTCCACATCCACATTTTCTATTTCTAAATATGATCCGGATTTAAACAGGAATGCAACAAATTACAGATATAATCATACATATAGAGATGCGACAAAAATAATACTTCATTTCATTACTCTAAAATACTGAAATATGCTTCCAAACAGAAATGGAAATAAACTAGCTAGGGTGATGGTAGCTTATCTCTCAGAAGAGATGTGGGGGCTACATGCCTCTGAACTATCTTAGAATGAGGTTCAAAGGCCTATTCATTGTTGAGAAACTATGGAAAACCCTAAACATCCAAAAACCTAACCCTAGGAGATGAAGCGCCAAACTATGGGCCCCCTTTTGGGTAAATTGTTACATCAACCTCCTGGGGTCGTAACTTTGGCATACGATCTTCGTTTGACACACACAATAATTTGTTAGAAAGATCTATCCAATGACTACAACTTTGGGAAGAGTAACATTGAACCATGATCCCATGTTGCCCCTAGTTTTCCCAAAAAACATCGTTTAGGGCCTCAAACGGCTCCGAAAGTTTAGGACCCGAAAAACTGCTAAAAATAGTAAATTGTGCTACAATTACAGAAACTGAAAAAATGAAAGAAATAATGATGGCGGTCCAATAGGAATTGGCTGGTGGCCACCAATATCCACCTGTATCATTCCTCCCCCCGTAGGAAGCAATGGTCCCCATTGCGTTAAGTTCCTCCATCAGATGAGGAAACTTCTGCTGAACATGGTCCCTAATGAGCCACTTGCCCTGGTGAAGGAGTTAGCTTGCTTTGACAACTCGATATAGTTGGATCTTCTGCTAGCGAGTGTTCTTGATCTATGTGTCCATGATCTGATCAGTTACAACTTGTTCCATGTAATCTGGATTTAACTCTGTTGGTGTGAGTTATTCTACAATGTCGGATGTGTCTAGTAATGGTGGAAAGTATTGCCTAAGGCGGTCCACATTGAAAATTGGGTGCGGGCCAAGGAATGAGGGAATGTTGAGCTAAAATGAATTGTCTCCCACATCCTTCATAATGGTGTAAGGACCATATCGGAGTGGTCTAAGTTTCCGATAGGCTCTGGTAAGGCGTTCCTTCCGCAAATGCAACCAGACTTTGTCGCCCACCTGAAACTTGTATGGCACCCAATGTTGATCATGTCGTTGCTTATACTTGGCATTTTATTTCTCCAGAATATCGTGGACCTGTTGGTGGATATGTTGGATGTGCTCAATGAAGTTGTTTGCCTTATCTGTTTCAAACTAGACATGAGCCGAATTTGCCTGAGTAGCTGCAAATGGCATGGCCACATCAATCGAACATAGTGGCTGGAATTTGAAGCCCACCTGGAAAGGGATGTGGCCAGTCGAACTGTGGAGAGTCTAGTTATAGTTGTGCTGAACATAGGGGAGGCTCTCATCCCATGTGCGTGGATGCTTTGAGTTGTACATGCACAGAATGTGTATGATCATCCTGTTGACAACCTCCATCTAGCCATCAGTTTGCAGATGGAAGGCTGTGGACTTAGTGAGTTGGGTGTCCAACATTGACTAGGGATTGGACCAAAATGTACTAAGGAACCTATTGTCCCGATCTGAGATGATAGACTGTGGAATCCCAAAGTGTACCCACACTCGTTCAAAGAAGAGTTTAGCAGTTGCTTCTGCTATGATATTCTTCTTGCACGGGACCAGAATGGCCATCTTTAAGAACCTATCAACGTCCAAAAAAACACAGTCATTTCCATGCTTAGTAGATGGAAGGCCCGACGTGTAATCCATGGAGATGGATTCCCAAGGTCGACTAGGGGTAGGTAGCAGATTATAGAGGCCTTGCTTCATTATGGTCAATTGGCAATAGTGCAAGCAATGCAGGATCTGATGTACTTCCTGAAATTCTATCGAAGATTCGGCCAATAGAAATACTTCAGCAGTACTGTCATCGTTTTCTCGACCCCAAAATTCCCAACAGCCTAACTGTAGTGTGCTTTCCAAATCATCTTGGCACGCTCACTTGAAGGAACACAAAGGTGACCCAGGTGGCATAATAGGGCATCCTGGAGGTGAAAATCTGAAGCATGTTGACCCTCCAAGAGTGTCTGGTATGTGTGGCCAAATTATGGGTCACTTTTGTAAAGAAGTGGCCAATCAGAAGTCTCATTCCCACAAGAGTTGAGCACGATGGTTAACAACATGATCGATGGTCGACTAAGTCAATCTGCAACATTATTAGTGCTACCCTTCTTATACTTGATATTCAAATGGAGCTATTGTAGATATGTGGGCCACTTCTTATGGCGATCATCCTACAACTTCCCTTGTGTCTGTATGAACTGTAGGGGCCAGTGGTCTCTGTGGATGACCGTTTCCTTCCCCAAAATGTAATGCTTCCATTGTCGGCATACCTGTATAATGGAATACATCTCTTTTTCATGAGTGGGATACGAACTGTGTCTAAAAGTGTCTCACTGTGATATTCCACTGGATGCCCATGTTGAGTAAGGACTGCCCTAATAGCATAGTCAGAGGCATCTGTCTCAATCTCAAATGGTTGTTGCAAGTTTGGTAATGCGAGCACTGGTGCTGAGCAGAGGCGATGTTTCAACTCTGTGAATGCCTTCTGTTGAGATTCAAACCAAAATAATTTTTCTTTTGCTCCTCCCTTGGTGACTTGACTCAAGGGCCAAGTGATATGAGAAAATCCCGACATGAACCTGCGGTGGAAGTTGGCAAGACCTAGAAAGCTGCGGAGCTCTGTTAGAGTGGTTGGAGATGGCCAATCTCAAATTACTTGGATCTTGGATGGATCCACATGCACTCCCTGTTCATTAATAATGTATCCCAGATACTGAACTTGGGTCATGCCAAAAGTTCATTTCTCCAAATTGGCACAAAACTTGTGTTGTCGTAGTGTTTGGAGAACCTATCGGATGTGGTGGAGGTGCTCTTCCCAACTCTAGCTGAAGATCAGGATGTCATCCAAGTATATTACTACAAATGATTTGGTGAATGGTCACAAGATGTCATCCATTAGCCTCATGAAGGTTGCAGGAGTATTTGTCAACCCAAAAGGCATAACCAACCATTTGAAAAGGCCCTCCTTGGCTTTGAAGGAAGTCTTCTACACATCGGAGGGCTCGATTGGTACCTAGTGATATCCTGACTTCAAATCAATCTTGCTGAAATATTTTCCCCCCTTCAGTTGGTTGAGAAGGTCATCAATCTGTGGGATCGGGTACCTATTCCGAACAGTGATCTTGTTCAGCACCCGATAGTCAATACAGAGTCTCCAAGTCCCATACTTCTTCTGTACCAACACGATCAAGCTCCCACAGGGCGATGAACTCAGTTGGATTTGGCCTTTCTGTAGTAGTTCTTGAATCTGCCTCTTGATTTCATCGTTCTCCAGAACGGAGCGCCAATAGATTGGTCGATTGGGCAGCGGTGCACCTGGCGTTAGATCGATGGAGTGGTTGACCTGATAGTGCAAAGGAATCCTTGCGGGTGAGGTGAAGATGTCCTCATACTCCTCCATGACCTTGTCCATTTGTGGTTTTCATGCGAAGGGGCCCAGTCTGGAGGTCATGGCCACTATCTTCTTCTTTTCTTGAGGGCATATCATCAGGAAAACAAATTTCCCGATTTTGGAAACGAGCTTACTGCATTGTTTTGAAATAACCAAAGATATGGTGGTAGGCAGTGCTACCTTTGATATCCTGTACAACTTATTTCCCAAAGTAACAATAACAGCATGAGGCCTTGCTTCATACACAGCACGTCGCTTCCACAAGTATGGTTGGCCGAATAATACATCACAAACATCAAGGGTAGCAATGTCACACAATACCTCATCTATGAAGGGCTTAATGTTTTATGGAAGGCGACACTGTAGACTCACGCAAAGATCCCATCCTTGGTGAAGCCACCTGATGGTATATGGTTGTGGATGTGTTATGGTTACTAAGCCTAGCCACTTCATGACCTCTGCAAAAATGAGGTTCTTTTAGCTCCCGCTATCGAAAATGGACTATAGCAGGGAGCCCTTTACCCACATCTAGGAGTGGAAGAGGTGCTCCTCCTCCTTTGGATCTTCGGGTTCCTCCTTTTGGACATTCGTGGTGGCAACAGAAGCATTGGGCTCTGCATTGATAATCTGCTTCCCTTTGTCATTCCCCTTGTTGGGTTTTGACTTAGAGTTGGAACATGCATCTAATTCTGAATCCTTTAGCTCGGCCACTAGTGACTGCTTGGCCTGAAACTCACTTGTGTTGTGAGTGGAGCTCTTATGTAACTCACACCACTTTCTCGTGTCCTTTTTCGGCTTCGTGGCACTGTTTTTTTCCTTGCGGATTTGGCGGGTTGTCTTAGGCAATGCCGCCTTGGCTTTGTACTTTGTTCTGAGGTTTGGGGGCACTTTTCCCTTGCTTCAGATTCTCAGATCCAAAGTCTTGCTTCTTCTGTTTAAACTTTTTCTTGATCTTGACAAAATATCCATAGGCTGTGCTGAGCAAGGAGATGTTCAGGAATTCTATTTTGTCCTAGATGTACCTATGTAGGCTACCGCGGTGTTTGAGTACCAAATTCTACTCTGAATCCTTGATACCCAGCTTTGTGTGAAGGGTACGAAAAATATTGGTAAACTCCAGCATGTCTTGGTCCCTTCCCTACCGTAGCGTGGTCCACTTTATGTATTGATCCTCATAGCTTCCAACAGGGTAGTACTGCTCCTTGATGGCAGCCCAGAATGAATTCCAAGAGGGTGCGGCTAAAAATAGTGAGGCCATACTTTCATCCTTCTGCTCATAGTAGGTTTCCCACCAGTCCTTGACGTGTGGGGCAGCTTTGAGAAGGCGAAAGTAATCTTTTCCTGGCTAGAAAAATCATGAACAGAAAAATACCCTTCTAGCATATTTAACCATTTATCTATGGTGTCTGCATCTATCTGACCCTCAAATATGGGAATGTCAAAGTTATCTTGTACCTTAAAGGGTGTGGTGCTTCTAGAGTAGCTTCTGGAAGTAGATGTATCACCCCTGGGTAGCTGCTGAATGATCTAGGAAAAGTTGTCCATCATCGCATTCCTTTGTCGCTTGAGGGCCTCTTCGAGCAAGATTGTGATAGGATCTTCTTCCCCCTAATCTTTATTTTCATCCACCATGGGAGGCCATCGAGATTTGCGAGTCGGGTCTTGCAATGGTTCGACTAGTTCAAGCCCTAACTCCTTATATCCCAACCTCGTCGGGACATGCAAAGAAAAATGGAGAAAGAGAAGACCGCTATGATACTACTGATCCGGATTTAAACAAGAATGCAAGAAATTACAGATATAATCATACACATAGATATGCAGCATAAATAATACTTCATTTCATTACTGTAAAATACTGAAATATGCTTAAAAACAGAAATGGAAATAAACTAGCTAAGGCGATGGTAGCTTATCCCTGAGAAGAGATGTGGTGGCTACATGCCTTTGAACTATCTTATAATGAGGCTCGAATGCCTATTTATTGTTAAGAAACAATGGAAAACCCTAGACATCAAAAAACCTAACCCTAGGAGATGAAGCGCCAAACTATGCGCCCTGTTTTGGGTAAATTGGTACATCAACTTCCCGGGGTCATAACTTTGGGATACGATTTCTGTTTGACGTGCACAATACATCGTTACAAAGATATATTTGAGGCCTACAACTTTGTGGAGAGCAACATTAGGCCATGGACCCATGTTGCTCCCATTTTTCCCAAAAAACATCGTTTAGGGCCTCAAAACGGCTTTGGAAGTTTAGGACCTGAAAAACTGTTAAGAATAGTAAATTGTGCTACAATTAAGGAAACCAAAAAACTGAAAGAAACAATGGTGGAGGTCCAAGTGGAATTGGCAGGTGCCCACCAATATCCACCTAGATCATTCCTCACCCCTTAGGAAGCAATGGTCCCCATTGCGTTGAGTTCCTCCATGAGATGAGGAAACTTCTGCAAAACTTGGTCCCTGGTGAGCCACTTGCCCTGGTGAAAGAGTTTGCCTTCTTTGACAAATTGATACAGTTGGATCTTCTGCTGGCGAGTGTTCTTGATCTGTGTGTCCATGATCCAATCAGCTACAGCTTGTTCCATGCAATCTGGATTTAACTCTGTTGGTGTGAGTTGTTCTGCAATGTCGGATGTGTCTAGTAATTATGGAAATTATGGCCTAAGGCAGTCCACATTGAACACTGGGTGCAGGCCAAGGAATGGGGGAATGTTGAGCTAAAATGCATTGTCTCCCATAGCCTTGGTAATGGTGTAAGGACCATATCAGAGTGGTCTGAGATTCCGATAGGCTCTGGTAAGGCATTCTTTCTCCAAATGCAACCAGACTTTGTCACCCACCTGAAACTTGTGTGGCACCCGATGTTGATCATGTCGCTGCTTGTACTTTGAATTTGATTTCTATAGAAATTCGTGGACCTACTGATGGATATGTTGGATGTGCTCAATGAATCTATTTTCCTTATCTGTTTTAGACTAGACATGAGCCAAATCTGCCTCAATAGCTACAAATGGCATGGCCACAATAATGGGACATAGTGGTTGGAATCCCAAACCCACCTGAAAAGGGTTGTGGCGAGTCAAGCTATGGAGAGCCCAGTTATAGTTGTGTTGAACATAGGGGAGGATTTCATCCCATGTGCATGGATGCTTTGGGTTGTACATGCGCAGAATGTGTACGATCATCCTGTTAACAACCTCCGTTTGGCCATCAGTTTGGGGATGGAAGGCTGTGGAATTAGTGAGTTTGGTGTCCAACATTGACAAGAAACTACACTAAACTGTACTAAGGAACCTGTTGTTCCGATCTAAGATGATAGACTGTGGGATACCAAAGTTTACCCACACTCATTCAAAGAAGAGTTTAGCAGTGGCTTCTGCTATGATATTCTTCTTGCAGGCCGCCATAATGATCATCTTCGAGAACCTGTAGATGGCCACAAAAACAAAGTCGTTTCCATGCTTAGTAGAAGGGCCCGACATGTAACCCATGGATATGGATTCCAAAGGTCGACTAGGGGTAGGAGACGGAGTAAAGAGGCCTTACTTCTTAACGGTCAATTTGGAAATGGTGCAGGAAGTGTAGGATCTGATGTACTTCCCAACATCCTGTCGAAGATTCAGCTAATAGAAATACTTCTGAAGTACTACCACCATTTTCTCAACCCCAAAATTCCCAACATCCCAACTATAGTGTGCTTCCAAAATAATGTTGGCACACTCGCTTTAAGGAACACAAACTTGACCCAGGTGACATAACAGGGCATCCTAGAGGTGAAAATCTGGAACATGCTGACCCTCCAAGAGTGTCTAGTATGTGTGGCCAAATTCTAGGTTGCTATTATAGAGAAGTGGCCAATCAAAAGTCTTGTGCCCACAAGAGTTGAGCACAGTGGTTAATGCCATGATCGGTGGTTAACTGAGGCAATCTGCAACATTATTGGTGTTTCCCTTCTTATACTTGATATTCAAATGGAGCTATTGCAGGTATGTGGACCACTTCTGATGGTGATCATTCTGCAACTTCCAGTGCATCTGTATGAATTGTAGGGGGCCAATGGTCTATATGGATGACTGTTTCCTTCCCCAAAATGTAATGCTTCCATTGTCAGCAGGCCTATACAATGGAATACATCTCTTTGTCATAAGTGGGATAATTCTAGACTGTGTCTGAAACTATCTCACTGTGATATGCCACTGGATTCCCATGTTGAGTAAGGACTGCCTAATAGCATAGTCAGAGACATATGTCTCAATCTAAAATGGTTGTTGCAAGTTTGGTAATGCGAGCACTGGTGTCCAGGAGAGGCAATGTTTCAACTCTATGAATGCCTTTTGTTGAGATTCAGACAAAAATATTTTTTCTTTTTCTCCTCCCTTCGTGACTTGACTCAAAGACCAAGTGATATGAGAAAATCCCAGCATGAACTTGTGGTAAAAGTTGGCAAGACCTAGAAAGCTGCAGAGCTCTGTCAAAGTGGTTGGAGATGGTCAATCCCGAATGACTTGGATCTTGGATGGATCCACATGCACCCCTTGTTCATCAATAATGTATCCTAGATACTGAACTTGGGTCATGCCAAAAGTTCATTTCTCCAAATTGGCACATAACTTGAGTTGCCACAGTGATCAGGTGCTCATGTCCTAAGTGTCGTAAAATGCTCAAAATTTAAAGTGCTCAAAACTGGTTCAAAGTTGAACAATTGGAAATTGCTCGTCTTCCCGATTCCGGTGCCACAAACGGTTCGAAAAACGGTCGCCGTATGAGGAAGTTATGGCAAAAAGAATAATTTGTCAATAACATTGGAAATTTTAATTTTTGAAAAAAAATTAAAAAAAGGAATATTCTGCAGAATTTTCCTTGGAATATTCTAGGGAATATTCCTTCTTCAGCAACCAATCACAGGCTGCCATGTGGCAGGCCCGGAGGCCGCCACGTGGCCCTCAGATGACGTCAGCAGCTTCATGGGCGCATATTCAAATTTTTTTTGGGAGTTCAGAGTTTTGAACCCCCGACCTATGGTTTAATAGTCCAGCGCCTTACCGTTAGCCCACGGGGTCACTTGTTGATTAAAGGGCGAAATAAACAATTATTGAAGTTTGAAATGCAGTGGGGCGGAAACCAAAGGGGGCCAGCCCCTAAGGGCCAGCCCCCCTTTCATATGACCACGACCCAGAACCGAGGGCTTAAGCCCAACCGCCAGCCCAAACTGCCAGCACGAACTCTGAGGTAAACATTAAATGTAACTGCAGTATTTTGGCGGAAATTCTGGTAGGAGCACCAAAATTGGTGGGCCCGCCATATTTGGCGGGCCTAACTGGACTTTAACTAAAGTTAGTTGGAGTTCTTTTAGGCTAAACTGGATGGGATCATTAAATGGCCATAACTTTAGCTAGGAAAGGCGGTTTTGGACGATTTTTTTTTTATTTTGGGTATTTTCGACCTTATGAAGCCATTGGTGTAGGTCTTACAGCCATCTGAGGTCATTTTCAGAGGTTTTGGAGCCGTGAAACTTCTAGGAGCCACTAGGGCCCAGTTTTGTGAAGACTGTATAGGGTTGCAGGTATCCACTGGAGGTGATCCAATAGTCAATCCTGAAGGATTCAAGTGTTCTGAATCCATTTTTACCATATATTTCTCCTGTAGATGCTTCTATTCAGCTGTATTTTCAATTTGAGCATTTAATGAAAACAAGGACAAGCCCAGTTGGGAGCTTTGGACCCAGCAGACGTAGCCTAGGAGGTGTGAACTGATTTATCAACTTCTTTTGCATCTGTGGTTGAGTTATTTTGCAGAAAAAATTCATTTTAGTGTGTTAAACAGTAAAAGGAAATAAATCTGCTATGCTTAAATGGGTCATGAACAGCTGAAAATTTCATTTGTTTTCTTTCTGCAAGACATGGAAATCTTTTAAACATGTATAATTCTGAATTGAATACCTTGCAAACAAATTACAAGTAGTTTCAAATTCAGATCAAGTTGGTATCAGAGCTCAGGGTTTTGTGCAAAGATCTTCTAATTGTCTTGCAAAGTATTGATGCTTACCAGGTTGAAACTTAAAAGAGGGGAAGGACAGTTGACTAGAGTGTTAGAGTCGGTCTAGTTATCCCTCCGTCAGAGATCAAAGCTCTTTTGCATTTCATGATTAGGTGTCCCATCAGTTTTAGTTAGTTGCATTTCGTTAGGCATGCCAATACTCTGATGAAGTGGGTTGTGTCATTCATTCCCCTCGTGCTTGCCACTGCTGGTTCAGGCCTGTTTATTAAAATAAGTCTTCAAAGGACATTTACAATCATGTTTTAAATTTTAAGGTCTTAGGTCTAGGGTTGAGTCAATTTTGTCTTGAAAAGTCCTAGAAGACCAGCAGGCCAGAGGGATGACTTTGATAGATCATCACTTCAATAATTTTCATCATTGTACAACTGAATTAGGACTTCTCTTCAAAACTCTGTTTTGAAGATAAGTCGCCATCTCATTTTTGTAAAAATTGTCAAAATTTTCAGTTCTTCAATCGTTCAAGTGCAGCCTTGGTCTCCTTTGCCAGAGCATATCAGAGCTATCCCTGCAAAAAATTATCAGAGAAAATCATTATTTCAACCACTTTTAAAGGGGAAACCAAAAAGGTCAAAAGCCTATTAATTTTCAAAAACTGTCAACAGCCAAACATAAGAAAATGGGTTTTGGGTTAAGCAAAAATCAACAAGGAGTCTATATGAAGATATTTCTCCTCATTTGCAACCCATTCTACATTCCAAAAGCAAAGAGAATTGTGTTAAGGCGATTTTGTGAGTTTGTGGGAAAATCGGGCCGTTTCCAAGGCACACTACGCATCAGGTTGGGCGCGTTACGCATCGGTGGCGCGCCACCCATCAGGCCGCAATTTTCAGTGTAATTTTGCACGGGCGCTACGCATCAGGAGCGCGCGGCGCGTTGGGTGAGGCACGCTATGCATTGAAGTTTATGCCCATAACTTTGCCAGAAATCACTAAAACACCTCTTCTCAAGCATCAAATCACAGGTAGGCTTACATTCACGGCCTGTTCTTGGTTTTTGGACGGTTTATGTAAAATATTATGATATATTTGCCATGGAAAACCAAGTGTAAAAACCCTCCTTGTCCATTAATTTGCTGTAAGGATTTAAATGCCAAGATTGCTGTAGGGTTTCAAAAATAAATGTTAACCAAGGTTCTCATTTTCCTATTTCCTTTTGATTCCCTATCCCCTATATTCACCAATATTTTCCCCAATAATTCCTCATAAAACCCTACACTATTCTCCCTCAAATCCTAACCCCTCCCTTCTACTACAAACATATTTTTCCTACCCTACCTCATCCCAAACCCTAAAACTTCAAGATTTTCATGTCCCTTCCCTTCCCTAAATTCCTTGTTTTATTTCCATTGTCCCCATTTCCCTAATGTTTCCCCTTTCCTAACATTTCCCTTGTATATTTGTGTCCCCTTGGTCACAACATTTTGAGAAAAAGAAAAAGTCTACAGTCAAATTTTGCACACAGTTGTATATCAGCATATATAACATGTCAGAGACCGAGTCAGCTTATGAGCAGGATTATGATAGTGATTCTACACCAGAGGTAAGTGTGCCAAGGAGGTATCACAAAGGTGGAAAAGGTGGTCGGCATGTCAGGGAGGAGTCTACCTCTTTGGCTCAATTGCAAGCTTGTCCACTTGCAATGGACTGTTTTCGGTATCAATCATGTTTTGAATACTGTGAGCGGATCTCATAAATCCAGCATCATCGGGAACTAGTCTGTTTATTTGTTCTACATTTGCAGGGTGGTCATGTAAACCTTGACGGAGTGAATTTCACCTTGTCACCCGATACTATTGCTCAGGCCACTGGGATACCAAATGTAGGGGAGGAATGGAGTAAACGCCAGCAGTTAGACAGATTTCACTATGAGCCATATATTAAGCCCGGATGTGTAAGACACTTGACTGCAGTTTTTCCTTTCAGATTCCTAAGGGATGAGTATGCACCATTGATGAAACTCATCATTCGGTATTTCAGTTGTGAGAGCAGATTCTCACGTCTCTATGCATACCATGTCCGTTTGTTGATGCATTTTACAAGGGTACGTATGATGAACATTCCATTTTTCATGTGTCGCAACATAGAGAGGATGGTGCCTTTAGTACAAAGGAAGAGCCCAACACATCAGCATAAAAGCATCTATCATTATGCATTGATCAAAATCATAGTGATGCATCAGTTGGCACAGCAGGCATTACTTGGGAGGATTTTATTTCTCATGACCTTTTCACAACGCCACAGCCACCTCCTGAGATTGTTCATGATGAGGGAGGGCCTTCACATCAGTTTGACATCCCTGAGATAGAGCATGTCAGCGCTCCAGCATGTGTGACATATCAGTGAGGACACGGGGCGTTATTTGCATCTCCACGATGAGTACTATCTCCACCTAGGGTGGAAGGGGTCTCGTTGACTTCATCAGCACAGCGAGTGTTATCTCCACCTCGTGTGGAAGGGGCCTCGCTTTCGACAGCAGCACCGCAGGTACAGGATAAGGGCAAGAAGCCCAAGCATGAGGAGAGGCCTTCATGTGAGCCATCAGGTTTTTTTACTAGTCATGATGAGACAGCTTCATATATCAGGTATCTAGAGCAGCACAATAAACAGTTAGAGGATGAGCACACACTTATAGAGCTGCAACGAATCCGTGAAGACCGTAGGTTAGCCCGTAAAAGACCGGGTGATTTGACACCTGTTGCACGGCAATTTGTGCTTGAGAAGGTCAACCGACACTTGGAGGGGTTGTTGGTGAAAGCCAATAGAGACAAAGACTTGCTTCGTCACATGAAGAATCATTACTGGGCCCGCATGCATGTTTGCAAAGCGAAAATGAAGATCCTTAAGAGGCGATTGAGCAAGGCACTAAAACGGCGGAAAAGGCCCGATCCACTCCAAATTTTGGCTGAAGCCTCTTTGACTGAGCATAGTACTTGATTGGGGACCCCCAGCCCAAATTTCAACAAGTTTGGGGAAAATTTTGTCAATTTTGAAATTTTTGTGTAAAAAACAGGTTTTTGGCCTCAACGCGTAGCGCGCCGCGCGCTACCCTTAAAATTGGGAGGTCCAAATCACGAAAGGTTTGCATTTTTGGATTTGTTATGATGAAATACACCTGCTCAGCCACTGCCAAGGCATTTCATCAAGGTTTGGGTCCCCAAAAGGTCAAAAAACATGCAAAAAATGACCTCACTACCCCTTTTTGGACACACAGGTAGCAGCCTTGGGAGAATGCACTTTTGGAGGGGAAAATGGACATCAAATTGGAAAATTCCACTTGGGTTGGAAAGTAGACATCCAGGGATTTCCAACAAGCCAACCTGAGCTCAATTTGGATATGGGGAAGTGCCCCAAAAGCAGGTGGAAAGGCACACTACGCGTAGGGCTCAGGCGCGCTACGCATCAGGATTTTTTGCACATTTTTCACCTTCCAGCTCAGGGATTCGCCCAGTTTTGGCCAGTTTTGACTTGTGATGGGATTTTTCACCCTCTTTGATGTAATTAATGTAACTTTATGTTGACTTGACACTTATTTACCTATTCTAGATGATTCATTCATAAAATAGCAAAAATTTAATGAATGAATTGGTTTCCTAGCATATAGAGGCAAGTTGTTTTGACTGCCTAGATTGTAGTGCTTTGTTTAGAATTGGTTGAAACAGCTCCTAGGATGATGAGCTCAACCCCTAGAGGCAAGGGAATAGGTTAGCTTGCCTATATTATATATTTTCTTAGTCATTTTCAGGGTTGGACTCTTTGGGAAGAGGCTTTGAGACTTTATTGTACATTTTACTTCAGCATTTTGGCAAAGGGAAGACCAGGATTTGCAGCACTATTTGGAATTCTTGTGGATTTATGTCTTGATGGTGTGCTTCTTTCAGTACTTGTAAGTTTGTTATGTGTATCATTTTCCCTTTCTCATCTTCTGCAATTGAACAAATGAAGTGTTAAGGTAGAATCCATAAATTTGCTATGCTCTGCCTTTAAATTTGTTTAATTTTCCATGTTTTCTTCAGTTTAAGGAGAATCCTTGAGACTTCCTTTCTCTCCTTAGCTCCTCACCTGTCTGATCTATTCACCTCATCACTTTAAAAGCATCAAAACAACTGCCTACCTTGCTCCAATCAGACCTCTGCAGAAACTGTGTCTCATCCCCGCACCCAAAATTGCCTTTTCCTTTGATTCGACAAAAACCCCAAAAAATCACCCTTAAACCTCTGTACTTAATACCTAGCCTAAGATCAGTATTCCTTATTGGTCATCTCAGCCCCTTTGAAAACCTTTTGCCGAGATAGACCCGGAGAGAGCCCTCTCCTGTCCTCGTAGGGCTAGCTACGAGGCTGAGCGTGGTATGATGTTGCCTCGAGTTTTGCCTTCCTCAGCCTGAGGCAGATTTGAGTGCTAACATAGTGGCGACCATATTGGGGAAGAAATCTCAATGGTTTACTTGCTGATGAGTTTGTTTCACAAGTCTTAGACGAAGCCTGAAGTTATGCCAGGTAGCCTTTGAAACGCTTTTGCTTTGCATTAGCGAAAGTAGATAAACGTTGCTTCAGTCAATCTCTGGTTAGCTTGTGAAACTTGTTTTGCAAATCACCCCAGTACTTTTGATCATTCTAGACCTTTGGATGATTGAGTCTAGAAAACGATTGGCTGAATTATTTTAATTCTTTTGATTTTTTGATAAACACACTGGCTTCAAAAAGACATACGAGAGCTAATCCAGATCCGAATCCACCTCCTATTTACGAAAATCCAAACTTGATTCGAAAAATCCTCCGTCAAGAAAGCTCGGCGACTCCCTTGGTTAAATCTCATTCATGTCCTGCAATTTTTGAGTATCTTGAAGAACTTGATTTTGACGAGAAATTTGAATTGTCGCTGTTTAAAACTCAATCCAAAAGTGCACTTGATTCTCTAGTTCCAAATCCTGACTTTGCTGCAGCTCTTAAAGTTGAAAAACATAATAAATTAATTGAAAATTTTATCTTGAGGCACCTTCAGAGTGACATTCAGGCTGCAAATCTTGCTGATTTCCTAGAAGCTGCATCTGAGAATATTGGATCTGCTGTCACGGCTTCCGCTTCGAAAAATCCCACCGAACCGCCTTTCATTCCCACCATTCCTGTGCAACCTATAATTACTTATTCAGAATCTGTAGCTAATTCCCCTCCTTCATCCCACATCGCTTCACCTCCACATACACCACCTCATACTCCTCATACTTCGGTTACATCTACTCCACCAACTACTCCCAGACCAAATCCGCCTAGAGCAATGGCTGCTCGGTTTGCTCCTCTCGCTCTTCCTCAAGATTTGCATGATATGCCCGCGGATTATCAGAGTAAGATTCCTTTATTTGATGGCACTCCTCAAAGTGTGTCCGCTCAGCAGCACATAGACAAAATGGCAATTTTTTGTGATTTATATGAGATTGATGAGGAGGATGTAACTATGCGGTTATTTGTGCAAACATTCGGAGGAGTGGTAAGAAAATGGTTCAGAGGCTTGGGAGCCAGAAGTATACCTACGTTGGCTGAACTTCAGAGACAGTTTCTAGATCATTGGGAACTCAGAAAGGATCCGCTTCAGATCAATGCCGAGTACAATAATATCAAACGCAATCATGGTGAGTCTGTCCAAGACTATATTATCAGGTTCAATACAGTTTATAATGCTATTCCAGATGATTTAAGACCATCTAGAAAATCAGCTCTTCTCAAATTCCTGGATGGTTTTGATCCGGAGATGGCTTATTCATTACGGGATAGAGATCCGCCTACTTTAGAAGATATGCAAAAGATTGTTGTTAATGTTGAGGCAAATCTGAATGACAAGAGAGCACGGTTGAAGGCAGAGAAAAGAGTGACTATAAAGGAAGAATCTACATCAGAACCACCTTGGCTTCGTGAAATGGAAAAAATGCTCAAAAGAATCAACCTTGACAAATGAGAACCGCAGATTCGTAATCCAAATTACCGTGGCCAGCAACAACCTCAGTTCAGAATTAAGCAGCGTGAACCAAGAGTACAAGAGCCGGCAGCCCAACAACCGATCAAGACTCCTCTTTTGCGGAATTTCGTGAGTCAAGATTCAGATGAAGATGCTGATGTAGTGGGGGACCAAAATCACTTCTTTACTCCTGATGATCTGCCCATTTACATCACTGAAGAAGAAGAGTATGGAGAAAGTTCAGGCGCCCAGCAAGATGAAGATTTTATCTTAGCTAATGATGCAGATTTAGATGATTACCAAAGAGGATATTTGAATGCCTTGTCCACTCAACAAAAGCAGTATTCATTGAGAAACCGAGATGTGCCTATCAATCCGATTCAGAAAAGAAAAGAAGCTACAGCACCAAAGACGGATTCACCGATACCACAGAAGAAAGGAAAGGAGACAATTGATCCCACAACTAGCAAGATATCAGCAGCAGAAAGGACAAATCAGGCAAATATAATCAAAGATAGGAGAGAAGTTCCAGTCAAAGAAGTCGACAAAGTTTCAACATTTAGTTTGGAAAATGAAATTTCCAAATTAAAAGTATCTATTCCTTTGACTGAAATCATGAAAAACAGCAGCTACTGAGGTCAAGTCTCTAAAATTCTGAATTTTGATCCCATGTTTGACACGGTGAACGTTGAAGATGATCAGCCAGAATTGATATTCGGGCCAGCATTGGATGGTGAGTCCCCTGATAGTGATGTTCCTCCCTTTTATATCAGTTTGAGATTGCATGAATATGTTTTGCACAATGCTATGTTCGATTCAGGTGCTTCGCACAATTTGATGCCAAAGGCGATCATGGAGAAGTTGGGGTTAGACATTACAAGGAAATATCATGATTTGTATTCATTTGATTCCAGCCGTGTAAGATGTATCGGGCTCATCAAAGATTTGGTTGTTAGCTTAGACCAAATCCCAGCGAAGAATGTCTTGATGGATGTGGTTGTGGCGGACATTCCTCCACGTTTTGGTATGCTACTTTCAAGATCTTGGGGGGCTAAGTTGAAGGGTACTCTACAGTTAGACTTTTCTTATGCTACAATTACAGTCTTTGGTCAAATGAGAAAGCTATATCGAGAGCAAAAGATGAAATACATGATAACCAGCAAAGAGAAGCCAATCAATCATCCTGTAAATTATGTACATACAGATTTGGAGCCATTTGTTTTATTTGCTGATAGTTTTAATGATTTAGATAGTCAGTTAGTTCAGGCGGAAGATATACCAGAGATCACTGAAAATTTTAGAGAAGTTCTGCAAAAGGAAAGAGGAGAAAAGCAAGCTACTATGGAGCAATCAGCTGAGGATAAGGGGCAGCAAACAGAAAAAACAGAGCTAACACAATTTCAACACTTGGAAGAAGATGAAGATGGTCTTTGGACCATGGATTTTGATGGCGCAGTAGGTAGTGATGGTGCTGGTATTGGTGTGTGGATTCGAAGTCCCTTTTCCGCTCAAGACAAAGTTCCAAGCAAGGTGAGAGTGTGTTCCTATAAACTAGCATTTGACTGTTCAAATAATGAGGCAGAATATGAGGCTCTCATTGCTGGCCTTAAGATTCTTAGAAAGCTGAAAGCGAAGAAGATTGCAGTCTATGGTGATTCCGAGTTGGTGATAAAGCAAGTTAAGGGTGAGTTTCAGGCCAAGCATCCTCGTATGAGGGCATATCGAAATGCAGTCTTAGATATTTTGAAGTTATTTTCTGATCATACCTTAACATGTGTGCCTCGCATACAAAATGGTGTTGCTGATGGACTTGCTAAGGCAGCAAGCAATCTAAAAATTTCGATGAATTCTAGCAACAAGTTTGAGATTCATGTGAAACATCGTCCCACCGTCCCAGACAATCAGCGATGTTGGCAAGTCTTTCAAGATGATGAAGAGATCAATCAGTTTCTGCAAAATAAGGGTAAGTTCAAAGATACCTCAATAGATACTGAAAATGATGATGGTAGTGATAATATACAAGTAAATCAAATGGACGTGCTGCAACTTAAAGATAACATTATTCCTAAGGGATTGATTCCTTTAGAGGAGCTGTTTGACCAAGATGATGTGGCCCGCAAACCGACATTAAGACCGACTGAAAAGGGTGTTGAAGAGGTAAACATTGGGACAACTGAGAATCCCAAGATGGTAAAGCTATCAAAGTCATTGTCACCAAAGGTAAAGGAAGAGTATATCAGATTGTTGTCTTCATTTTCTAATGTTTTTGCATGGGATTACTCAGATCTGAAAACATATGACACTAATATCATTCAGCATACTATTCCTATAAAGCCAAATCAGAAGCCTTTTCGTCAAAAGTTGAGAAGAATCAATCCGAAGCTGCTGCCATCAATTGAAAAAGAGGTAAACAGATTGTATAAGTCAGGAATCATTGTGCCTATTCGATTTTCAGATTGGATATCAAACTTGGTACCCGTAAGGAAGAAAATAGGTGAGATCCGTTTATGTATTGACTTCAGAAATTTGAATAAGGTATCCTTAAAAGACAATTATCCGCTGCCCAAAATGGACCATATATTGCAGCGAGTAGTTGGAGCATCAAGGATGTCACTACTCGACGGCTATTCAGGATACAATCAGATTTTAGTACATGAAGATGACCGTGACAAGACATCATTCACCACTCCATGGGGAACGTTTCATTATGCAAAGATGCCGTTTGGTTTGAAAAATGCGGGAGCCACCTTTCAGCGCGCAATGGACGTGGCTTTCGCCATTGAGAAAGATGTATTTTTAGTTGTTTATCTTGATGACTTAACCGTGTTTTCAAATTCTGATGAGGAACATTTGTATCATTTGAAAATTGTTTTCCAAAAGTGCAGAAAATATGGCATTTCGCTGAATCCGAAAAAGAGTCTTTTCGCCATGGAGGAGGGAAAACTTCTTGGCCACATCATATCTAAAGATGGCATCCGTATTGACCCTGCACGTGTTGAAGCCATTCAACAAATTGAACAGCCCCGGAACAAGAAAGAAATACAGTCCTTCAATGGTAAACTGAATTTTCTACGTCGCTTCATTCCAAATCTAGCAGAGCATCTTAGAGAAATCACGAGCATGCTGAAAATAGACAGTCAGGTAAAGTGGACCGAAGAGGCGGTGAAATCATTTAATTTAGTGAAGTTAGCTCTTTCTTCAGCTCCTATTTTGATCAGCCCAGACTACACTCAGGATTTTATTTTGTTCTCATTTGCTTCTGAGCACACTTTGGCAGCTGTATTAATGCAGAAGAGGGAAGGTGTTGAAAAGCCCATTGCTTTTTTCAGTCGGATTATAAGAGATGGAGCATTAAAATATAACATCATTGAGAAGTAAGCACTTGCGCTTGTAAAGGCCTTGAAAGATTTCCGTGTGTATTTATTGCATTCCCATGTTCTAGCTTATGTTCCTAATGCAACAGTTAAAGATATTTTGGTACAGGCAGATCCAGAAGGCAGGCGGGGTAAGTGGATTGCTGCATTATTAGAGTATGATGTGGAGATTAAACCAACCAAGCTGATCAAAGGTCAAGGACTCGCCAAGTTAATGGATGAAACGAATTTGCAAGTTCTAGACATAAATTTGATTGCTACCATGACTGATGAAGATGAGGAGAATTCATCCGTTCAGGTACCTGAAATGTTTCTTTCTTCTCCTTGGTATGCTGACATTTTATACGTACTTCAGCATTTGTCTTCAACTCCCGGAATGCCTAGAAACAAAAGTAGAACATTGAAATTGAAAGATGCAAAATTCTGCATTGTATTAGAAAGACCCTGGTGGAATGTTATTGAATTGTTTGGTAGAGGAGGAAGCCAAAAGAGTTGAGGAAGACTTTCATAGAGGTGACTGTGGAGGCCATCTGTTTTGGAAAACCACAGCGAACAAGATTCTAAGGGCAGGTTATTATTGGCCTTCATTATTTTCAGATGTATATAAGGCTGTTAAAAATTGTCATGAATGCCAAATTTTCGAAGGGAAGCAGAAACTACAGCCATTGCCTCTCAAACCAATTGAGGTCAGCGCACCATTTCAGCAGTGGGGATTGGATTTCATCGGGGAAATTCATCCAGCATCATCAGGACAACATCGATGGATATTGACAGCCACAGACTACTTCACAAAATGGATTGAAGCAATTCCTACTCGACAAGCCACGGATGGGGTAATTATCTCTTTTCTTGAAACCAATATTTTGTCACGTTTTGGATGCCCAAGTAAGTTAATCACAGATAATGCAGCAGCATTTAAGTCAAAAAGGATGGTTGAGTTTTGTTATAAGTACAACATCAGCTTGGGACATTCAACCGCATATCATCCTCAAGGAAATGGATTGGCGAAGTCATCTAATAAATCTTTGGTCAATATCATTAAGAAATTGTTGGAAATCAGTAAAAAGGGCTGGCACAAGAAGTTGATAAATGCACTATGGGCTGATAGGGTGAGTCAGAAAAAGTCTATTGGCATGTCTCCTTTCGAGTTGGTGTACGGAATAGACACGGTTTATCCAACTTCACTTGCTATCCCGGTAGTCAAATTGCTTCAAGAAGCGGGTAGTGGGGAAGATCCTATGTAGAGAAGGATTAATCAAATGATTCATTTTCAGCAGACACGGGAGGAGGTATTTCAAAACACTTGCAAGTTGCAGGAGTGCATCAAAAAGATTTATGACTGGAAAGCAAAGGCGGACACATTTCAGCTGGATGAGGTAGTTTTGAGATGGGATGCTCAACATGAAGACAAAGGAAAGCACGGCAAATTTGACAATTTATGGAAGGGTCCTTATAAGATTGCAGCATATCGTGGCCAAAATGCTTTCCTTCTCAAAGAAATGAATGGAGATGAATGTCCTGGAGGGCCGATTAATGGTCGGCTGTTAAAGAGATACTACTTCTGAGTATTTTCTGCTCATTTCATCATCATTGTACATATCATTTTACTTTTGTTCTATTGCACATGTAACACTAACTTATCATCTTCAGTCTGGGGCCCGAGGTGAAGGCTATAATTCTGAAAATGAAAGTTAGTTAGTCTAAGTTTGTTAAGTCAGTTTCTAAATCTTTTAGTTTTAAGTCTAGTTTGGTCAAAGCGGTTTTTGGTTTTTCAGTCAAATTCTCAAGTTTTTGTGTCGGAAATAATGACTCCATCGCCCAATGGATGAAGGGACTGTCTAGGTCTTACATAGATCTGTGGTTCTTGGCATCTCCAAGGAGCTACCATCCCCATTGGAGCCAATGTTAGAGTCGGTCTAGTTATCCCTCCGTCAGAGATCAAAGCTCTTTTGCATTTCATGATTAGGTGTCCCATCAATTTTAGTCAGTTGCATTTCGTTAGGCATGCCAATACTCTGATGAAGTGGGTTGTGTCATTCATTCCCCTCGTTCTTGCCACTCTGGTTCAGGCCTGTTTATTAAAATAAGTCTTCAAAGGAAATTTACAATCATGTTTTAAATTTTGAGGTCTTAGGTCTAGGGTTGAGTCAATTTTGTCTTGAAAAGTCCTAGAAGACCAGCAGGCCAGAGGGATGACTTTGATAGATCATCACTTCAATAATTTTCATCATTGTACAGCTGAATTAGGACTTCTCTTCAAAACTCTGTTTTGAAGATAAGTCGCCATCTCATTTTTGTAAAAATTGTCAAAATTTTCAGTTCTTCAATCGTTCAGGTGCAGCCTTGGTCTCCTTTGCCAGAGCATATCAGAGCTATCCCTGCAAAAAATTATCAGAGAAAATCATTATTTCAACCAATTTTAAAGGGGAAACCAAAAAGGTCAAAAGCCTATTAATTTTCAAAAAGTATCAACAGCCGAACATAAGAAAATGGGTTTTGGGTTAAGCAAAAATCAACAAGGAGACTATATGAAGATATTTCTCCTCATTTGCAACCCATTCTACATTCCAAAAGCAAAGAGCATTGTGTTAAGGCGATTTTGTGAGTTTGTGGGAAAATCGGGCCGTTTCCAAGGTGCGCTACGCATCAGGTTTGGCGTGCTACACATCAGGCCGCAATTTTCAATGTAATTTTGCACGGGCGCTACGCATCAGGAGCGTGCGGCGCGTTGGGTGAGGCGCGCTATGCATTGAAGTTTATGCCCAGAACTTTGCCGGAAATCACTAAAACGCCTCTTCTCAAGCATCAAATCACAGGTAGGCTTACATTCACGGCCTGTTCTTGGTTTTTGGACGGTTTATGTAAAAGATTATGATATATTTTCCATGGAAAACCAAGTGTAAAAACCCTCCTTGTCCATTAATTTGCTGTAAGGATTTAAATGCCAAGATTGCTGTAGGGTTTCAAAAATAAAACCCTATCCCCTATATTCACCAATATTTTCCCCAATAATTCCTCATAAAACCCTACACTATTCTCCCTCAAATCCTAACCCCTCCCTTCTACTACAAACATATTTTTCCTACCCTACCTCATCCCAAACCCTAAAACTTCAAAATTTTCATGTCCCTTCCCTTCCCTAAATTCCTTGTTTTATTTCCATTGTCCCCATTTCCCTAATGTTTCCCCTTTCCTAACATTTCCCTTGTATATTTGTGTCCCATTGGTCACAACATTTTGAGAAAAAGAAAAAGTCTACAGTCAAATTTTGCACACAGTTGTATATCAGCATATATAACATGTCAGAGACCGAGTCAGCTTATGAGCAGAATTATGATAGTGATTCTACACCAGAGGTAAGTGTGCCAAGGAGGTATCACAAAGGTGGCAAAGGTGGTCGGCATGTCAGGGAGGAGCCTACCTCTTTGGCTCAATTGCAAGCTTGTCCACTTGCAATGGACTGTTTTCGGTATCAATCATGTTTTGAATACTGTGAGCGGATCTCACAAATCCAGCATCATTGGGAACTAGTCCGTTTATTTGTTCTACATTTGCAGGATGGTCATGTAAACCTTGCCGGAGTGAATTTCACCTTGTCACCCGAGACTATTGCTCAGGCCACTGGGATACCAAATGTAGGGGAGGAATGGAGTAAACGCGAGCAGTTAGACAGATTTCACTATGAGCCATATATTAAGCCCGGATGTGTAAGACACTTGACCGCAGTTTTTCCTTTCAGATTCCTAAGGGATGAGTATGCACCATTGATGAAACTCATCATTCGATATTTCAGTTGCGAGGGCAGATTCTCACGTCTCTACGCGTACCATGTCCGTTTGTTGATGCATTTTACAAGGGTACGTATGATGAACATTCCATTTTTCATGTGTCGCAACATAGAGAGGATGGTGCCTTTAGTACAAATGAAGAGCCCAGCACATCATCATAAAAGCATCTATCATTATGCATTGATCAAAATCATAGTGATGCATCAGTTGGCACAGCAGGGCATTACTTGGGAGGATTTTATTTCTCGTGACCTTTTCACAGCGCCGCAGCCACCTCCTGAGATTGGTCATGATGAGGGAGGGCCTTCACATCAGTTTGACATCCCTGAGATAGAGCATGTCAACGCTCCAACATGTGTGACATATCAGCGAGGACACGGGGCCTTATTTGCATCTGCACGATGAGTACTATCTCCACCCGGGGTGGAAGGGGTCTCGTTGACTTCATCAGCACAGCGAGTGTTATCTCCACCTCGTGTGGAAGGGGCCTTGCTTTCGACAGCAACACTACAGTTATAGGATAAGGGCAAGAAGCCCAAGCATGAGGAGAGGCCTTCAGGTGAGCCATCAGGTTTTGTTACTAGTCATGATGAGACAGCTTCATATATCAGGTATCTAGAGCAGCGCAATAAACAGTTAGAGGACGAGCACACACTTATAGAGCTGCAACGAATCCGTGAAGACCGTAGGTTGGCCCGTAAAAGACCGGGTGATTTGACACCTGTTGCACGGCAATTTGTGCTTGAGAAGGTCAACCGACACTTGGAGGGGTTGTTGGCAAAAGCCAATAGAGACAAAGACTTGCTTCGTCACATGAAGAATCATTACTGGGCCCGCATGCATGTTTGCAAAGCGAAAATGAAGATCCTTAAGAGGCGATTGAGCAAGGCACTAAAACGGCGGAAAAGGCCCGATCCACTCCAAATTTTGGCCGAAGCATCTTTGACTGAGCATAGTACTTGATTGGGGACCCCCAGCCCAAATTTCAACAAGTTTGGGGAAAATTTTGTCAATTTTGAAATTTTTGTGTAAAAAACAGGTTTTTGGCCTCAACGCATAGCGCGCTGCGCGCTACCCTTAAAATTGGGAGGTCCAAATCATGAAAGGTTTGCATTTTTGGATATTTTATGATGAAATACACCTGCTCAGCCACTGCCAAGGCATTTCATCAAGGTTTGGGTCCCGAAAAGGTCAAAAAACATGCAAAAAATGACCTCATTGCCCCTTTTTGGACACACAGGTAGCAGCCTTGGGAGAATGCACTTTTGGATGGGCAAATGGACATCAAATTGGAAAATTCCACTTGGGTTGGAAAGTAGACATCCAGGGATTTCCAACAAGCCAACCTGAGCTCAATTTGGATACGGGGAAGTGCCCCAAAAGCAGGTGGAAAGGCACGCTACGCGTAGGGCTCAGGCGCGCTATGCATCAGGATTTTTTGCACATTTTTCACCTTCCAGCTCAGGAATTCGCCCAGTTTTGGCCAGTTTTGACTTGTGGTGGGATTTTTCACCCTCTTTGATGTAATTAATATAACTGTATGTTGACTTGACACTTATTTACCTATTCTAGATGATTCATTCATAAAATAGCAAAAATTTAATGAATGAATTGGTTTCCTAGCATATAGAGGCAAGTTGTTTTGACTGCCTAGATTGTAGTGCTTTGTTTAGAATTGGTTGAAACAGCTCCTAGGATGATGAGCTCGACCCCTAGAGGAAAGGGAATAGGTTAACTTACCTATATTATGTATTTTCTTAGTCATTTTCAGGGTTGGACTCTTTGGGAAGAGGCTTTGAGACTTTATTGTACATTTTACTTCAGCATTTTGGCAAAGGGAAGACCAGGGATTTGCAGCACTATTTGGAATTCTTGTGGCTTTATGTCTTGATGGTGTGCTTCTTTCAGTACTTGTAAGTTTGTTATGTGTATCATTTTCCCTCTCTCATCTTCTGCAATTGAACAAATGAAGTGTTAAGGTAGAATCCATAAATTTGCTATGCTCTGCCTTTAAATTTGTTTAATTTTCCATGTTTTCTTCAGTTTAAGGAGAATCCTTGAGACTTCCTTGCTCTCCTTAGCTCCTCACCTGTCTGATCTATTCACCTCATCACTTTAAAAGCATCAAAACAACTGCCTACCTTGCTCCAATCAGACCTCTGCAGAAACTGTGTCTCATCCCCGCACCCAAAATTGCCTTTTCCTTTGATTCGACAAAAACCCCAAAAAATCACCCTTAAACCTCTGTACTTAATACCTAGCCTAAGATCAGTATTCCTTATTGGTCATCTCAGCCCCTTTGAAAACCTTTTGCCGAGATAGACCGGGAGAGAGCTCTCTCCTGTCCTCGTAGGGCTAGCTACGAGGCTGAGCGTGGTATGATGTTGCCTCGAGTTTTGCCTTCCTCAGCCTGAGGCAGATTTGAGCACTAACATAGAGAACGAGAGAATCCTCACTCAAGGAAGGCCAGAGAGCCATCACCTCCACCTTCAATTTCACCCTCAAGAGTCTCAGCAGAAGCTTCAAGGATATCTGAACATGAAGGAGAAATTCCTACAGAGACAGATCGAAGAGAAGAAGAAGGAGTCTTCAGAAAGGCTTTCTTAGACCTCACTGAAATGGTGAGGATATTGTACCAAGAAAGAAATGAGAAATTGGCTAGAGAAGGGTCCAAACATCCACATGAAGGAGAGGGCTCTTCAGGAGGTAAGAAGGATGATGATCATTCCAAGAAAGGACATGGAGGAAATGGTGATCCACCACCCCCATCTTCACCTTCTTCCTCTTCATCCTCGTCTTCTTCTGTTCATAAACATAGATCCCCTGGAAAAAGTCCTTTTTTGAAGCTTGATGTAAAATTCGAATCACCTATGTTTAATGGTGAAGTGAATGTAGAAAAGCTTGACAACTGGATTAGGTAGTTGGAAGTTTACTTGAGGATCCAGAATATGCATGATGATGCCACAAAGATTCAGTTGGCTTCTTTGAGAATGGATGGAGCAGCATTGGTTTGGTGGGAGGCCAAGACTAAAGAGGAGATCAAGAAATTTGGTAAGGTTACCTTAATATGGCCTGAATTTCTGTTAGCCATTAAAAAACAGTTTTATCCTCTTGCTCACATGCATAAAGCCATTATGAATTGGCAAAATTTCAGACAACTTAAGGGTCAGAGTGTCCAAGACTACACCCAAGAATTCAGGAGAAGAGCTCTCTTGTAGGGGTAGATTTACAGACCCAAGAAACCTTGCTGAAATACATCGGTGGCTTGCATAGCTACCTTAGACACACCATCTTGATGTTTAACCCTACTAGCCTGGACGAGGTTTGAGTCCAAGCTACCCATTTAGAGGCAAGGGGAAAAAACACATTTGAAGAGGGTAGAAACAAGCCCCCCAAGGGGAAAAACAAAGAGAAAACCTCCAAGGGAAAGAGAAAAAAGAATGCATCTGTCAAACAGGAGAGTGAGAAAGTGATCTGTAAACACTGTTCTAAACCAGGCCATGAGGAGAAAAACTGTTGGAAATTATATCCTGAAAAAAGACCTCAATTTAACAAATCCAAAGGGAAACAGAAAACTGTCGCTACTACATCTACCCCACAGGATTTAGGGGATGATTCAGGTGATGAAACCAAAATTACAGCCATGGGTTTGAAAAACTTGAAGGGAAAAGAAATTGAAACTCAAGCCAACACTAGTACCTCAAACTGCCATGTACAAGCTCCTAATGAGGAAGAAAGAATTGAACTGTTTCATGTGAGGGTGATTTCAAAACATACTAAAATTGACACACTTTTTGATAGTGGGTCACAAGCAAACCTTATATCAGAGGACTTGGTCAAGCAGCTTAAACTTGAGACCGTTCCACATCCGAAGCCATATCCACTTGGATGGATTTGCAAGGATGCAAATTTACAAGTTTCAAGAAAGTGCACATTGCGCTTTGCAATTACTGCACATTTTATTGACACAGTTGAACTTGATGTGGTACCTTTTGATATAGCAGGAATTGTTTTGGGAAGTCCTTACTTGTTTGACAGGAAAGCTATCTTTCATCGCCATGAAAACAAATATCATCTTTTCAAAGATGGAAAGGAGTTCATTGTTAGAGCTCATCGCAAGAAGACAAATATAGCGATGGTGAATGCAGGACAGGTAAAAAGGCTGGTCAATTCAAGTAAGAATTTTTTTCTTCTTATGATTAAGCCCAAGGTTGATGTGAATCATGAGTCATTTTACAATTGTGATCCAAAACTTAAATCAGATCTGTATGATGTAGTTGATGCATATCATGAGATGTTTTAGGAGCCAACAGGTTTGCCTCCTAAGAGGGAGATTCAGCATGAAATCCATTTGCATCCAGATTGTCCTCTTCCAAACATAGGCATGTACCGCATGTCTATTATGGAGAATGCTGAAATAAAGAAGCAAATCAAGGACTTGTTGGACAAGGGTTTTATAAGGCCAAGTACTTCGCCATGTGGGTCACCGATTGTATTGATTCCAAAGAAAGATGGCACTTGGCGTATGTGTGTTGATTTCAGGGCCTTGAACAAGATAACGGTAAAGAATAGTTACCCACTCCGAAGGATAGATGACCTGCTAGACCATGGGAGAGCATCTCTATGGATTTTGTAGGAGGTTTGCCAAAATCTAGAAAGCAGCATGATTATTTATATGTAGTAGTTGATCGTTTCAGCAAAATGTGTATACTTATGCCTTGTAAGAAAACTATAACTGCTGAACAAACTGTTGAATTATTTTTTCATCATGTATGGATTCACTTTGGTTTGCCTACTTCCATTATTAGTGACAGGGATTCCAGATTTGTGGGGAATTTTTGGTCCAACCTATGGGAGATGATGGACACAATGTTGAAGAAAAGTACTGCTTTCCATCCGCAAACAGATGGACAAACCGAAGTTGTGAACAGAACCATTGTGCACCTCTTGAGAGGATATTGCAGCAAGCATCCCAAGCTGTGGGATGAACATTTGCACTACATACAACATGCTTACAACCATGCCAAGCACTCTTCCACAAACACCTCACCGTTTGAAGCTTGTTTTGGTTACTTGCCAAAATCACCTCTTGATTTTATTCTTGAGAAAGATGTTGCCATTGAGGGACATAGTGATATTGACAAAGCTCGTTCATTCATTGAAAGAATTCAGCAAATACATCATCAAATTCAAGAACAGCTTGAGAAGAGTCAAGGCAAGTACAAGGAAAGACACGACAAGCATAGAGTCGATCACAAGTTTCAAGAAGGGGATGAGGTATGGCTGTACATTAGTAAGGAAAGGATGCAAGGAGAAGGTAAAAAGCTGAAGCCTATTCGTTATGGTCCATTCAAAATCCTCAAGAAAGTTGGAAATAATGCTTTTCAATTAGATTTGCCTTCCTACATGCAAATGTATTCTGTTGTCAATGTGGAGAACTTACGTTTGTATGAACCTCCTTTGATTACTGATCATGAAAATGTTGTTCAGCTGCCATCTATAGAAGATTTCTCGCCAGAATTCTTAGATGAGCTGAAAGAAGATACAATCCTTGACAGAAGGACACGCACTTCAAGGAGAGGCAGTGTAGATTATGTTTGGGTTGGTTTCAAAGGCAGCAAACCGAACAAGGCAAAGTGGATGGAGGTGGACAGAGTGAGGGAGCTGTACCCTCACCTCTTTAACAGGTAGTTGAAGGCTTTTAGGGTCCAAAAGCTTCCCAATGGGGAGGCGTGATCAGGTGCTCATGTCCTAAGTGTCGTAAAATGCTCAAAATTTAAAGTGCTCAAAACTGGTTCAAATTTAAACGACTGGAAATTTCTTGTCTTTCTGATTCCGGCGCCGCAAACGGTTCGAAAAATGGTCGCCGTATGAGGAAGTTATGGCAAAAAGAATAATTTGTCAATAACATTGGAAATTTTAATTTTTGAAAGAAAAATTAAAAAAGGAATATTCCGTAGAATATTCCTTGGAATATTCCAGGGAATATTCCCTTTTCAGCAACCAATCATAGGCTGCCACGTGGCAGGCCCGGAGGCCGCCACGTGGCCCTCAGATGACGTCAGCAGCTTCATGGGCGCATATTCAAAATTTTTTTGGGAGTTCAGAGTTTTGAACCCCCGACCTATGGTTTAATAGTCCAGCGCCTTACCATTAGCCCACGGGGTCACTTGTTGATTAAAGGGCGGAATAAACAATTATTGAAGTTTGAAATGCAGTGGGGCGGAAACCAAAGGGGGCCAGCCCCCCTTTCATATGACCGCGACGCAGAACCGAGGGCTTAGGCCCAACCGCCAGCCCAAACTGCCAGCACGAACTCCGAGGTAAACATTAAATGTAACTACAGTATTTTGGCGGAAATTCTGGCAGGAGCACCAAAATTATATGGCGGGCCTAACTGGACTTTAACTAAAGTTAGCTGGAGTTCTTTTAGGCTAAACTGGAGGGGATCATTAAATGACCATAAATTTAGCTAGGAAAGGCGGTTTTGGACGATTTTTTATTTTTTATTTTGGGTATTTTCGACCTTCTAAAGCCATTGGTGCAGGTCTTACAGCCATCTGAGGTCATTTGCAGAGGTTTTGGAGCCGTGAAAGTTCTAGGAGCCATGAGGGCCCAGTTTTGTGAAGACTGTATACGGTTGCAGGTATCCATTGGAGGTGATCCAATAGTCAATCCTAAAGGATTCAAGTGTTCTGAATCCATTTTTACCATCTATTTCTCCTGTAGATGCTTCTATTCAGCTGTATTTTCAATTTGAGCATTTAATGAAAACAAGGACAAGCCCAGTTGGGAGCTTTGGACCCAGCAGACGTAGCCCAGGAGGGGTGAACTTCTTTATCAACTTCTTTTGCATCTGTGGTTGAGTTATTTTGCAGAACAAATTCGTTTTAGTGTGTTAAACAGTAAAAGAAAATAAATCTACTATGCTTAAATGGGTCATGAACAGCTGAAAATTTCATTTGTTTTCTTTCTGGCAAGACATGGAAATCTTTTAAACATGTATAAATCTGAATTGAATACCTTGCAAACAAATTACAAGTAGTTTCAAATTCAGATCACACAGTGTTTGGAGAACCTGTAGGATGTGGTGGAGGTGCTCTTCCAAACTCTAGCTAAAGATCAGGATGTCATCCAAGTATACTACTAGATTTGGTGAATGGCCGTAAGATGTCATCCATTAGCCTCATGAAGGCTGCAGGAGTATTTGTCAACGCGAAAGGCATAACCAACCATTTGAAAAGGCCCTCCTTGGATTTGAAGGCAATATTCCACACATCGGAGTGTTCGATTGGTACCTAGTGATATCCTGACTTCAAATTAATCTTACAGAAATATTTTTCCCCCTTCAGTTGGTTTAGAAGGTCATTAATCTATGGGATCGGGTACCTATTCTAGACAGTGATATTGTTCAGCACCCGATAGTCAATACAGAGTCTCCAAGTCCCATCCTTCTTCTGTACCAACACGATTGGGCTCCCACTGGGCGATGAACTCAGTTGGATGTGGCCTTTCTACAACAACTCTTGAATCTGCCTCTTGATTTCATTGTTCTCCATAAAGGAGCGCTGATAGATTGGTAAATTGGGTAGCGATGCACCTAGGGTCAGATCGATGGAGTGCTTGACCTAACAGTGCCCGAAAAACTACTAAAAATAGTAAATTGTGCTACAATTAAGGAAACTGAAAAACTAAAAGAAACAATGGTGTGGGTCCAAGTGGAATTGGCGAGTGGCCACCAATATCCACCTAGATCATTCCTCCCCCCTTAGGAAGCAATGGTCTCCATTGCATTGAGTTCCTCCATGAGATGAGGAAACTTCTGCAAAACTTGGTCCCTAGTGAGCCACTTGCCCTGGTGAAAGAGTTGTCCTGCTTTGACAAATCGATACAGTTGGATCTTCTGCTGGAAAGTGTTATTGATCTGTGTGTCCATGATCCAATCAGTTGCAGCTTGTTCCATGCAATTTAGATTTAACTCTATTGGTGTGAGTTGTTCTATAATGTCAAATGTGTCTAGTAATGGTGGAAATTATGGCCTAAGGCGGTCCACATTGAACACTGGGTGCTGGCCAAGGAATGGGGGAATACTGAGCTCAAATGAATTGTCTCCCACAACCTTGGTAATGGTGTAAGGACCATATCGGAGTGGTCTGAGTTTCCGATAGGCTTCGGTAAGGTGTTCCTTCTCCAAATGCAACTAGACTTTGTCGCCCACCTAAAATTTATGTGGCACCCGATGTTGATCATGTCGTTGCTTGTACTTGGAATTTGATTTCTCCAAAATGTCATGGACCTACTGGTGGATATGTTGGATGTTCTCAATGAAGTTGTTTGCCTTATCTATTTTAGACTGGACATAAGCCGAATCTTCCTAAGTAGCTGCAAATGGCATGGCCACATCAATGGGACATAGTGGCTGGAATCCTAAGCCCACCTGAAAAGGGTTGTGGCCAGTCGAGCTTTGGAGAGCCTGGTTATAGTTGTGTTGAACATAGGGGAGGCTGTCATCCCATGTGCATGGATGCTTCGAGTTGTACATGTGTAGAATGTGTACGATCATCCTGTTGACAATCTCTGTCTAGCGATCAGTTTGGGGATGGAAGGCTATGGACTTAGTGAGTTTGGTGTCCAGCATTGACCTGAGACTGCACCAAAATGTATTGAGGAACCTGCTGTCCCGATCTGAGATGATAGACTATGGGATATAAAAGTGTACCCACACTCTTTCAAAGAAGAGTTTAGCAGTGGCTTCTGCTATGATATTCTTCTTGCAGGCCACCATAATGGCCATCTTCAAGAACCTGTCAACAACCACAAAAACACAATCATTTCCATGCTTAGTAGAAGGAAGGCCTGACATGTAATCCATGGAGATGAATTCCCAAGGTTAACTAGGGGTAGGCAACAGAGTGTAGAGGCCTTGCTTCTTGATGGTCAATTTGGCAATGGCGCAGGTAGTGCAAGATCTCATGTACTTCCTGACATCCCGTCGAAGATTCGGCTAATAGAAATACTTCTACAATACTGCCACCATTTTCATGACCCCAAAATTCCCAACATCCCGACTGTAGTGTGCTTCCCAAATCATCTGGGCACACTGACTTGAAGGAACACAAAAGTGACCCAGGTGGGATAACAGGGCATCCTAGAGGTGAAAATATTGAACATGTTGACCCTCCAAGAGTGTCTGGTATGTGTAGCCAAATTCTAGGCCACTTTTATAGAGAAGTGGTCAATCAGAAGTCTCGTGCCCACAAGAGTTGAGCAGGGTGATTAACGCCATGATAGGTGGTCGACTGAGGAAATATGCAACATTATTGGTGCTTCCCTTCTTATACTTGATATTCAAATGGAACTGTTGTAGGTATGTGGACCATTTTGATGGCAATCATTATGCAACTTCCCTTGCATCTGTATGAACTGCAGGGGCCGGTGGTCTGTGTGGATGACCGTTTCCTTCCCCAAAATTTAATGCTTCCATTGTCGGTAGGCCTGTACAATGGAATACATATCTTTGTCATAAGTGGGATACTTTCGGATTGTGTATGAAAGTGTCTCACTGTGATATGCCACTGGATACCCGTTTTGAGTAAGGACTGCCCCAATAGCATAGTCGAAGGCATCTGTCTCAATCTCAAATGGTTGTTGCATGTCTGGTAATGCGAGCACTAGTGCCGAGAAGAGGAGATGTTTCAACTTTGTGAATTCCTTCTATTGAGATTCAAACCAAAATAGTTTTGCTTTTTCTCCTCCCTGCGTGACTTGACTTAAAGGCCAAGTGATATGAGAAAATCCCAACACGAACCTGCGGTAGAAGTTGTCAAGACCCAGAAAGCTGCAGAGCTCTATCAGAGTGGTTGGAGATGGTCAATCCTAAATGACTTGGATCTTGGATGGATCCACATGCACCCCCTGTTTATCAATAATGTATCCCAGATACTGAACTTGGGTCATGCCAAAAGTGCATTTCTCCAAATTGGTACATAACTTGTGTTGCCGTAGTGTTTGGAGAACCTGTAGGATGTGGTGGAGGTTTTCTTCCCAACTCTAGCTGAAGATCACGATGTCATCCAAGTATACTACTACAAATGAGTTGGTGAATGGCCGCAAGATGTCATCCATTAGCTTCATGAAGGTTTCAAGAGCATTCGTCAACCTGGAAGGCATAACCAACAATTTGAAAAGGCCCTCCTTGGCTTTGAAGGTAGCGTTCACACATTTGAGGGTTCAATTGGTACCTGGAGGTATCTTGACTTCAAATCGATATTGCAGAAATATTTTGCCCCCTTCAGTTGGTCCAGTGTTGGGTTGTGTTATATTCTTTCCACGACTAGCCCACGTAGTTAACCAGGGGGTTAGAAGGGGGGCGTAGCCCCCCCTTGGTTGTGCTGATTGTGTAGCAAGGGGAGTTACAAGGGGTTTGAGGCATGCAGGTAACCCAATCTATGGGGTTCAGTGTAGTGCCCCAGAAAATTTTGGTTTTGGACCCTATATTAGGTTGGACAGACCTACCTATGGTTTTATGCATTTTTTCGCACATGGTTTTGGACGCGATGGTTTTTAATCCATGGTTTTGGATGCAATGGTTTTTGGTCCATGGTATTGGATGCTTAGGCGTGTATAAATATGTATTGTAACATTGAAAGGAACATAATGAAAAATCAAGCTGGTAGTCCTGGTTTTGGGATCCAAGGGAAAATCTTTGTGTATATTTGTTATGCTCTTGCATTATTATTTTTTTGTTCTAGAATTCTTATGTAGGTAATTTTTGTATGGGGTTAAAACCTACATTTGGTATCAGAGCTGTTTTGGCTTCAAGGGGACACCTTTGGTGCTGAGGGGTTTTGCTAGGGCCCGTGGTAGACCCTATTCAGTGGGAGATCTGCGGGATTGATTATGGTGGTGAAAGAAGATGGCGAGCAGTGGAAAGATAGAGATCAAGAAATTTAATGGTCAGAGTTTTGAGTTATGGAAACTCAAGATGGAGGATCTGTTGGTGGATAAAGATCAGTGGTTCGTAGTAGATCCAGGTACTAAACCAATGGGAGTGTCCAATAAAGAATAGAAGAAGTTAGATCGGAAGGCAAAGAGCACAATACGATTGTGTGTCTCAGATTCAGTATTGCTGAATGTATCATGGGAAGCTACGACAAAGGCTTTGTGGGACAAGTTAGGGATGTTATACCAATCTAAGTCTCTGGTGAATAAATTGTTCCTATGAAAAACGTTGTATAACCTGAGGATGAAAGACGGAGACTCGGTGATAGAGCATCTGAACGCATTTAATACTGTGGTAAGTTAGTTATCATCGATTGATATTACAATTTCAGATGAAGATAAGTGCATCAGTTTGTTGTGTTCTCTACCAAATTCATGGGATAGTTTGGTTATTACAATAGGTAGCAATGCAGCTACCTCGCAGTTTGATGAAATAGTGTCATCCTTGTTGACGGAGGAAATGAGACAAAGAAATATGGAGAGCCAGAATGGTGATGCCTTGTTTATATGAGGATGGTCCCATAACATAAACAAAAATAAGTCATCGAGACGGAGGTCTAAATCTAGAGGGAGATCTAAATTTCCAGGAAAACCTGTAAAGGTGGTGTGATGGAAATGCGGAAAGGAAGGGCACTACAAAAGGGATTGTAAATCTAAAGCTCCTGATAAAGGAGAGGGATATGATGATGCTCCTTTTGCAGAGGCAAAAACCACCTCAGATGAAGGTGGGGATGTGCACTTGGCTTCTTAAAGTACACATGTAGATCATGACGCATGGTTGATTAACTCAGGTGCATCCTTTCACTTCACTCCCCATGGAGAGTGGTTCTGCGAGTATGAGAAATATGATGGTGGTGATGTCTTCTTGGGGGATGACTGGAAGGCTAGAATCATTGGTCACAGAAAATTAAAGTTGAAGTTGCAAGGTGGAAGGGTTAGAACACTTCCGAGTGTTCTGCATATTCCTGCATTAGCCAGAAATCTGATTTTTGCAAGCAAGTTGGATGATGTAGGTGTAAAAACAATGTTTGAGAAGGAAACCTACAAGATGGTTCGGGGGGCATTGGTATTGATGCGGGGAGTTCGAATTGGAACTCTACACAAGCTGCAAGGTAGCACTATTGTTGATGGGTGCAACAGTTCAATGATTCCTGAAAGTGGAGGAGAAAATCTATTGTTCTCTAGAGAGAAGACCATGTTGTGGCATCAAAGGCTTGGATATATTGGAAAGTGGGGCCTTTGAATACTTCATGGTAAAGGTATGGTAGAAGGTATGAGTAATAGCTCTCTGGATTTTGATTTCTATGAAAATTTTGTATATGAGAAGAAGAATCATGTGAGTTTCCCTTCTGGTGGTAAGAGGGCGAAACAGATATTAGAGCTTGTGCACAGTGTTGTGTTTGGACCTACGAAAGTTCCATCACTAGGTAAGTCTGTGTACTATGTATCCTTTATAGATGACTTCTCAAGGAATACATGGATATATTTCCTTAAGAAGAAATTTGAAGTCTTTGACAGGTTTAAAGAATCTCGATTGGTAGCAAAAGGTAATTCCCAGGTGCCGAGAATTGATTTTGGTGATATTTTTTCTCGTGTTGCCAAGGTAACTTCTATTAGATTAATTTTATTTGTTGCTACTGCTTTTAATTTTGAGGTAGAATAGATGAATGTGAAGACAACATTTCTTGGTAGGGATCTGGAAGAGGAGATCTACATGAGGCAACCTGAAGGCTTTGCGGTGAAGGGTAAGAAAGAACTGGTATGCAAGTTAAATAAGTCTTTGTATGGGTTAAAACAGTCACCAAGGATGTGGTATCGGAAATTTGATACATTTATACGGGGACTTGGCTTCACCAGAAGCAAAGCAGATCACTGTGTGTATTTTAAATTAATTGGTGACCGTGTTTTATCTAGTCTTATATGTGGATGATATGTTGTTGGTTGGAAATGACAAAGAAATTATCCAGGATTTAAAGACCCATTTTTCCTCCAAATTCGACATGAAAGATCTTGGTGCTGCAAACTATATTTTGGGCATGGAAATTAAAAGAGATCGGACAAAGAGGAAGCTCTGGTTAAACTAGAGGAAGTATGTCGAGACAATATTGCCAAGGTTTAATATGCAGGATAGTAAACTGGTGAAGGTTCCTATTCCTGTAGGTGTAAAGTTATCTATTGAATAATGTCCCAAGACATAAGAATAGGAAGAGGACATGTCTCGTATTCCATACACAAGTGCAATCAATAACCTGATGTATGCGATGGTCTGTACTAGACCAAACATCGTGATGAGCCTCATAAATGGGTAATTATATGAGCTCATTTTACCTCCTAACCTAGTGAAATCAACCATTCTCTTAGCTTATTGTATGATTTTTTGATTATATTTATGCTTATAAGGTGAGTTGAGTTAGTTATTATGCCATGTGGTCTAACATGTATTTAATGCAGATTATTGATGGATTTCGAGGCCAAATTCAAGGATCCAGTGGTCAAACTATAGCAATAACTCAAAGTAGACAGAGGAGAGGACTTATAGGAGGGAATCCCCCTCATTTATTGCTCCTCACTTTGAATTCCCCTTCATTCAGCTCGAAGTACAAGCAGCCAAATCATGCACTAGAAGGCAACCAAGCAAGTGGAAGATGATTGATAGTTATCTCAAGTTTTGGGAGCCAAGCCTCCCTGATTTTAAGGAAGATGTTGGTAGCTTCAAATGTATAAGTAAAGAGGCCTAGGCCTCACTAGGGTCAACTTTTTTCTTGGGAAAACTCTGCTCAAATTTCGAGCTTACTATTTTATGACAGTTTTATGTAATCTTGCTATTTTTTGATAATGAAGATGGAATCCTTTTTGAGCTGGCACTAAGTTACCTCAGAGGGCTGAAGCTCTTGGGTTAGGGCCCAATCGAAGTAGCAAAGCTTCTCTTTACTTGTATTTGTATGTTTTACTTTAGTTTGTAGATTAGTTTTCTGTTAGATGTATTTCTCTTTGGTTAACAATAGGTTGCTTTTAATGATTTAGTAGCTTGCTTCCATTTGTGCTTTCTATAGCAGGTTAAGAATTGATTAGAGAATATTCAAAAGGCTCACAACAGTGCCCTAGCCTCTCTTCCTCCCTTTGGGACCATGATTTGAGGCAAAGACTCTCTTGTTGCCCCAAAAACACAGATTTTCCTCATTCCTAGGACTTCTAGTGTTTGCAGCTCTCTAGTAGGTTGATAGTCCAGTTTTTCTTTGCTTTAGATATTCTTTATCATGTTCACTTGATTTTCAATAATTCTTTTGCATGCTTTCCTTTCTTACAACATTTCCGAGCATTCCCTTCTATACATCATACTTTAGGCCATTTTAATGAAAAACTCTGTTTTTCCTAGGATGCATTCGTTTCATTGTTTGCTTGATTTTCTTGTTTGACTATGAGTTTTTATGTATAAGATCTCTTCCAGCAGTAGGCCAGCTTACCAGGAATCACACCCTCCATCTAATCCATGCCCTATAGGTCTCCCAAACCTCACCTCAATTCTGCCTTAGTTTCCTTCATTTTTCATAGAACTTCTTCCCCTCTCCTTGAGCAAACCCAATCATCCTTCATTCCTGGTGATTCAAGGTAGACCTTAGGCACCCTAACACCTCATTCCAACCTTCATCCACCTTTTCCATAGACTCTTACACCCTCAAAACAATGAAAATTTCTCTCAGCCTCCTCCTATAGGCTTCCTGTAGTTTCCTTGTTTTCCTCCTGTAGTTTTCCTGTGTCCTCTTGTAGTTTTTCCTGTAGGCTTTCTTTTGAAGGCCGAGTGTGGTAAGATCCTTCAGAAGGCCAACTAAGGCCTCCTAGGACCCATCCACACCATCCTACATCCTCCCAAGGTCCAAAACCGCCCTCTAACGCCACCTATTCGCTACCACACTCACACACAATAAATTAGATGCATGTTAAATTCACATAAAACCACATAAAAATCCAAAAATATGTTTTTTGCTTATTTACTTCTAGAAATAGCATGGTTAGATTTTGTTTACTTTCTTGAGTAGGTAATGGCATTTCTTTCGTGGTTTTCATAGTGTTTTTGGCAAAATTAGAATTAGCTTGTTAATTATGGTTTACTAGGTTTTTCTTTACATTCTAGCCTTTCTCATTTATGCAATTAGAATAGCATCTGTAGAGTAATCTTTCTTTCATTTCATCACACATAGAGATTCTTCTAAGATCTATAGAAGTTGGCTTGAGCTCCTAGTGATCTCGCGTCGGCTAATCAAGTGACAACCTATAGTGAGAACTAGTACTTGTGCATATAGCATCGACGCTTCCAAGTTTGTTACGAACTATCGGGTTGATAAAAGTAAAGTTGGAAGCCTAGGAGTTGTAGCATTCTTGCTTCAATACTACCACTCACCACATTGCGCATGCAGTGGGAGTATTGAGCAAGTTTATATCAAAAACAGGGAAGGAGCATTGGATAGCAGGGAAGCTAGTTTTTAGGTATTTGCATGGCACTAGTAACTATGGTTTGTGCTACCAAGGAAGACCAGGATTGGACAGAGTGTCGGATATTCATGGCCTTGTTGATGCAGACTAGGTTGGAGATCTAGATCATAGAAGATCTACAAGTGGGTATGTGTTTAACCTATTTGGAGGTGCAGTCAGTTGGACGAGTAAGAAACAATCTGTAGTGGCACTATCAACTACAAAGGTAGAATACATGTCATCCACTCATGCAATTAAGGAAGCAGTTTGGTTGTAGAGATTGTGTTGAAGTATGGGGTTAGTACAGGGAGCTATAAGGATATACTGTGATAGCCAAAGTGCAATATTCTTGGCAAAAAACCCTGCACATCATTCGAAGGCAAAGCACATTGGTGTTCAGTATCACTTTGTGAGAGATATGATAGAAGACAAAAAGGTGTTGCTAGTAAAGGTGGACACTTTGAAGAATACTGCAAATGCATTGACAAAATCTGTGAGCTCTTAGAAGTTCTCTTGGTGTAGAGAAACAATGGGCGTTGCAGGGCTAGCTAAATGACTAAGCTCTCTTGTGCCCCCCTGTGGAAAGAAAACAACAAGTGGGAGAATGTTGGGTTGTGTTATATTCTTTCCACAACTAGCCCACGTAGTTAACAAGGGGGTTAGAAGGGGGGCAGAGCCCCCCCTTCATTGCACCGATTGCGTAGTGGGGGGTCATAGGGGGTTTGAGGCATGCAGGTAACCCATATTAGGTTGGGAGGACCTACCTATGGTTTTGTCATGTTTTTCACACATGTTTTTGGATGCGATGGTTTTCGTTCCATGGTTTTGGACGCGATGGTTTTTGGTCCATGGTATTGGATGCTTCGGCATGTATAAATATGTATTGTAACATTGAAAGGAACATAATGAAAAATCAAGTTGGTAGTCCCGGTTTTAGATCCAGCAGAAAATCTCTGTGTATATGTGTTTTATGTGTTATGCTCTCACATTGTTTATTTTCTATGTTCTAGAATTCGTATGCAGATAATTTCTGTATGGGGTTAAAACCTACGTCAAGAAGGTCATCAATCCATGGGATCAGGTACCTATTCCAGATAGTGATATTGTTCAGCGCCCGATAGTCAATACAGACTCTCCAAGTCCCATCTTTCTTCCGTACCAACATGATCAGGCTCCCACAGGGCGATGAACTCGGTCGGATGTGGCCTTTCTGCAGCAGCTCTTGAATCTGCCTCTTGATTTCATCGTCCTCCAGAATGGAGCATTGATAGATTGGTCGATTGGGAAATGGTGCACCTGGGGTCAGATCAATGGAGTGGTTGACCTGACATTGTAGAGGAACCCTTGCGGGTGAGGTGAAGATGTCCTTGTACTCCTCCAGGACCTTGTCCATCTATAGTTGTCGTGCAGAGGGGCCCTATCTGGAGGTCATGGCCACCATCTTATTCTTTTCTTAAGGGTGTACCATCGGGAAAACAAATTTCCCAATTTTGGAAACAAGCTTATTGCATTATTTTGTAGTAACCAAAGAGATGGCGATAGGCAGTGCTACCTCCAGTATCCTGTACAACTTATTTCCCAAACTAACAATAACATCATGAGGCCTTGATTCATACACAACACGTTGCTTCCACAAGTATGGTTGGCCTAATAATACATCACAAACATCAAGGGGAGTAATGTCACACAATACCTCATCCATGAAGGGTTTGATGTTGTATGGAAGGTGACATTGTTGGCTCACACGAAGATCCGTCCTTGGTGAAGCCACCCGATGGTGTACAATTTTAGATGTGTTGTGGTTAGTAAGCCTAGCCGCTTCACGACCTCTACCGAAGTGAAGTTCTTTTAGCTCCCAATTGTCGACAATGGACTGTAGCAGGGATCCCTTTACCCATATCTCGGAGTGGAAGAGGTGCTCCTCCTCTTCTGGATCTTCGGGTTCCTCATTTTGGATCTTCGTGGTGGCAATGGTAGCGTTCGGCTTCACATCGATAATATGCTTCCCTTTGTCATTCCTCTTGTTTGGTTCTGACTCAGAGCCAGAACATGCATCTGATTTTGAAACCTTTAGCTCAGCCACCAGTGATTGCTTAGCCCGACACACACTTGTGTTGTGATTGGAGCTCTTATGGAACTCACACCACTTTCCCATGTCCTTTTTCGGCTTTGTGGCATTGTTCTTTGCTTGCAACTTTGGTGAGTTGTCTTGGGCCGCCCCACTTAGGGTTTGTTATTTGTTCTGTGGTTTGGGAGCACCTTTCCCTTTCTTCATATTCGTAGATCCAAAGTCTTGCTTCTTCTCTTTAAACTTTTGCTTGATCTTGACGACATGTCAGTAGGCCGTGCTGAGTGAGGAGATGTTTAGGAATTCTATTTCATCCTGGATATACCTGTGCAGGCAACCGTAGTATTAGAGTACCAAATACTACTCTGAATCCTTGATACCCAACTTTGTGTGAAGGTTATGGAAAATATTGGCAAACTTCGGCACGTCTTGGTCCCTTCCCTTTCGAGCATGGTCCACTTTATGTATTGATCCTCATAGATTCCGACAAGGTAGTACTGCTCCTTGATGGCAGCCCAGAATGAATTCCAAGTGGGTGCGGCTGAAAACAGTCAGGCCATACTTTCATCCTTCTGCTCATAATAGGTTTCCCACCAGTCCTTGACATGGGGGGTAGCTTTGAGAAGGGCGAAAGTAAACCTTTCGTAGATGGAAAAATCATGAATGGAAAAATACCCTTCTAGCAGATTTAACCATTTATCTACAGCGTCTGCATCTATCTAACCCTCAAATATGTGAATGTCAAAGTTAACTTGTACCTTAAAGGGTGTGGTGCTTCTAGAGTAGCTACTGGAAGTAGATGTGTCAGCTTTGGGTAGCCATTGAATGATCTGGGCAAAGTTGACTTTCATCGCCTTCCTTTGTCACTCGAGGGCCTCTTCGAGAAAGATTTTGATAGGACCTCCTGCCCCCTCGTCTTTCTTTTCATCTGCCATGGGAGGCCGTTGGGATTTGCGAGGCTGGTCTTGCAAAGGTTCGACTAGTTCAAGCCCTAACTCCTTATATCCCGACCTCGTTGGGGACATGTAAAGAAAAGTAGAGAAAGAGCAGACAGCTCTGATACCGCTAATCCCAATTTAAATAGGAATGAAAAAAATTACAAATATAATCATACATACAGAGATGCAGCAGAAATAATACTTCATTTCATTACTGTAAAAATACTGAAATATTCTTACAAATAGAAATAGAAATAAACTAGCTAAGGTGACGGTAGCTTATCTCTTCGAAGAGATGTGGCGGCTACATGCCTCTGAACCATTTTACAATGAAGCTCGAAGGGCTATTTATTGTTGAGAAACAATGGAAATCCCTAAACATCCAAAAACCTAACACTGGGAGATGAAGCGTCAAACTATAGGCCCCATTTTGGGTAAATTGGTACATCAAATTCCCGAGGTCGTAACTTTGGCATACGATTTTCATTTGATGTGCACAATACATCATTACAAAGATATATCTGAGGACTACAACTTTTGGAAGAGAAACATTGGTCCATGGCCCCAAGTTGCTCCCATTTTTTCCAAAAAACATCGTTTAGGGCCTTAAAAGGGCTCCGAAGTTCAGGGCCCAAAAAAATGTTAAATATAGTAAATTGTGCTACAATTAAGGAAACTGAAAAACTGAAAGAAACAATGGTGGGGGTCCAAGTGGAATTTGCGGGTGGCCAAGAATATCCACCTAGAACATTCCTCCCCCCTTAGCAAGCAATGGCCCCCATTGCGTTGAGTTCCTTCATGAGATGAGGAAACTTCTGCGGAACTTGGTCCCTGGTGCGCCACTTGCCCTGGTGAAAGAGTTGGCCTGCTTTGACAACTCAATACAGATGGATCTTCTGCTGGAAAGTATTCTTGATCTATGTGTCCATGATCCAATTAGTTGCAACTTGTTCCATGCAATCTGGATTTAACTCTATTGGTGTGAGTTGTTCTGAAATGTCGGATGTGTCTAGTAATGGTGGAAAGTATGGCCTAAGGCGATCCACATTGAACATTGGGTGTAGGCCAAGGAATGGGGGATGTTGAGCTAAAATGAATTGTTTCCCACAACCTTGGTAATGGTTTAAGGACCATATCAGAGTGGTCTAAGTTTCCGATAGGCTCCGGTAAGGTGTTCTTCTGTAAATGCAACCAAACTTTGTCGCCCACCTAAAACTTGTGTGGCACTTGATGTTTATCATGTTACTTCTTGTACGTGGCATTTGATTTCTCCATAATGTCATGGACCTACTAGCAGATATGTTAGATGTGCTCAATGAAGTTTCTTTCCTTATCTGTTTCAGACTCAACATGAGCCGAATCTTCCTGAGTAGTTGCAAATGGCATGGCCACATCAATCGGACATAGTTGCTGGAATCCCAAGCCCACATAAAAAGGTTTGTGGCTAGTCGAGCTGTGGAGAGCCCGGTTATAGTTGTGCTGAACATAGGAGAGGCTCTCATCCCATGTGCATGGATGTTTTGAGTTGTACATGTGTAGAATGTATACGATCATCCTGTTGACAACCTCCGTCTGGCCATCAGTTTGGGGATGGAAGGTGTTTGGTCAATTTAGTGATGTCTAAATTGCAACTTTTAAATGTCAACCCGGGGCTCGTAAGCTGATGAAGTGAAGTGTACTATATGTACTTAGGCAATTGTTTTCTTAGTCTTTTGTCGTTTTTAGTTTTTTTTTTCTAAGTTTGTTTTCAAATGTATCTTTCCTACTGTGATGTGATGGAAGTAATAAAGCAAGTGAAATGTGGATGATTGTGGTGATCTCTAAATGATTTCTCAAAACTTGAAAAGTATTCTACAAGAAAGCTTGAACAACAACTGCAATAAAATCAAAGCTTAAAATCAAATAAAGGACTAATGGCATCGGCCCAGTATCTCTGCTGCTGATGAAAATGAAAATGAAATCTATATTAACTCAATTAAAAGCAAGAACGACTACTTTACACTACTTTACACTATTCTAACTCTTCATTTAAATCTAATCAATGTGAAATTTAAGTGAGACAAATCACACTATTTTAACCTTTTCTTAATCATGTGAGAACAATTATGAACAGGTCAGTAATGTGAGTCTTAAAGCAAAATAAACCAAGCTGCACTAAGTGATATTTTGGCTCCAATAAAGTTAGTTGATTATAGAAAAAGAACCATCAATAAATGAACAACTTGATAACTACTGAGCAGAAAGTAAAGTGCAAGTTAAAGAAATGATACTAATGAAAATCAAACTGCAGAAAAATAAAGGTCAGTAGCCTAGACAAGATGATCACACATGCCACTAGTTATGAAAAGAAAAGAAAGAAAATTGTCCCGGGCTTGCCTAAGAAACCTACATAACACACTGATCAGTCATGAACAAAAGTGCAGAAATGTAAATCAACAGAAATCAAAGTTTATGTACAGCTAATATACATGTTGAAAAGAAATAAAAAAACGCAGCAATTAAAAGACATCTGTACAGCTATTATACATGAAACAAGAAAGAGAAATGCAGGAAATTAAAGGTTACTATACAGAGCTTCAGCAAACAGGGGCCCTCTGCCTACTTCATCCGGTTCAAGGAGCAGTTATACGCTTAACTGTAAAACAGTCTTCTCATGTATTGATAGCAAATGTAACAGTACAATGGGGAGCTCAAAATTACAAAACGATTACAACAACGACTAACTATCCAGCGTTCAAAGACGCTTTATTTATAACAGAGGAAAGCAAACTAACTTAACGAAAACTAAGCTATTCAAGCAGCTGTGTAAAGACACGTAATCTTGCTACGTCCTCGGATTTAGGCAACGGTCGTTGTGGGCATTCAATCTGCTGTTGGATTCATGTTTCCCACTGTCTTTGTGGCTGAGGAAGATGCCACCTGTTCTTCACATGCTCCAAAACAAAACACGCAGAGCCGTGCCACCGCCAATGAGTTCTGTTGACCGTATTTGCCTCCTTGTTGACCACGGGTTTTTATGACCGGTTTGGGTGAGCTGGAAGGACACACACCATGTCCTTGGTTTCACGAACTTGCCCATGTGGCTCTTCTTCCCGGAGGACACCTGGAACATATCATTTAATAAAATAGCTGCGGAATCTGGGGTTGGCTGCGGAAACCGAGATCAGCTGCGGAAACCCTGTGTGAGCTGCGGAAACGCAGCACTTTGAACCAAAATTCTAAACCAACAGCAATCATTAGCATAATTAGCAAACCATGTAAAAAGTCCTAAAATACAATGATTTGAGCAATTTGATGGAGGGAATGAGTGGCAAAAGAAGGAAATGAATAGGAAAAGGAGGCTGAGAGGATGTGTAAAGAAGTGCAGGTTTGAGGCTCAACATACCCCCACTGTGAAGGTGTTGCATGTCCTCATGCAACCAAAACTTTGTCATTGTTTTTCAATCCATGTGCTCAGATGCTTCTGCCAAAACATCTAGCCTTCTTCTCTTTCTCCTTGCTGCCAAAATTGTCCTTGGTTTTCTGACTAAACACCTGAATTTCAAATTGATCAATGCCCTGCTCAGCTTCTTACATTTTCTCTTCAATTTTCTGTTCTTCTTCTGCCAGAGTCCTAAGTGAAGCATGGTATTGTCATGGAAAATTTTGTCCACCTTGCTTTGTTCTTTCGATGCTTCGTTTTCTTGTTTAATATGCCGGTTCAGGACTTCTAGCTCAAACACCTCCTGTTTTAAAGATTGGACCCATTCATTAAGAGGCAATATAGTGCTTGGACCTGCAACTGATTGCTCCAAGGTCTCCAAATAATTGTATACCTCCTGCTGGTCAGGGTCAATTTCAGGTGTTCTTCTTGGGCTATGTTCAAAATCAAATTCTGTTTGAGGTTCTGGCTGAAAGGGACTCTCTTCACGTGGAGGAGTGGACTCAACACGTGGAGGACTCGACTCAAGGTCAAGCTGAGTTGGAGCCTTTTCAGGTGTACCTTCTCCCAAATCAATGAAATGTGATTGTTTTTCTTTAGTCACACTCATTTTTTCTTTAAGTCTACTGCTTCTTCTCACTTGTGCACTAGTGCTCTTTTGCTGGGCACTCTATTTTTCTTTCTGTTTCTTCTTTGAGAGGGCAGCAGCTTGAAGTTGTGCTAGTCTATCAGCCAAGGGTTGAGAGTCTTCTTCTACTGAAGGTTCAGGTGATGGATATGATTCTTGAACAATTGTTTTCCCTTTATCCTTTTTCTGTTTCTTGGTTTTATCTCCCTCTTCCTCTTCTTCTTGAGCAGTTTCCTGAGTTTCTACTGTAGGAGGATCTTGGGCTGCAACATCTCTTTCTCTTCTCCTACTTCTTTTTGGGATTCTAGGGGAACTGCTAGAGGCTTCAGTCACCTCTTGGAAGTGGTTTCTGATTAGAAACTTTTCCCATGTATCCTTGTTATTCTTCAATTGCTCTTCTATGAGAATTCTAATGAACCCGTGATGATACAAGTGGGGTTCAATATGGCCTACATGCTTTTGGACAGTGGAACTCATTTTCTTTAGGCTTGCTAACAGAAAGTAGGGTAAATTGAGGGCATGGCCTTCCATGAAATTCATCATAATCCTTGCATGGTACATATACATAGTGCCAAAGCGGCCCTCACATGTGATAAACTTTTGAACAAGTAATAACAATGCAGTCCATTCTTCCTTAATTACATGCACAGGAATCCCTTTAGTGAATATTGAAGTGTCCATACCTGGGTTCTTAAGCATGTCTTTCCATCCCTGATCTTCCAGCCCTCTGTTCTTAAACCATCTTTCTCCCTCCTGAGGTAGACTGGTTGCTGTTGCTATGGTGTTCTCTGTTATTGTGAATTTCAGGTCCCCTACTTCCACGGTGTGTCCATTGAAGGATCAAGCAAATGCTTTCGTTACCTCCTTATTATACCCTCTGAATTTTTGAATAAACTTCAACCACTTTTCTTTCTTTAATGCTTCCTTCGTCTGTGGATACCCTTCTAAATACTTTGGACCCTCAGGTTCAGCTCTAAGCAGCTTCCCCATCTTCGGCTCTCAACTTCGGCTGAAGCTTTGACTGTGTGTGGATGCTCGAGGAGGATGCTCACGGGAAAAAACAGGTGGATTACGACTGTAAGTGGAGTAGCCGTAACGTAATGCAAGGCGTATTGCAGAACTGTAATCGGGGTTTGAAATAGAGCCGTGGAGTTTGCAGCGGAAATGAGAGTGGAAATGGTGTGAGTACGAGGGAGTGGAAGACAAACACGAGAAATGAGTTCAATGCATGCGGAAATGGAGTGATAAGTGGACGGAATAACGGCCGGATCCTTTAGAGTCGGGTGGCTTACGCACACGTCTCAGCGTTGGCTGCGGAAATTATGGTGGAGGAGAGCCGTAGTACAGTAGGTCACTTCTTCTACGTATGGCCAATAAATGAAAGAACAGTCCCATTTCGAGTTTGAATTAATAGTGATTATGGGACCATTAGAAAGGTATGAGGTGGATGAAGCATTATCGTGGAGGAGGAGTGGGATGATCTTGCCGAATCATTGCATTTAGTGGCTCTTTTGACGATTTAATAACTATGCATGAAATGATATTAAATTGTTGTTTGGAAAAGATTTTGATCATACCTTCATAAGTTTGCCATTTGTTGATTAAGGTTGCTGACCCATTATTGCTTTCTGATCTTGTAGATGCCTCATATCCTTGTTGCCCTTGGTGATGATGATACCTCTGACTGTGATTTTTGAAAACAGAGTAATCCTGGTTGTAGAGACAGAGTGTGCTGGCTGCGGAAATCGTTTCTGGCTGCGGAAACTGGTGCTAGCTGCGGAAACGGTTTCCAGCTGCGGAAACTAAGACAACTCCCCTTTAACTGCACAAAGTTGGTTAGAAAAAGAACTAACTGAATGAAATAGTCCTGAGAGGGACTTTTATTGGTGATATGAGATGGAATGAATGGAATGAAGTGATGATGAAATGGAATGAAGTGGAATGGAGATGAAAATGAGATGGAGGTGAAGATGGAAATGACAAGTGAGGTGAAGATGGAAAGAGAGATTTTTTTTTTTGGAAAATATAGAGTGTCAGGTACCCCTAATTTTCACTCTACATTTTCTGTATAAGGCTTCCAATCCATGATTGGTTTTCAGGCTTATACAAAAGTTTTTTTTTTTTTTTATTTATTTATTTATTTTTTTTTAACTGAAAGAAACAAAGACCAGGCTGATGGAGGAGAAGGACTCTTCCCCACCAGCCTCATTGCAGAATTTTCTTGAAACATTTTGACAAAGTCCTCTTTTGAGAGTGGCTTATGATAAATTTTCAATCGGTGGCCATTCACAATGAGAGGAGTTTGAAGCTCATCAATAGTCTTGACTCGAACTGCTCCATTGCTAAAGACTTCATCAATCTCATATGGTCCAAGCCAATGAGTTTGAAATTTCCCTTTGAAGTCTTTAAACTTGGAATCAAACAGTAATGCCCAATCTCCCTTTTGAAACTTCTTCTCTTTGATATATCTGTCATGCCACTTAGTTCTTTGGTGCTGAACTAGATCGGTCCTTAAAATTGCATCTTGTCTTATTTCATCTAGCTCATTCAGCTGCTCCATTCTGTGCTTTTGGGCTTCTGATAGATTCATCCCCAACTGAACCGCCATCTTGAAGGTCTTGACTTGAAACTCAATGGGGAGCAAGACTTCTTTCCCATAAACAAGTTCATAGGGAGAATGTCTTGTTGTGTTCCTCCATGTAGTTCTATAGGCCCATAAGGCTTCAGGAAGCCTTTCTGCCCAATCTCTTCTATGGAGATGAACAGTTTTGGTTATGATGCTCTCAAGAACTTTGTTTGTAGATTCCACTTGACCATTTGCTTGCGGATGGTATGGAGTAGATTTTCTATGCTTGATTTTGTATTCTTCCATCAGCTTCTCCATCAAGTTAGATGTAAATTGACTTCCCTGATCTGTCACAATTTCTCTTGGGACACCAAAACGAGTAAAAATATCCTCAAAAAGAAATTGAACAACTGAATTTTCAGTGGCAGAAGGCAATGCCTTGGCTTCTACCCATTTAGTAACATAATCAGTGCAAACCAATATATACTTCTTTTGTTTAGATGGTGGATTAATAGGTCCAACGAAATCTAAAGCCCATTTCCCAAAGGGTTCGATGAGTACCTGTGGCTGTAATGGCATTTCATTTGAAAGAGTTGGTCTCCCAACTCTTTATCAGCTATCACACCTTCTAACATATTGTTTTGCATCTTTGAAGAGAGAAGGCCAATAATATCCTAAAGAAAGGATTTTATAGGTAGTCCTCTTGTCAGCAAAGTGTCCACCGCACGGTTCATCATGACATGCCTTAAGGATGTCAGGCATTTCATCTTCCCGAACGCATCTTCTGATCACACAATCTAGCCCTGTTTTGAACAATTCATTAGAAATCCATGAATACTTTGAACTCTCCTGAATGATTTTCCTTTTCTCATTAGGAAATAAGTGTGGAGGTAGCTTCCCTGTAACCAAATAGTTAGCAATATCTGCATACCAAGGAGTTTTAGTAGTTACTGCAAACAAATATTCATCTGGAAACTTATCCTCCACAGGAGAATCTTCGTTAGTATTTTGGATTCTAGACAAGAAATCAGCTACTGTATTTTGTTTCCCTGGTATATCTAACATAGTAATATTGAATTCTTGTAAAAGTAAAAGCCATCTTGTAACTCTACCATTAGTAACAGGTTTGTTCATGAGATATCTAATTGCAGAATGATCAATATGGACAAAAGTTTCATAGCCTGTTATATAGTGTCTAAACTTGTTAATTGCATGCACAACAGCTAAGAACTCTTTTTCAGTCACAGTATAATTTAACTCAGTGGGAGTCAAATTTTTACTGGTGTAATAAATGGCATAAGGAACTAAATCCTTTTGACCCAACACAGCTCCTAGAGCTGTATCTGAAGCATCTGTAGAAATATGGAAAGGAAGTTTCCAATTTGGCCCTCTCAAAATGGGTGCTTCAGATATTCTTGTTTTTAAAGTTTCAAATGCAGATTGACAGTCAGGATCCCAATTGAATTCACAGTCTTTTGTAAGTAATTTGAAGAGCGGAGATGCTATCTTGGTGAAGTTTTCAATAAATCTTCTATAATATCCAGTAAATCCAAGAAAACTTCTAACATCTTTTTGACAATTTGGAATAGGTAACTTGGAGATGACTTCAACTTTTGATCTATCAACTTTAATTCCATCTCCTGAAATATGATGTCCTAAAACAATCCCTTCAGTAAACATCATAAAACATTTTTCATGACTTAATGAAAGATTTGTTTCTTTACATCTTATAAGGACTTTTTCCAAATTTTCTAATGCCTCTTCAAATGAATTACCATAAACTGTAAAATCATCCATATAGACCTCTACACAATCATGAATTAGATCAGAAAAGATTCCTAGTACTGCCCTTTGAAATGTTGCGGGTGCATTACATAATCCAAAAGGAAGTACTCGGTAAGCAAAAGTTCCCCATGGACAGGTAAATGTGGTCTTGTCCTGATCTTCAGGTGCTACTTGAATCTGATTGTAACCATTAAAACCATCCAAAAATGAGAAATACTTTTTGCCTGCTAAAGTATCTAATACTTGATCAATAAAGGGCAAAGGAAAGTGATCCTTCAAAGTTGCTTTGTTCAATTCTCTGTAATCAATGCAAACCCTCCATTTACCATTCTTTTTAGGTACTATAACCAAAGGAGAAACCCACCGGCTATCTGAAATGGGGTAAATGAAGTTTACATTAAGTAACTTTTGGAGCTCTTCTTTCACTATCTCCCTAAGGTTTGGATTCATCCTTCTTTGAGGTTGTCTGATTGGTCTACTGTTTTCCTCAATGTAGATGTGATGAATGCAAGTCTTAGGGTCAATACCTTTCATATCAGTATACTCCCATGCAAATGCAGTAGAATGTTTTTGCAAGATTTTGGTTAGCTTCCCCTGTTGTGATTTTTCCAAGTTTCTGTTGATATTCAATGTTTTTCCTGGAAAAATCTCAATGGCAGAACTACCAAACTCTTCCATAGAGAAAAGAGACATTTGTCTAGATGATAGACACTCAATGTCAGAATCCAACTGAAATTGTGTGTGGTCATATTCTGAAGATGGTTCAAAGTTTTCTAATGTGTTCAGAATTTGACTATCTTCACTAATCTCAGAAATGGTAAAGACAGGTTGTATAGTATCTTCATCATCAACCCACTCATTATCTCATATTTCTGTAATTGCTTTTGCTGGAGGATACAAATTGAACTTCTTTGTCGAATTACCATTAGAAATATACATATCACCAGACCTACAACTTATGAAAGCATCAGCTGTGGCTAGCCAAGGTCTTCCTAAAATAAGAGGATGTCCCCCTAGATTACTCTTGGGAGTTAAAATCATGAAATCCATTGGATATTCCCAAGAGTCTAGGGAGACTGGAATGTCTTCTAATACACCATCTGGTTTAATAATTGATCGATCTGCCAATTGCAATAAAGTAGGTGTAAAAAGAAGATTAGGAAGTTTTAGCTGTTCCATAGTCTGTCTACTCATGATGTTGATAGCAGCCCCTAAATCAATCAAAGTATTTGGTATTTCTACCCCATTGATATGTGTTTTTACAATTGGGCTACCAGGATCTACATATTTCTGCATAGTAATTTTTCCCATCATGATATCTGCAATTTTCCCTACCAGGTGGATCCTTCTAGTATCTCTTGGTTTCCTTCCTGGTCTTTTAAGACTCAACTCCTTTATTGTTTTTGCTAGAATAGGAATCTCTTTAATGGCTTGTAACAAGGGAATCTTGATACAGACATTCTTCAATTCATCTAGAAAATTATAGTCAGGCAACCAAATTTGTTTTTCCACTCCTTTGTCAATTTGTAATCTTTCAGGAAAAGGAGGTGTGGATAAAGATGCAGGTTGCTCAACTATGGGAGTTGTGGGGGTTAATTCTTTTTCTTTTTCTTTTTGAGTGTTTGGGTTTTGAAGAGATGATTCAGAACCCTTATTGGCTTCAAGAGATTCTTCCTCAAAAATGCTTTTCTTTTGAGCATTTATAGAAGGCTTATCTAAGACTCTACCTGATCTGAGTTGTCCTTCATTGAGAGGAACAATCATATAGGTAGGAAATTGTTGTCCTTCCATCATGTAGGAATTTTGAGGGTTTTTATTATTGGAGTTTGGCAATGGCTGAGAAGGAAGTTGATTTGACTTCTGTTGGAATGGAAGCAAGAGTTGAGAATTTTGATTCTGTTGAGAAGGTTGTGTTGTTGTGGAAATGGCAATGATAGTTGTGGACTTTGATTTGGAAGTTGTGGAGCTTGTTGGTTTTGAAAAGATGGAGGATATTGGTAGAATTGAGCAAATCTCCCATAAGGATTTTGCATACCTTGTACCCATGATTGAAAAGTATTTTGAGGTTGGGACCAAGGTTGTTGCCAAGGATTCCAATTTGGTGGGGGTTGAAAATTCATAGAGTTGTTAAACCCTTGATTTTGTTGCCCCTGCCAAGGTTTCCTTGCAACAAAACAGAGAGATTTGATTGTATTTGGATCTTCTTGAAAGACAGCTTTGAGCCCAGGAATTGAAGGACAATCCTTGGTCTCATGATTCTCTGAACAAATTACACATGTTTCTACAACTTTTGCATCCAAGGGACATTCCCTTAGAGCATGTTTCTTCCTACACTTTGGGCAAAAGATGGCCAAAGTCTCAGCTTCTGCTTTCTGCTTATTGTGAATCTTAAGAGTGTCTAGTTGCTCGCTAAGACTCCCTAAGATGTCAGTTTTAAATTCATCAAGCATATTGCCAATCTCAGCCCTACTTACTGATTCAGTTGCAGATTTGTTTGCTCTGATGAGAGAAGGATCTCTAGGCCCTTTTTGAGTTTTAGATTTCCCCCTTGAGAGATGGACACATAGTTCTGCTATATCATTGAGTGAAAGTTGAGATATATCTCCCTTCCCCATCATGTTAAAAATATCTATCCATTCATCTCTAATGGCTTTCAATAGAAGGGCTTTTAAGGTCTCCTCATCTAAGTTGTTCATTTTTGCTCTTTTCAAGTTGTATTGAAATCTTTCAAGCAGTTCCTCCAAATTTTCATCTTCTTTTTGCATCATTTTGAATACCTCATCCTTGTGATTGGTGGGCATACAATAGTCCAGGTACCTATCCAAAAATGTTTGTTTCATATCATTCCAAGACCTAATGGATTGAGTGAGTAATCCCATGAACCACTTCAAGGCTTGTCCTTTCAATGTTGAAGGAAACAGTTTGAGTTTTTGAGAGTCTTCCAGATAGTCATAAGTTCGACACACGACTTCAAACTCAAATAGAAATGTTTCAGGGTCCTCATTCCTTAAACCATGGAAGTTTGGGAGGACAGATGGTGAGATGTTTTTCATGGTGGCTCGGGAGTCCTCATCGACTATAGGAAATCCAAATGAGTTATCTCCATCCCTATTTCCTCCAATGTTACCTCTACGTCCTCCATTGTTTCCTCCTCCTCCTCCTCTACCTCTACCAGCTCCTTCCTCTGTCATAGTAGTTTCCCTAGAGACTTCAGAGTCTTCTGGTTCTTCTACAAAGGGTGAACGAGAAGGAATTTCTCCCTCTTCTTCAGATGATTCTACTTCTTCAATTACAATTTGTCTTTCTGTAGAAGGAAGGAAAGGATCTCTTTCTAATTCAAATTCGATAGAAGGTGTGGGAGAGTCAACTCCTGCCTCTTGAATTCCAGGAATCCTAGGGCTAGGAGTGTAAGTTCGAGATGAGGGAGGTGTCTCTTGTCTATTCCTTGAAGTAGATGGACTTGTAAAAATCGAACTCTTGGCTCTAGCTAAAAACCTTCCCCTAGAATCTCTTGCTCTATGCATGTCATTTTTTATTTTTTCTTCAAGTCGGGCTAATAATTCTCTTTCTAATCTTCCAGGTCACTCTAGGTGCAAGAAGAGAGCATACTCAAGAAACTATTAAACCAATAACTTTCTCTTTTCTGATCCTCCAGATCACTCTAGGTGCAAGAGGAGAGCATACTTTGAGAGGTTATTAATTTTCCTTCCTTGAAATTTTCTTGTTTTTTTTTAGAAATTGGCTACCTAATTTCACTTCCCCGGCAACGACGCCAAAATGTTTGGTCAATTTAGTGATGTCTAAATTGCAACTTTTAAATGTCAACCCGGGGCTCGTAAGCTGATGAAGTGAAGTGTACTATATGTACTTAGGCAACTGTTTTCTTAGTCTTTTGTCGTTTTTAGTTTTTTTTTTTCTAAGTTTGTTTTCAAATGTATCTTTCCTACTGTGATGTGATGGAAGTAATAAAGCAAGTGAAATGTGGATGATTGTGGTGATCTCTAAATGATTTCTCAAAACTTGAAAAGTATTCTACAAGAAAGCTTGAACAACAACTGCAATAAAATCAAAGCTTAAAATCAAATAAAGGACTAATGGCATCGGCCCAGTATCTCTGCTGCTGATGAAAATGAAAATGAAATCTATATTAACTCAATTAAAAGCAAGAACGACTACTTTACACTACTTTACACTATTCTAACTCTTCATTTAAATCTAATCAATGTGAAATTTAAGTGAGACAAATCACACTATTTTAACCTTTTCTTAATCATGTGAGAACAATTATGAACAGGTCAGTAATGTGAGTCTTAAAGCAAAATAAACCAAGCTGCACTAAGTGATATTTTGGCTCCAATAAAGTTAGTTGATTATAGAAAAAGAACCATCAATAAATGAACAACTTGATAACTACTGAGCAGAAAGTAAAGTGCAAGTTAAAGAAATGATACTAATGAAAATCAAACTGCAGAAAAATAAAGGTCAGCAGCCTAGACAAGATGATCACACATGCCACTAGTTATGAAAATAAAAGAAAGAAAATTGTCCCGGGCTTGCCTAAGAAACTTGCATAACACACTGATCAGTCATGAACAAAAGTGCAGAAATGTAAATCAACAGAAATCAAAGTTTATGTACAGCTAATATACATGTTGAAAAGAAATAAAAAAACGCAGCAATTAAAAGACATCTGTACAGCTATTATACATGAAACAAGAAAGAGAAATGTAGGAAATTAAAGGTTACTATACAGGGCTTCAGCAAACAGGGGCTCTCTGCCTACTTCAGCCGGTTCAAGGAGCAGTTATACGCTTAACTGTAAAACAGTCTTCTCATGTATTGATAGCAAATGTAACAGTACAGTGGGGAGCTCAAAATTACAAAGCGATTACAACAACGACTAACTATCCAGCGTTCAAAGACGCTTTATTTATAACAGAGGAAAGCAAACTAACTTAACGAAAACTAAGCTATTCAAGCAGCTGTGTAAAAACACGTAATCTTGCTGCGTCCTCGGATTTAGGCAACGGTCGTTGTGGGAATTCAATCTATTGTTGGATTCATGTTTCCCACTGTCTTCGTGGCTGAGGAAGATGCCACCTGTTCTTCACGTGCTCCAAAACAGAACACGCAGAGTCGTGCCACCGCCAATGACTTCTGTTGACCGTATTTGCCTCCTTGTTGACCACGGGTTTTTATGACCGGTTTGGGTTAGCTGGAAGGACACACACCATGTCCTTGGTTCCACGAACTTGCCCATGTGGCTCTTCTTCCCGGAGGACACCTGGAACATATCATTTAATAAAACAGCTGCGGAATCCGGGGTTGGCTGCGGAAACCGGGATCAGCTGCGGAAACCCTGTGTGAGCTGCGGAAACGCAGCACTTTGAACCAAAATTCTAAACCAACAACAGTCATTATCATAATTAGCAAACCATGTAAAAAGTCCTAAAATACAATGATTTGAGCAATTTGATGGAGGGAATGAGTGGCAAAAGAAGGAAATGAATAGGAAAAGGAGGTTGAGAGGATGTGTAAAGAAGTGCAGGTTTGAGGCTCAACAGAAGGCTATGGACTTAGTGAGTTTGGTGTCCAGCATCGACTAGAGGCTCGACAAAAATGTACTAAGAAACCTATTGTCCCGGTCTGAGATGATAGACTATGGGATTCCAAACTGTACCCACACTCGTTCAAAGAAGAGTTTAGCAGTGGCTTCTACTGTGATATTCTTCTTGCAGGCTACCATAATGGCCATCTTTGAGAACATCTCGATGACCAAAAAAACATAGTCATTTCCATGCTTAGTAGAAGGAAGCCCCGACATGTAATCCATGGAGATGGATTCCCAAGGTTAACTAGGGGTAGGCAGTGGAGTATAGAGGCCTTACTTCTTGATGGTCAGTTTGGCAATGGTGCAAGCAATACAGGATCTGATGTACTTCCTGACATCCTGTCGAAGATTCAACCAATAGAAATACTTTTGTAGTACTACCACAATTTTCTCGACCCTGAAATACCTAGCAGGTCGATTATAGTTTGCTTCCCAAATAATCTTCACACGCTAGCTTGAAGGAACACAAAGGTGACCCAGGTGGCATAACAGGGTATCTTGGAGGTTAAAATCTGGAACATGCTAACCCTCCAAGAGTGTTTGATTTGTGTGGCCAAATTTTGGGACACTATTGTAGAAAAGTGGTCAATCAGAAGTCTCGTCCCCACAAGAGTTGAGCACGGTGGTTAACGCCATGATCGGTGGTTGACTGAGGCAGTCTGTAACATTATTATTGCTACCATTCTTATTCTTAATATTCAAATGGACATGTTGCAGGTATGTGGACCACTTATGATTGAAACCATTCTACAACTTCCCTTGTGTCTGTATGAACTGCAAGGGCTGGTGGTTTGTGTGGATGACCATTTCCTTCTGTAAAATGTAATGCTTCCATTATCGGCATGCCTGTACAATGGAATACATCTATTTGTCATAAGTGGGATTCTTCCGGACTGTGTCTGCAAGTGTCTCACTGTGATATGCCACTGGATGCCCGTGTTGAGTAAGGACTACCCCAATAGCATAGTCAGAGGCATCTGTCTCAATCTCAAATAGTTGTTGCAAGTCTGGTAATGCGAGCACTGGTGCCAAGAAGAGGCGATATTTCAACTCTGTGAATGTCTTCTGTTGAGATTCAAACCAAAATAATTTTGCTTTTTCTCCTCCCTTGGTGACTTTACTGAAGGGCCAAGTGATATGAGAAAACACCAACACGAACTTGCGGTAGAAGTAGGCAAGACCCAAAAGGTTACGAAGCTCTGTCAGAGTGGTTGGAGATGGCCAATCCTGAATGACTTGGATCTTGTGTGGATCCACATGCACCCTCTATTCATCAATAATGTATCCTAGATATTGAACTTGGGTCATGCCAAAAATCCATTTCCCCAAATTGGCACATAACTTGTGTTGCCGCAGTGTGTGGAGAACCTGTAGGATGTGGTGGAGGTGATTTTCCCAACTCTGGCTGAAGATCGGGATGTCATCCAAGTATACTACTACAAATGAGTTGGTCAATGGCCGCAAGATGCAATCCAATAGCTCCATGAAGGTTATAGGAGCATCTGTCAACCCAAAAGGCATAACCAACCATTCGAAAAGGCCCTCCTTGGCTTTGAAGGTAGTCTTCCACACATCGAAGGGTTCGATTGGTACCTGGTGATATCCTAACTTCAAATCGATCTTGCAGAAATATTTTTTCCCCTTCAGTTGGTCCAAAATCTCATTAATTCATGGGATCGGGTACCTATTCTAGACAGTGATATTGTTCAACGCCCGATACTTAATATAGAGTCTCCAAGTCCCATCCTTCTTCTATACCAACATGATCGGGCTTCCAGAGTGCGATGAACTCGGTCGGATTTGACCTTTCTACAGCAGCTCTTGAATCTACCTCTTGATTTAATCATTCTTTAGAATGGAGCGCCAATAGATTGGTCCATTAGGCAGTGGCACACCTGGGGTCATATCGATGGAGTGCTTGACCTGAAAGTGCAGAGGAACCCTAGTGAGAGAGGTGAAGATGTCCTCATACTACTCCACGACCTTGTCCATCTGTAGTTATTGTCCAGAGGGGCCCTGTTTGGAAGTTGTGGCCACCATCTTCTTATTTTCTTGAGGGTGTATCATCAAGAAAACAATTTGGAAATGATCATACTGCATTATTTTGTAGTAACCAAAGAGATGGCGGTAGGCGGTGCTACCTTCGGTATATTGTACAACTTATTTCCCAAAATAACAATAACAGCATGTGGCCTTGATTAATACACAACACATCGCTTCCACAAGTATGGTTGGCCTAATAATACATTTCAAACATCAAGGGGAGAAACATCAAACAATACCTCATTCATGAAGGGCTTCATGTTGTATGTAAGGCAACACTGCTGGCTCACGCAAAGATCCCGTCCTTGGCGAAGCCACCCAATGGTGTACGGTTGTGAATGTGTTGTGGTTGGTAAGCCAATATGCTTCACAACCTTTGCCAAAATGAGGTCCTTTTGGCTCCCATTGTCGACAATGAACTATAGCGGGGAGCCCTTTACCCACATCTGGTAGTGGAAGGGGCGCTCCTCCTCTTCTGGATCTTCAGGTTCCTCCTTTTGGATCTTCGTGGTGGGAACGGTAGCGTTGGGCTTCACATCGATAATATGCTCCCATTTTCCATTCCGCTTGTCAGGTTTTGACTCAGAGTCAAAACATGCGTCTGATTCTGAAACCATTAGCTCGGCCATGAGTGACTACTTGGCCCGACACTCACTTGTGTTGTGAGTGGAGCTCTTATGGAACTCACACCACTTTCATGCATCCTTTTTTGGCTTCACGGTGCTATTCTTTGCTTGCAGCTTTGGTGGGTTGTATTGGGCCACCCCGCCTAGGCTTTGTCCTTTGTTCTATGGTTTGGGGGCACCTTTCCCTTGCTTCAGATTCACAAATCCAAACTCTCGATTCTTCTGTTTAAACTTTTGCTTGATCTTGATGGCATATCGGTAGGCTATGCCGAGCGAGGAGATGTTCAGGAATTATATTTCATCCTATATGTACCTATGCAGGCAGCCGTAGTATTTGAGTATAAAAAATTGTTCGGAATCCTTGATACCCAACTTTGTGCACGTCTTGGTCCCTTCCCTGTCGTAGCGTGGTCCACTTTATGTATTGATCCTCATAGCTTTTTACAGGGTAGTATTGCTCCTTGATGGTAGCCCTGAATGAATTCCAAGTGGGTTCGACTGAAAAAAGTGAGGTTGTACTTTCATCCTCTTCTCTCAGTAGGTTTCCCACCAGTCCTTGTCGTCGGGGGCAGCTTTGAGAAGGGCGAAAGTAATCTTTTCCCAACCGAAAAAATCATGAACGGAAAAATAAACTTCTAGCAGATTTTACCATTTATCTATAGCATCTGCATCTATCTGACCCTCAAAAATAGGAATGTCAAAGTTAACTTGTACCTTAAAGAGTGTGGCGCTTCCAGAGTAGCTACTGGAAGTAGATGTGTCACCCTTAGGTAGCCGCTGAATGACCTGGGCAAAGTTGTTCGTCATCAAGTTCCTTTGTTGCTTGAGGGCCTCTTCGAGAAATATTTTGATAGGATCTCCTACCCCTCATCTTTCTTTTCATCTGCCATGGGAGGTCATCAGGATTTCCAAGGTTGGTCTTGCAAAGGTTCGACTAGTTCAAGCCCTAACTCCTTATATCCTGACCTCATTGGGGACATGCAAAGAAAAACAGAGAATGAGAAAATCGCCTTGATACCATTGATCCAGATTTAAAGAGGAACACAACAAATTATAGATATAATTATACATACAGAGATGCAATAGAAATAATACTTCATTTCATTACTGTAAAATACTAAAATATGCTTACAAACAGAAATGGAAATAAACTAGCTAGGGTGACGGTAGCTTATCTCTGAGAAGAGATGTAGCAGCTACATGCCTCTGAACTATCTTACAATGAGGCTCAAAGGCCCATTTATTGTTGAGAAATAATGGAAAACCCCAAACATCCAAAAACCTAACCGTAGGAGATGAAGCGCCAAACTATAGGCCCCGTTTTGGGTCAATTGGTACATCAACTTCTTGAGGTTGTAACTTTGGCATACGATCTCCATTTGATGTGGAAAATACATCGTTACAAAGATATATCCAAGGACTACAACTTTGGAAAGAGAAAAAATGGACCTAGGAGCCATGTTGCTCCCATTTTTCCCAAAAAAACGTCATTTAGGGCCTCAAAATGGCTCCGGAAGTTCACGGCCCGAAAAACTCCTAAAAATAGAAAATTGTGCTACAATTAAGGAAAATGAAAAACTGAAAGAAACAATGGTGGGGGTCCAAGTGGAATTGGCTGGTGGCCACTAATATCCACCTGGATCACTTCCCCCTCCTTAGGAAGCAATGGTCCCCATTGCATTGAGTTCCTGCATGAGATGAGGAAACTTCTGTGGAACTTGGTCCCTAGTGAGCCACTTGCCCTAGTGAAAGAGTTGGCCTTCTTTGACAACTCAATACAGTTGGATCTTCTGCTAGCAAGTGTTCTTGATCTGTGTGTCCATGATCTGATCAGTTGCAGCTTGTTCCATGCAATCTAGATTTAACTCTGTTGGTGTGAGCTGTTCTGCAATGTCAGATGTGTCTAGTAATGGTGGAAATTATGGCCTAAGGCAGTCCACATTGAACACTGGGTGCAGGCCAAGGAATGGGGGAATGTCAAGCTCAAATGCATTGTCTCCCATAGCCTTGGTAATGGTGTAAGGACCATATCGGAGTGGTCTAAGTTTCCAATAGGCTCCAGTAAGGTGTTCCTTCTGCAAATGCAACCAGACTTTGTCGCCCACCTGAAACTTGTGTGGCACCCGATGTTAATCATGTTGCTGCTTGTACTTGGCATTTGATTTCTCCAAAATGTCATGGACCTGCTGGCAGATATGTTAGATGTGCTCAATGAATTTTTTTGCCTTATCTATTTCAGATTGGACATGAGTCGAATCTGCTTGAGTAGCTGCAAATGGCATGGCCACATCAATGGGACATAGTGGCTAGAATCCCCAGCCCACCTGAAAAGGGTTGTTGACAGTCGAGTTGTGGAGAGCCTGATTATAGTTGTGATGAACATAGAGGAGGCTCTCATCCCATATGCATGGATGCTTTGAGTTGTACATGCGCAGAATGTGTACGATCATCCTATTGACAACCTCCGTCTAGCCATTAGTTTGGGGATCAAAGGCTGTGGACGTAGTGAGTTTGGTGTCCAGCATCGACCAGATATTAGAAAAAAATGTATTGAGGAGCCTATTGTCCCAGTCTGAGATGATAGATGGTGGGATCCCAAACTGTACCCACACTTGTTCAAAGAAGAGTTTAGCATTGGCTTCTGTTATGATATTCTTCTTGCAGGTCGCCATAATGGCCATCTTCGAGAACCTATTGACGACCACAAAAACAGAGTTACTTCCATGCTTAGTAGAAGGAAGGCCCGACATGTAATCCATGGAGATGGATTCCCAAGGTCAACTAGGGGTAGGTAGTGGAGTATAGAGGCCTTGCTTCTTGATGGTCAGTTTGGCAATGGCGCAGGATCTGATGTACTTCCTGACATCTTGTCGAAGATTCAACCAATAGAAATACTTTTGCAGTACTGCCACCATTTTCGCGACCCCGAAATGAACAAAATCCCAACTATAGTGTGCTTCTCAAATCATCTTGGCACTCTCACTTGAAGGAACACAAAGGTGACCTAGGTGGCATAACAAGGAATCTTGTAGGTTAAAGTCTGGAACATGCTGACCCTCCAAGAGTGTCTAGTATGTGTGGCTGAATTCTAGGTCGCTTTTGTAGAGAAGTGGCCAATCAGAAGTTTCGTGCCCACAAGAGTTGAGCACGGTGGTTAACGCCATGATAGGTGTTAGACTGAGGCAATCTACAACATTATTGGTTCTACCATTCCTATACTTGATATTCAAATGGAACTGTTGCAGGTATGTGGACCACTTTTGATGGCAATAATTCTACAACTTCCCTTGTGTCTGTATGAACTGTAGGGGTTAGTGGTTTGTGTGGATGACCATTTCCTTCTGCAAAATGTAATGCTTCCATTTTCAACAGGGATGTACAATGGAATACATCTATTTTTCATACGTGAGATTCTTCTGGACTGTGTCTGAAAGTGTCTCTCTGTCATATGCCACTCAATGCCCGTGTTGAGTAAGGGCTGTCCCAATAGCATAGTCGAAGGCATCTATCTCAATCTCAAATGTTTGTTGCAAGTCTGGTAATGCAAGCACTGGTGCTGAGCAGAGGTGATGTTTCAACTTTGTGAATGTCTTCTGTTGAGTTTCGGACCAAAATAATTTTGCTTTTGCACCTCCCTTGGTGACTTGACTCAAGGGCCAAGTGATATGAGAAAATCCCAACATGAACATGTGGTAGAAGTTGGCAAGACCCAAAAAGCTTCGGAGCTCTATCAGAGTGGTTGGAGATGGCCAATCCTGAATGACTTGGATCCTTGATGGATCCACATGCACCCTTGTTCATCAATAATGTATCCCAGATATTGAACTCGGGTCATGCCAAAAGTGCATTTCTCCAAATTGGCACATAAATTGTGTTGCCGCAAAGTTTGGAGAACTGGTTGGATGTGGTGGAGGTGCCCTTCCCAACTCTGGCTAAAGATCAAGATGTTATCCAGGTATACTACTACAAATGAGTTGGTGAATGGTCGCAAGATGTCATCCATTAGCCTCATGAAGGTTGCAGGAGAATTCGTCAACCTGAAAGGCATAACCAACCATTCGAAAAGACCCTCCTTGGCTTTGAAGGTAGTCTTCAACACATCGGAGGCTTCTATTGGTACCTGGTGATATCCTAGCTTCAAATTGATCTTGCTGAAATATTTTCCCCCCTTCAGTTTTTCCAGAAAATCATCAATCCGTGGGATCGGGTACCTATTTCGGACAGTGATCTTGTTCAGTGCCCAATAGTCAATACAGAGTCTCTGAGTCCCATCCTTCTTTGTACCAACATGATTGGGCTCCCACAGGGTGATGAACTTGGTTGGATGTGACCTTTTTGCAGCAACTCTTGAATCTACCTCTTGATTTCATTGTTCTCCAGAACGGAGAGCCGATAGATTGGTCCATTGGCCAGCAGTGCACTTGGAGTCAGATTGATGGAGTGCTTGATCTAACAGTGCAGAGGAACCCCTACAGGTGAGGTGAAGATGTCCTCGTACTGCTCCACGACCTTGTCCATCTATAGTTATCGTGCGGAGGGTCCCTGTCTAGAGGTCGTGTCCACCGTCTTCTTCTTTTCTTAAGGGCGTATCAACAGGAAAACAAATTTCCCAATTTTGGAAATGATCTTACTGCATTTTTTTGCAGTAACCAAAGAGATGGCGGTAAGAGGTGCTACCTCCGGTATTCTATATAACTTATTTCCAAAACTAACAATAACAGCACGAGGCCTTGATTCATACACAATAAGTTGTTTCCACAAGTATGGTTGGCCTAATAATACATCACAAACATTAAGGGGAGCAACGTCACACAATACCTCATCCGTGAAGGGCTTGATGTTGTATGGAAGGCGACATTGATGGCTCATGTGAAGATCCCGTCCTTGGTGAAGCCACCCGATGGTGTACGGTTGTGGATGTGCTATGGTCGGTAAGTCCAGCTGCTTCACGACCTCTGTCGAAATGAGGTTCTTTTGGTTCTCATTGTCAACAATGAACTGTAGTAAGGAGCCTTTAAACCACATCTGGGAGTGGAAGAGGCGCTCCTCCTCCTCTGGATCTTCAGGTTCCTCCTTTTGGATCTTCGTTTTGGTAACAGTAGCGTTGGGTTTCGCATCGATAATGTGCTTCCCTTTGTCATTCCCCTTGTCAGCTTCTGACTCAGAGTCAGAACATGCATCTGATTCTGAAACCTTTAGGTCAGCTACCAGTGACTGCTTGGCCCGACACTCACTTGTGTTGTGAGTGGAGCTCGTATGGAACTCACACCACTTTCCCGTGTCCTTTTTCAGCTTCGCGGCGCTAGTCTTTGCTTGCAACTTTGGTGGGTTGTCTTGGTTCACCCTGCCTTGGCTTTGTCCTTTGTTCTGCAGTTTGGGGGCACCTTTCCCTTGCTTCTGGTTCGCAGATCCAAAGCCTCGCTTCTTCTGTTTAAACTTTTTCTCGATCTTGACGACATATTGGTAGGCCGTGCCAAGCGAAGAGATGTTCTGGAATTCTATTTCATCCTGGATGTACATATGCAAGCAACCACGGTATTTGAGTACCAAATGCTGCTCTGAATCATTGATACCCAACTTTTTTCTAAGTGCATGGAAAATATTGGTAAACTCTGGCATGTCTTGGTCCCTTCCCTGCCGCAACATGTTCCACTTTATGTATTGATCCTCATAGCTTCCGACAGGGTGGTACTACTCCTTGATGGCAACCCTGAATGAATTCCAAGTGGGTGTGGCTAAAAACAGTGAGGACATACTTTCATCCTTCTGCTCACAGTAGGTTTCCCACCAGTCCTTGACATGGGGGGCAGCTTTGAGAACGGAAAAAGTAATCTTTTCCCAATCGGAAAAATTATGAACAAAAAAATACCCTTCTAGCAGATTTAACCATTTATATACAACGTCTGCATCTATTTGACCCTCAAATATGGGAATGTCAAGGTTAACTTGTACCTTAAAGGGTGTGGTGCTTCAGAGTAGCTGTTGGAAGTAGATGTGTCGGCCCTGGATAGCCGCTGAATGATCTAGGAAAAGTTTTCCATCATTGGGTTCCTTTGTCACTCGAGGGTCTCTTCGAGCAACATTTTGATAGGATCTCATGCTCCCTCGTCTTTATTTTCATCCACCATGGGAGGTCATCTGGATTTATGAGGTTGGTGTTACAAAGGTTCAACTAGTTCAAGCCCTAACACCTTATATCCCGACCTCGTTGGGCACATGTAAAGAAAAAAAGAGAAAGAGAAGACCGCTCTGATACCATTGATCCTGATTTAAACAGGAATGCAACAAATGACAAATATAATCATACACACAAAGATGCAGTAGAAATAATACTTCATTTCATTACTGTAAAAGACTGAAATATGTTTACAAATAGAAATGGAAATAAACTAGCTAGGGTGATGGTAGCTTATCTCTTAGAAGAGATGTGGCGGCTACATGCCTCTGAACTATCCTACAATGAGACTCGAAGGCCTACTTATTGTTGGGAAGCAATAGAATACATTAAACATCCATAAACCTAACCCTAGGAGATGAAGCACCAAACTATGGGCCCCATTTTAGGTAAATTGGTACATCAACTTCCCGAGGTCGTAACTTTGGCATAAGATCTCCATTTGACATACACAATACATCATTACAAAGATATATCTAAGGAATACAACTTTGGGAAGAGAAACATCAGTCCATGGACCCATGTTGCTCCTAGTTTTCCTAAAAAACATCATTTAGGGCCTCATAACGGCTTCAGAAGTTCAGGACCTGAAAAAATGCTAAAAATAGTAAATTGTGCTATAATTAAGGAAACTGAAAAACTGAAAGAAACAATGGTGGGGGTCTAAGTGGAATTGGCAAGTGGCCACCAATATCCACCTATATCGTTCCTCCCCCCTTAGGAAGCAATGGTCCCCATTGCACTGAGTTCCTCCATGAGATGAAGAAACTTCTGCGGAACTTGGTGCCTAGTGAGCCACTTTCCCTAGTCAAAGAGTTGGCCTACTTTAACAACTCGATACAGTTGGATCTTCTGCTGGAAAGTGTTCTTGATCTGTCTGTTGATGATTCAATCAGTTGTAACTTGTTCCATGCAATCTGGATTTAACTCTCTTGGTGCGAGTTGTTCTGCAATGTCGGATGTGTCTAGTAATGGTGGAAAGTATGGCCTAAGGCAGTCCACATTGAACATTAGGTGCAAGCCAAGGAATGGGGGAATGTTGTGCTCAAATGCATTGTATCCCACAGCCTTGGTAATGGTGTAAGGACCATATCAGAGTGGTCTAATTTTCAAATAGGCTCCAGTAAGGTGTTCCTTCTACAAATACAACCAGACTTTGTCGCCCACATGAAACATGTGTGGCACCTGATGTTGATCATGTTGCTGCTTGTACTTGACATTTGATTTCTCCAGAAAGTCATGGACCTGCTAGCAGATATGTTATATGTGCTCAATGAAGTTGTTTGCCTTATCTGTTTGAGACTGGACATGGGCTGAATCTACCTGAGTAGCTGCAAATGGCATGGCCACATCAATGGGACATAGTGGCTAGAATCCCAAGCCCACCTGAAAAGGGTTGTCGTGAGTCGAGCTGTGGAGAGCCCAGTTATAGCTATGTTGAACATAGGGGAGTCTCTCATCCCATGTAAGTGGATGCTTTGAGTTGTACATGTGCAGAATGTGTACGATCATCCTGTTGACAGCCTCCGTCTAACCATCAGTTTGGGGATGGAAGGTTGTGGACTTAGTGAGTTTGGTGTCCAACATCAACCAGAGACTGGACAAAAATGTACTAAGGAATCTGTTGTCCCTGTCTGAGATGATAGACTGTGGGATCCCAAAGTGTACCCACACTCATTCAAAGAAGAGTTTAGCAGTGGCTTCTGATGTGATATTCTTCTTGTAGGCTGTCATTGTGGCCATCTTCGAGAACCTATCGACGACCATAAAAACACAATTGTTTCCATGCTTATTAGAAGGAAGGACTGACATGTAATCCATGGAGATGGATTCCCAAGATCGACTAGGGGTAGACAAAAGAGTATAAAGGCCTTTCTTCTTGATGGTCAATTTGGAAATGGCGTAGGCACTGCAGGATCTGATGTACTTCCCAACATCTTGTCGAGATTCGGCTAATAGAAATACTTCTACAGTGATGCCACCATTTTTTCAACCCTGAAATGCCCAGCAACCCGAATGTAGTGTGCTTCCCAAATCATCTTGGCATGCTCGCTTGAAGGAACACATAGGTGACCTAGGTGGCATAACAGGGCATCTTGGAGGTGAAAATCTGGAACATGTTGACTGTCCAAGAGTGTTTGGTATGTGTGGCTAAATTCTAGGTCACTTTTGTAGAGAAGTTGCCAATCATAAGTCTTGTGCCCGCAAGAGTTGAGCACGGTGGTTAACACTAGGATTAGTGGTCAACTGAGGCAATCTGCAACATTATTGGTGTTGCCCTTCTTATACTTGATATTCAAATGGAACTGTTGCAGGTATTTGGACCACTTCTAATGGCAATCATTGTGCAACTTCCCTTGTGTCTGTATGAACTGCAAGGGCCGGTGGTCTGTGTGGATGACCGTTTCCTTCCTCAAAATGTAATGCTTCCATTATCAGCAGGCCTGTACAATGGAATACATCTATTTTTCGTAAGTGGGATTCTTCTGGACTGTGTCTGAAAGTATCTCACTATGATATGCCACTGGATGCCCGTGTTGAGTAAGGACTGCCCCAATAGCATAGTTGGAGGCATCTATCTCAATCTCAAATAGTTGTTGGAAGTTTGGTAATGCGAGCACTGGTGCCGAGTAGAGGCGATGTTTCAACTCTGTGAATGTCTTCTGTTGAGATTCAGACCAAAAGAATTTTTCTTTTGCTCCTCCCTTGGTGACTTGACTCAAGGGCAAAGTGATATGAGAAAATCCCAACACGAACTTGTGGTAGAAGTTGGCAAGACCCAGAAAGTTGCGGAGCTCTCTCAGAGTGGTTGGAGATAGCCAATCTCGAATGACTTGGATCTTGGATGGATCCACATGAACCCCCTATTCATCAATAATGTATCCTAGATACAAAACTTGGGTCATGCCAAAAGTGCATTTCTCCAAATTAGCACATAACTTGTGTTGCCGCAGTGTTTGGAGAACCTGTCGGATGTGGTGGAGGTGCTCTTCCCAACTCTGGCTAAAGATCAGGATGTCATCCAAGTATACTACTACAAATGAGTTGGTGAATGGTCGTAAGATGTCATCCATTAACCTCATGAAGGTTGCAGGAGCATTTTTCAACCCAAAATTCATAACCAACCATTCCAAAAGGCCCTCCCTAGCAATGAAGGTAGTCTTCCACACATCAGAGGGTTCGATTGGTACCTGGTGATATCTTGACTTCAAATCGATCTTGCTAAAATATTTTTCCCTTTTCGTTGGTCCAGAAGGTCATCAATCCATGGGATTGGGTACCTATTCTGGACAGTGATCCTGCTCAGTGCTCGATAGTCAATACAAAGTCTCCAAGTCCCATTCTTCCTCTGTACCAACACAATCAGGCTCCCACAGGCTGATGAACTTGGTTAGATGTGACCTTTCTGCAGTAGCTCTTGAATCTGCCTCTTGATTTCATTGTTCTACAGAATGGAGTATCGATAGATTAGTCCATTTGGCAGCAATGCTCATGTGGTCAAATCGATGGAGTTCTTGACCTGACAGTGTAGAGGAACCCCAATGGGTGATGTGAAGATGTCCTCGTACTCTTCTATGACCTTGTCCATCTGTAGTTGTCATGCAGAGGGGCCCTATCTAGAGGTCGTGGCCACCGTATTCTTCTTTTCTTGAGGGTGTATCATCAGGAAAACAAATTTCTCGGTTTTGGAAACGAGCTTACTGCATTGTTTTGCAGTAACCAAAGAGATGGCGGCAGGCGGTTCTACCTCAGGTATCTCGTACAACTTATTTCCAAAAGTAACAATAACAGCACGGGGCTTTGATTCATACATAGAACGTCACTTCCATAAGTGTGGTTGGCCTAATAATAGGTCACAAACATCAAAGGGAGCAATGTCACAAAATACCTCATCCGTGAAGGGCTTGATGTTGTATGGAAGGTGACATTGCTAGCTCATGCGAAGATCCCATCCTTGGTGAAGCCACTCGATGGTGTATGGTTGTGGATGTGCTATGGTTAGTAAGCCCAGCCGCTTCACGACCTCTGTCGAAATGAGGTTCTTTTGGCTCCCGCTGTCGACAATGAACTATAGCAGGGAGCCCTTTACCCACATCTAGGAGTGGAAGAGGCGCTTGATCCAAGTGGATCTCGAGAAACCAATGGCATGGAAAAGGCTCAATATTTAAAGTGGCAGAAAGACAATTATCTTGACATTAGATCGAAGTGCTCATCACCTTGATTCCAACAGTGTGAACGACACTCTAATCCGAGTGCGGATGAGGAAGATAGAGGTAGTGAAAGTTGGGTTGAATTTTGCTGACTAGGCAGGATTAATGAAGACACAAATTGTAATTTTTCCGGTGGATCGAATCCAGCCAACTCTGGCTAGATTCTGGGAGAAATTGTCACCTGGTTAAAATGACTCCTTCGGTCAAAATCGAGATTTTCAAAAATGGCAACGCTGTTTTTTTTATAACAAAAATTTATAAAAAAAAAAGTGTACCCCAAACCGTATCAATCCATAGAATTTATTTATGGAGGGGCGGGCCATGACCCCCAGCCCCTCCCCCCATCCTACTGTAACTGAGCGCAGAAGTTTGGGTGGGCCGGCCCTTGGGGCACAGACCCAACCCATTTAAAAACAAACAACATTGCATTAAAGGTGGGTTGGACCTTGGGGCGCAAACCAAACCTTTACCCTCCAACTATTAATGAAGACATAGCACCATAAGGAGAGGGGATAGGAGAGGTGGGCGGGCCACCCAAGGCGAGCCCAACCCAACCTCCCTTCCCATTTAAGTTTTGTTATGTGAAAAAAGAGAGGCGGGGTTTGACCACCCAACCTCCTCCACAATATTTGGAAACGTAACCACTGTGCCACAACTTATTTTTTGTGAAGTCTGCCAGCATATTTGTTATTTAAACGTAGTTCATCAGTGTGCCCAGGCAAAGGAGGAGAGAGCACATAGTTTGAGGCAGATTTTTGCAGGTGGGTCAGATTTTCACTTTGTCATATTTTGACAAATTTTATATGGTTTCAGCATTTCTCGATGCCACGAATGCAATGGCGCTGTCTATTTCTCCATCAGAGTTTTGCATTTTTCATCCATTTTTCAGTATGGAGGGCCCGGAGACGTAGTCCAAGTTGGACGAACTCTGTTATCAAGTTTCTTGTCTTCTTTCATGCTTTATGTGTTTCTCCTCTTTGTTAGTGTCAGTCTTTCCAGCCTTCCTCCAGTGATCAAACATGCTCTTACAAAGTGATTTTAAAGTGTCGAGGTCAAATTTTGTCATTTCAGTGAGTCTTCAAGCAAAATTTGGTCACTAGGCATTAGGTCTAGGGTTTGCTTTTACTCCTGTGAAAGTTGTCCAAATGTCGGTCCATGTCACCGTTCAGCTGACTATACCATCATTCAGATGGTTTTCATTATCATGTCAAGTTCCACTGGGTCATTTTACACCTTGTTCACGTTTCAGTTGCGCCTAGGTAAGGTCATTTCCCTCTCCTAGGGTTTTGAAGGCATTTTCTCTTGGACGGTCAAATCATCAACAAAACTTGTATCCTGATGTTCATACACCTTCCCCTATCCTTAAAGTACCTTATCAAACACTTACCATCGCTGAGATCCCCCAAATTCCTCATTTTCGCACAAACCCTAGTTTCTTGCTACAACTTGGCAATTTTCTAGGTTGGACCTGTGTTTTGCCTTTTTGGACCCCTTCCCCTCACTCAATTTCTAAGATTCCACTTTCCCCTACTTCCTAACATCCGTCCATACTTCCCAAAATTTTCTCAAGAATTTAGAAGCTCCCTATCCCCTTCATTTCGCTTCATTTCGACAAATCTCTTGTTCCACACATCGGGGCAGGTTTTACTCAAAAGATGTTTCTGAGCAAGGAATGATGAATTTGGAAAAATTGAGAGATTTTTTTGTCTACAACAGGCCAAGGAAGAAAAACCTCCTTCACTTTTTACACAGGTGTCACGGTTTTGAATAAATGTCAAAAATACAATTGCCTCTGGAGAATTGATGCACCTCTGAAGTGACCTTGGAAAAATCAAGCTTTCTCCTAGCTTGGTTGGCCAAATGACTTGCTTGATGAGTCAAATGATAACTAGACACAAATAGATTTCCAATGAGCTATCATGAGCTCAATTTGGAGTTGAGGAAGGCATTCAAAAGTTGACTTCAACATCACCCTGCCTTTAGGCAGCCTCATTTGGCACATTTTGACTAGTCTTGGGAGATTTGACTTTTTATAGGGAAAATGAACTCCCAATTGAAAACTTTAGTTTGGGTTGGAAAGTAGACTGAAAGACCTTTCCAACTAGCTATCCTGTGCCCACTTTGGACACTGGGAAGGCCTCCAAAAGTCACCGGGAAAAGAGCGCGATGCACATAGAGAGCGCGGCGCACAGGGAGAAATTTTCCATTGTAAATTTACACTGGTGCGGCGCACATGGGAGGCGCGGTGCACAAGGCTAAAAGGCCTTAAAATTCATCAAAATCACTCCAAATTTCAAATTCTCACCAAATTTCCTCGAATTTCACCTTTTACAAGTAATTTCCCTGTCTTCACTCAATGTTTGGCTTGCATGTTTGATATTTTGGACCTCTCCTCCACTCCTAGTATTAAACCCTAATTTCCCTCTATAAACCCTAATCAGTTTGTCTATTCCATTGCCCAGCATGATAACTCAAAATATTTACCCATTATTCCCTTCACCTTCATCTACATCTCATTCCCAAAATCCTCCCCTCACTCTCATAGCTTATGCTTTGCCCATAACCATATAAAATTCACTCATCCCTACAAACCCTAGAATATACCACTCATCCCCATTACATTGTCCCATTTACATTGTCAAAACTGTGAAAACTAAGAGAGTTGATTAAATCATGGATAGAGGTGATTCTGACTATGATGAGGAGACAACAAGTGACAGTTCAGCGGAAAGGAGAAGGCAACAAAGAAAGCCTCATAAGGGAGGCAAAATCACAAGAGAGGGAAACTGTCAAAGATGTCATTATTCAGGAGAAAGAAGCCCAAATACAAGCTTTGATGGACAACTTAGAGAGAGATAAGTTTTTCATCACTTACCTGGAGCAAGAAAACAAACAACTAAGTCATAAACAGGTCCTCATGGAACATGAGATACTGAAGACAAAGAGGCAAAGTGACAAAGAGGCTCATGTCACTTTGACTCCTATCGAGCAAGAAATCGAACAAGAGATTAATGAGGATCGGGAGGCCAATCTCGAGAGAGTCAACATGCATTTGGAGAGGCTTCTAGACAAGGCTGACAAGGACCATGCTTTGCTGAGACACGTGGCTTATCATTACAGGACACAAAATATGAGTGCAAAGGCCCGGATAAAGAGCTTGAAGGAAACATTGAGCAAAGCAACAAAAGAGGAAAAAGAGGCAAAAGAGCAAGATCGGCTTCAAATCTTGGCTAAAGCTTCCTTGGCACAGCATAGCACTTCATAGAGAACCTCCAGCCCAAATTTCATGAAATTTGGGGAAATTTTGGTCACATGACAAATTTTTGGGCAAAACACAGGTTTTTTCTCCCTGTGTGGCGCGGCGCTAAAAATTGGGAGCTCGAAATGAGGAATTGTTTGCATTTTTGGATTCAGCATGAAAAATCACGACTACTGGTGCTTGGACAAGAAATTTGGGCAAGATCTGAGTCTCCAGGAGGTCAAAAACACCCAAAAAATGACCTCTCTGTCCCTATTTTGACACACAGGAAGCCGTCTTGGGAGAATGAAGATTTGGAGGGGAAATGAGCACCAAATTCAGAAATTCCACTTGGGTTAGAAAGTAGACAGGCCAGGATTTCCAACAAGCACACTTGGGCACAATTTGGGCTCCTACATGTACCTCAAAATCGCCTCCAAATTAGTGCGGTGCGTATAGATTTTAGAGCGGCGCATATAGAGAAAAAAGCCAAAATTGTGCCCGCTTCGCGAAATTTCGATTCGCGACTTTCTCCAAGTGGGCCCACTCATCTACATTTCACTTTTTCAACACCTAAGGTGGCATTTAAAGTATTTTCACTCCAGATTGGCTTCTATCCAAATGGCAAAGGAAGGCCAACAGTCACCCAAGCCATTTGTCATGTTTGTAACGCTGCACCTATAGCTAATGGTTGGCTTTCCACCTCCATTTTGTAATGATTCGAGTAACTCCCCAACCCTTGGGTGTTCTATCTCTTCATGGCACATTCTATATATTGTATGCAAACTATTTGCAAAGGGTTGGTTGGCTTGTAATTTCTGGGAGACTGTGGGAGAGAAACTCAGTTCTTCATTGTATATTTTGACAGAGGATTAATGAAAGGCAGTGGCTCTGTTTCATGAGATTCATGTGGTTGTGAGTGTAGCAAATGTGTCTCTTATGTTTCATATGTATTTCGTAATGTTTCACAGTTCATTTCATATTCATTTCCAATGAAATTTTCTAAGTTAGATAAGGTAGAATTCATTTTTATTGCTCTGCCTGTGGGAAAATTTCATGTTCAGTGTTCTTCTTCTGTTGAAAAGGATTCATGTACTTATGCCCTTTTCAATCTCCTAAGCAATTCCTCCATTCCGCGTTATTTCAAACTAAATTGCTAGACTTTCCGCCTATCTTGCCTCACGAAGTAATCTGTGCCTTTGTATTAAATTCTCTGCTCATTGCTGTCCGTTGGTCCCATACCATCCCAGAAACTCAGTCATTCATAAAAAATTGCTTCTTGTATCCATATTTACTTACTAGCCTAAGATCAATATTTCACTGTTAGTCATCTCAGACCATTCCATTTACTTATTCGCTGAGCGTGACTCGGAGAGAGCCCTCTTCTGTTCTGGTAGGGCTAGTTACCAGACTGAGCATGGTTTGTGGTTACCCTAAATTTTGCCTTCCTTCAGCCTAAGGCAGATTTAGATGGTAACACTCTTCTCTCATGTGCACATTAATTTTTCTTAATGGCAGAAGTGTCCTCATACACGTAATTTTATTAATAAGAAAAGCAATTACATCTAGAATTTTGTAAGAGTTTACACCCGAACATCAAAACACTCTTGCAATGAGCTATTTATAAGCTCAATGTCCTAACTACCTCTAATTATGGATCACTTATAAAATAACAAGTGTCCTCAGACAATTTTCTAGAATTTTGTAAGAGTTTACACCTGAACATCAAAACACTCTTGCAATGAGCTATTTATAAGCTCAATGTCCTAACTACCTCTAATTATGGATCACTTATAAAATAACAAGTGTCCTCTTACAATAAAATCTATTCAAACAACTTACTAACAATTCTCCTAAATTAGAGCCTAAGATACGACACATTTGTAGAGTCATATCCTTTTACAACAATATACTAATTCTAAATGTCTCCATTTAATAATTAAATATTCTATATTAATAATTATTAATTTAATATCTTAAATTAATAATTATTTTATTCTAACTTAATAACCTATGATAATATTTATTTTGGATCATCTAACATTCCCCACTATGATCCAAAGATACATTACAATAGATGCCAAGTTCATCCCTGAACTTAGTAAATTTTATTCTGCCAAGAGGTTTTGTGAAAATGTCCGAGATTTGATCTTCTGAAGGACAATAAATTGGCTTCAAGACATTTTTGGCAATGAGAGTCTGATATGATGATACTTGGTGTCCACATGCTTTCTCTTTGAATGAAAAACTGGGTTCTTGGCAAGCTTGATGGTTGACTGGCTGTCAATGAATAATGACGTAGCTTCTGCCTGAGAAATGCCCAAGTCCAGCAAAATTCTGTGCAACCAAACAATTTCACATGTTGCTTCCCATGCTGAAATGTACTCTGCTTCTACTGAAGAAGTGGCCACTATAGCTTGTTTCTTACAACTCCAAGATACTGTTGTTGACCCCGTGTTCATTAAATAGCCTGATGTTGATGCTTGATCATCAATACTTCCAGCAAAGTCGACTACTGAAAATCCACCAACTACAAAGTTTTTAGTCTTTGTGTAAAGAAGACCAAAATATTTTGTTCCTTGGATATATCGAAGAACTCTTTTGGCGGCATTCCAGTGGCTGTCTTGTGGTTCCTTCATAAAAATTGAAAGAATATTGATTGCATAAGATAGATCAAGGTGAGTATTTGTCAAATAAATCAAGCTGCCAATCAACTGTCTATAGGTAGTGTTGTCCACCATTCCCCCCTTCAAATTTTGAACGTTTCAAGTTTTGCTCCATGGGGGTAGGTACGGGCTTGCAATCCTACATTCCAAATCGCAGAAGAACCTCTGCTACGTACTCACTCTGAGAAATGAAAATATGATGTGGAAGTTGGAAGACTTCAACTCCAAGATAGTAGTGAAGTAATCCCAAATCTTTCATCTTAAATCCTGCATGTAACTCTGTTTGCACCTGTGCAATATGATCATCATTGTTTCTAGTAATGATCAAATCATCTACATACATGAAAAGAATCACCAGATATTTACCCTGTTGTCGCACATATAAAGTATCATCAGATTCACTTCATTGAAAACCAACTTTCCTAAGGTATTCATCCATTTTTGCATACCAAGCTCGGGGAGATTGCTTTAACCCATATAAAGCCTTGATCAATTTGCAGACTTTATGTTCCTGCTCATCAATTTCAAAACATAGTGGTTGTGTCATATATACTTCTTCCTGTAAATCCCCATTGAGAAAAGCACTTTTTACATCCATTTGATGAACTTTCCATCCTTTCTGAGCGACCAATGCAAGTGTTACTCGGATGGTGTTCCATTTAGCTGTAGGAGCAAAAGTTTCCTCATAATCAATGCCTTCCTACTGTGCAAAACCTTTAGCCAGAAGTCTTGCTTTATACTTTTCAAGTTCTCCCTTTTGGTTGTACTTAATTCTGTAAACCCATTTGCATCCTATGGGTTTAACATTTTGAGGACAATCAACAAGTTTCCAAGTGTTGTTATCAATTATTGCTCAATATTCTTCAATCATAGCCTATTGCCATTCTTTATGTTTTATTGCTTCTTTGTATGTGGAAGGTTCAGTAAATTCATTTGCAATCAAGGCAAAATTTCCTTCACTTCTGTGTGACTTCCTTGTTCATGTTTTATTCTACTCATCAGGATTTACATCTTTCAAAAGTTGAACTGCCCATTTTAGTAGTTGATGCTCACTTGTTTGAGATTCTAAAAAGTCACCATCATTGTACAGAGGATTAATGTAAACTAATGTTTGTCAATCAGGTGAAGATTCTGGAGGTGGAGAATCACTGTCTGAAGAACGGCTGCTATTGGGAGATGTGGATGAACTACTAGAAGATCCTGATGGCGTTGTTGAAGTAGATGGACTAGATGAATCATCTTCAGATGAAGGAAAATCAAGTTCATACCAATTTTGTGAATTTGGTTGACTTTGCATATTTCCTTTTCTTTGATTGGCTTTAATTTCTAACTTTTGAAGAAGACTTTCCATTTCTTCAGCACTCATACTCTCTGTTTCATCAAAAATTACATCCCTACTTACAATAAATTTTCCATTGGTCAAAAGACGGTACCCTTTCTTCTCATCAGAATACCCAATCATTGTGCATTTCAAACTTCTTAAGTTAAGCTTAGTTCTTTTTTCTTTCAGAACTAAGGCATAACATATTGATCCAAAAACGCTAAGATGTTTAAATCAAGGTTTGAAACCAAACCAAGCTTCATAAGATGTGATTCCGTCTAAAGAAGTAGTTGGAGATCTGTTTCTTAAGTAGACATATGTATAAATTGCTTTTGCCCAATATGTTGGACTTAACCTTTTGAAAGTTAACATAGTCTCGCCATTCCTAACAAGGTACCATTCATTCTTTCTACTACTCCATTTTGCTGTGGAGTGTAAACATTTGTAAGATGTATTCTTATGCCAATATCACTGTAATAAGTTTTGAATTAATTTGAAGTGAATTCTCCCCCATTATCTGTCCTGAGAGTGCCTATCTTTTCTTTCACTTCATTTTCAACAAGTTGGCGAAAAATTTTAAACTTTTCAAATGCTTCTAGATTTTGATTCAAGAAATAAACCCAAGTCATTCTACTAAAATCATCAATGAATAGTAAGAAATATTTGCAACCACCGAATGAAGTTTGTAGTGGTCCACAAACATCACTGTGAACTAGTTCCAGTAGCTTGTTTGCATGCCATGAACTTGTTGGAAAACTTTCTCTACTTTGTTTTCCATAAATGCAAGCTTCGCATTTTGCATTTTCCTTTTTGAAAGTTGGAAGTCCCTTAACCATCCCTTGTTTTTTCAATTGAGAAATACTATCAAAATTTAAATGTTCATATCTTACATGCCATAATATTATAAGTGAAATTCTTGTAGTCACTGCCCCTGCAAAATCAGAAGCCTTGGAATAACTGTCCCTTTCATCCTTAACAATTTTCCATCTTCATAAGCTTTCATCACTATTTGCAAGATCTGTTTGACTGAATTAATCTTAACTAAGCCATCTTCCATAATTATCTAATGTCCTGCTTGTCGAATTGTGACTAAAGATAACAAATTTTTCTTAAAGGTTGGTACATACCATACATTTGAAATCATTTTCTCTCCAATGCTAGGGAGAGAAACTTTAACTGCACCTTTTCCATAAGGAGTATGTTTTGTATCATCTGCAAGAAAGATGGAATTAAGTTGGCAATCTTGACAATTCCAAAAAAAGTCACGTCCACAATTCATGTGTTGATTTGCCCGTGAATCCAAGATCCAAGCATCTTCATAATCACTTTTAAGATGGGATGAAAGTTGTAATGTCGACGAAGAAGTAAAGACATATTTTGAACTATCATTATCTTGATCATTTGCAAATTGTGCTGAGTGCTGATGAAACTTGGGGATTTTGTCAATAGAAGTTCGACAATCTTCATCATGATGTCCAACTTTGTTACACCTTCGACACATGATTTGACTTAAGTCTCTTCCTCTTCCTGGAGGTTGTCATTTGCCTCTGCTTTGACTTCTTTTTTGAGGTTTTCCACTACCTTGATTATTATTTCCTCTTCCTTGAAAATAGCCTCTTCCTTGATTGTTTCCTCTGCCTTGAAAATTACTCCGGCCTGAATTGTTGCCACTATTAAAGTTTTTTCCTCTGCTTTGGCTTCGACCTCTACTTTGTACATTATGTGTTGCTTGATTCTGATTGAAATTCCCTCTGCCTCTGTTTCTAGAACTTTCAGTTGATGATTTACTAGTGTTGGCCTCTATGAAAAAGACATCTTCACCAACTTTCTTTTTCTTCCCAAAGGTTTTATCATGTTGGGTCAACATTTCACAGAGCTCATCAAACTTTAGCTTCTCTAACTTTCCAGTTAATTGTAGAGTTTCCAACAAATATGTGTAGGAAGAAGGAAGTCCAGCAATTAAAATTTTGACCATAAAACTATCATCTACTGCTTGAAAACCAACATTAATGATTTCTTGCTTAATATTCTTAAGTCTAGAGATGTATTCAAGAACATCACCTCCTTCAGTCAATTTTTGTTGCAACAATTTTAATTGTAGATCAACTTTCTTTGATTAAGGTTGAATATCAAAAAAGTCTTTAAAAATTTGCAAAGAAGACCATGCATCTGTAGCATTTTCTATATGGACATACATTTCACCATTAATAGAAGATTTAATGAGAGCTAATGCTTCGGCATTCTTAACTTCCCATTTCGCTAGTTCAACTGCATCTGTCAGTTTATTTGGCTTAATGTCTCCATCACATATATCATGCCACGGTTCATTATAAATGAGAGTGCTTTCGATGAGGCGTTGCCATGTTTTGTAAGATTTTTTTCCTTTAAGTTTGTCGGAATCATAAAACAAATTAATCAACTTTGACATTGTAGTGTTGACACTTCACATCAAGAATTAGACTCTGAAAAAAAATATCAAGATGGGCAACACAACATGCAACACACTACGCAAAAAGAAAAAATGATCTATCGGGGCTTGGACTTGACCCTTGTATAGTCGTTAAAACATGAGAAAAATGATTGAGCTTTGCACTTGGCTCTAGTCAATTTCTCAAAATTTTACAAGGTAACTTTCAAAATCTGACTTTTACAATGATCTTGCAAATCCTGGTAAAAAAATACCCCCCCTCAAAGTAAAAGTACTTTGAGTTACAATGTGATGAACCCAAATTTACATATTTTAAATAAAAAATCACTTCCTTGAGAAATTATTCAATTCACCTTATTTCTCCATTACAAAAAAAAAAAAAAAAACTTTATCACCCCATTACAAAAAAAAATTTCTCTCCAAAAACTTTTCACAAAGGAGTGCATTAGAAATTGTAAAGCATATTTGGAGGAAGCCATATAATTTTGTCCACATCGGTGGAAAGGAGAGAGAATCTCAGTTATCAAGCTAGTTCCGTGACATTGCAACAATTGTGATGGAGAAAACAATCAACCCTGAGACTGATTGGCCATATACAATCACATGAATGAACGCCTAATGCACGAAGTCCATTTTGTTGTAGATCTTCACAAAAGTTCAAAACAATAGGCTCTGGATCTTATTCAAGAGCTCCAAAAGCATTTTCCCATAAAAAAATCACCAATGAGGTTGCGACTTGTAATCCCTAAGATTAAGGAAGCCAATTTCTTGCAGAAAATTAAAACCTAGAATCCTTGTGTTGTGTCCAAAGAGGTCTCTGGTATATAGCTATTTCTTTTATGCGATACAGGAGAAAGTTTTTCAGGCCACACGGTTGTTGTGCTACTGAAGCAGGAGGAGCTCTAGTGTAAGGGTTGTCGTCAACCAACAATGAGGGTGAAGTGGAAGAAGAAGCGAATGAGGAAGCTCAAAAGAAAGCTTCGAAAGATGAGACAAAGATCCAAATAGGAGTTCCCTTACTGTGATAGATGAGGCATATAGACAGTAGATTTGAGTTCATTAAATCTTGGATTGCTCATAGTTTTTTTACCATTCGAATGATGATTGGCTTTGTTGATAATGCAGCAATTGCACATGGACGGGGTTATGCTTCATAGGCCAGTTTTACTATGCCCTCTTTTGCATTATACTCATTATCTATTCCAAGACGAAGCTGACCATATTGCGGAGGACCAACAGTCAAGATACTAGCGCTGTGTACAGAAGATAACCACATAGTGAATTCAGCTCCATACATAGCATTTGTGGCATCTGATACAAGACACTAGACTGGAGAGCTCTCCACGTCATTTTGTGTAGATCCAGAACCCAATTGCTCGTGCTTGTTCCAACCAAATGCAAAAGAAATCCCATCGTCTGTCGCCGATGCCTCTAATTCTAATAGACATGCCTCTAATTCTAACAAAGAGTAAATATTTCTTCTCTCTAATAGGTAAGCACAGCTTTGGATGCTAGTTTTCTAGAGAAAGTCACACGGGCTACTCCAATGCTTGGATTCAAACTCCCAATGCCACAAATAGTTGAAGCAATTTTTCATTTATGCAGATTTTTTTTTTTTAATCTGCTAAATAAAAAAATAAAAAAATTAGATACCAAATATTAACTGACCAAATTAATGGAGTTTTCCATGTGCCTATAGAGTTGGAATCTCCTCCTCACATCAGCTCTAGCATTACTGGTGCTCTAATACCACAATAATGGTAGAAGTGTCCTCAAACACGTAATTTTATTAATAAGAAAAGCAATTATATTTGGAATTTTGCAAGAGTTTACACCCGAACAACAAAAAACTCTTGCAATGAGCTATTTATAAGCTCAATGTCCTAACTACCTCTAATTATGGATCACTTATAAAATAACAAGTTCCCTCTTACAATAAAAGCTATTCAAACAGCTTACTAACTATTCTCCTAAATTAGAGCCTAAGATATGACACATTTGTAGAGTCATATCCTTTTACAACAATATACTAATTCTAAATGTCTCCATTTAATAGTTAAATATTCTAGATTAATAATTATTAATTTAATATCTTAAATTAATAATTATTTTATTCTAACTTTATAACCTATGATAATATTTATTTTGGATCATCTAACATTTCTATGTTAAGCTACAATTTATGCATGTAATTATTTAACACATCTATAAGCAAAAGATCGTGAATCAAGTGGTATCAGAGCAACTCTTTTTAGATGTGAATTGCATGTTTGTATGCTAACAAGAAACAAGCTCTGAAGAGGCGAAGGGGAACTAAAGTCTTTCGATCCTGAAGCGGGGCATGCACATCGAAGGATAAACATGGAAGATGAAGAGGCTTGTCATGAAGAGGAGCGCAATTCCTGCGAAACCTTCTATACAATGGCATAAAATGTGGATTAGTTGCTTTCAAGGCTGGAGAAAGCAGAAGAGAGAAATCTAGAAGAACAAGGTTCAATGCATGGAAATGGTGAATAAGAACCCCCTCCTTCACCTTCCACGAGTGAAAGTTCTTCTTCCTCTCATCACCATCATTATAGAAATTGAAAGATGCATCTACGAAACCTTTCTTTAAATTAGATGTCAAATTTCATCTTCCCATGTTTAACGGTGAAAGTAATGCAGAAAATCTTAATAACTATATTAGGGAGGTTGAAATCTACTACAGGATTCAACAGATCAAAGAGGACGAGGCAAAGATTCAGCTGGCCTCTCTTCGGTTGAGTAGCATCGCTCTCGTCTGGTGGGAGAGCAAATTGCAAAGAAGTATGAGTGTGGGTAATATTCTTTCCTCATGGCCTAGTTTCATTTCTGCATTAAAGGAACAATTTTATCCCTTGGGTTATAAACAAAAATCCTTAATGGATTGGAAATACTTAAGGCAAGGCAGAGGTCAGGATGTTCAAAGCTTTACAGAGGAATTTAGAAAACAGGAACTTAATTTGGGCATTGCACTTGACTCACCTGAAGTAGTAACTAAGTATATTGGATCATTACATAGTTACCTTAGACATTCATTATTATTGTTTGAACCAACTACTATTGACTCGGCCAGTGTAAAGGCCATCCATCTTGAGAACAGTGCAAAAATGAAAGAGATGATCATTTCAAGAAACCACCTTTCAAACCTCCAAATGGAAAACCCAAAGTGAAAGGAAAAGGAAAGGAGAAGAGGACGGCATCAACCAAGAAATATGAAGGAGAAAGACCTTATTTCACTCACTGCAAAAAGGAAGGTCATGATGACGATCATTGTTGGAAACCGTACCCAAAAAAGAGACTAAAGAAGTATGGAGGAAAAGGCAAGTAGAAGACAATGGCAACTATGCAGCGAGACCTTGGATCCAATTTGGGAGATGAAGTATTGATCACAATAGCAAGAAAAAAAGGTACTCTTACAGCTCATGTTAATTCTGAATCACATGAAGGAACTAGTTAAATAGATAAGTCTCTTCCTAACGAATGAAAGAGAATTGAGCTATTTCATATTAGAGTTATATAAATCATACAAAAGTGGAAACTCTATTTGACACCGGATCCCAAGCAAACTTAATTTCAGAGTCCTTGCTAAAGAAGCTAGGCTTAGAAACCAAACCACATCCAAAACCTTACCCACTTGGATGGATACATGATAAAGAAAAACTGAATGTAACTAAGCAGTGCAAGGTTAAATTTGAGATCACTTCTAAGTTAGTGGATTTGGTAAAACTTGATGTGATACCATTAGATATCTGTGGCATGGTGTTAGGGAGTCCATATCTATATGATAGAAAGGCAATTTTTCTTCCGTCATGAAAACAAATACCAAATCACAAAAGATGGGGTAGAATATATTGTAAGGGGGAAAGAGGTTGGTGAATTCTAGTAAGGGTTGCATGCTTATGGTTGTAAGGGGGAAAGATGCAGAATTATTCGTTGCTTTCCAGGGTTGTGATCATGTGCATAAATAGGAATTATGTGAATTAATTTCTAACTATGATGAGATGTTTCAGGAACCAAGAGGATTACCTCCGAAGAGGGAAATCCAACATGAGATCCATTTGCAACATGATGCTCCTTTACCGAATATTGGCATGTATAGGATGTCGACCATTGAGATGGAGGAGATAAAAAATCAGGTGTAGGAACTATTGAACCAAGGGGTCATCAGACCAGGCACTTCTCCATGCGGCTCACTAATTGTCTTAGTGCCGAATAAAGATGACACATGGAGGGTGTGCGTGGATTATCAAGCACTAAACAAAATCACGGTGAAAAATTGTTACCCTCTTCCCCGCATTGATGACTTATTAGACCAGTTAAAGAATTCTATCTATTTCACCAAATTGGATTTGTGTAGTGGTTATCACCAGGTCTGAATTGTAGAGAAGGTTGTGTGGAAAACCACCTTCAATACCAAACAAGCATTGTTCAAGTGGATGGTGATGCCATTCAAACTTTGCAATGCTCCATCCACTTTCATGAGGGTCATGAATGATCTTTCTAGGCCTTTCATTGATGAATTTGTTCTTGTATATCTAGATGATATTCTTGTCTTTAGTAAAAGTTGGAATGAACATGTATGCCATGTGAAGAAAGTGCTTGATGTATTGAAAAAAGAAAAGCTCTATGTAAAATTGTCAAGGTGTGAGTTTGGAAAAACCTCTTTGGTTTACCTAGGTCATATTGTTGGTCATGGTCAGCTAAAAATTGATCCTTCTAAAGTTGAAGAAATTGTAAATTGGCCTAAACCTACTAGTGTAACCGAGGTTTGTAGCTTTTTGGGTGCAGTACATTATTGGAGTAGATTTATTACCAATTTCTCTATTATTGTAGCACCTTTACACACATTGACAAGTGTAAATAAAATCTTTCAATGGGGAGGAAAGCAACAAAATTCATTCGAAACATTGAAAGAAAATATCAGCATCGCACCGGTCTTGGCCTTACCAGATCTCCAAAAGCCATTTGAGATTGAGACAGACACCAGCGGATATGCCATGGGAGTTGTACTAATGCAACAAAAGAAGTTGATATGTTACCATTCAAAGAAGTTCTCTCAGGCTGTGATAAACTATCCCAGTTATGACAAGGAGTTATATGCCTTGGTCCAGAGTGTGAAAAAGTGGAAACACTACCTGATTGGCAAGGAGACCATCGTCCATACGGATCATTAGCCCTTGTAGTATCTTCAGTCACAAACCAAGTTGCATCAATCTCGTCATTTCAAGTGGATGGGTTTTCTTCAACATTTTCATCTGGTAATAAGGTATAAGAAGGGCACTATGTTGAGCTAATTTGTGGTCCTAAATTAACACAATTATTTCTTATCAATCCGGGTTGTTTATGCTTTGAGTCAAGTTCACTATATGTGAAGATCAGATATAATCAAACCTTGAAAGATAAGTTATTCAAAAGCTAAAAGTAGTACATCCTATAACTCTAATTCAATCAGTTTAAAAAGAGAAAAATATTGAAAGGGTTCTTGACCTCAAGAAGTCCACCTTCACCTCAATTATCACTTAATGAATCAGAGATTGAAACCAAAAGCTTAAGATGGATAAATTATTAATGAAAGAAGCTCTTAACTTAAGAGACACATAAGATATTCCATCATAATTCATTCATCTCAATATCCAAATCTCAATGAAAATAAAACTACTTGCATGCAAACAAAAGAAACTAGTTTTGATTCATCATTTTAGCAGAAGGGATGCCCAACTTGAACACCTGTTTTCCAACTCAATAAAGTGATGAATAAGCTATTAATTAATGAAATCAATCACTATGCATAAACCATAAAGAAAACTGAAATAAAGCTTTGAAAAACTAGTGCTACAATCAACCAGATTACAAGGAAATGAAACTAGTTAACAAGGAAGTGTACTTAGCTTGGAATGGGGGCCCTCCACCCTTGCCTTGCACACTTTGAGAGGTGATATCAGAAGCTTAAATCAGTCACAAATCCATAGCATTGAACAGAAAAATAATAATAACACAAATCTTCAAATTAACTCCTCAATCCAAAGATGTCACAGCATAAAAGTATATCACAAAATCAATACATAAGCCATCAAAGTTTTGGCTTTAAATAAGAAGTCTCATGAACAAACTGATCTATATTCACTCAAACAAACCCATCTACTCTCATCCACCTATATAAGTCGAATTCATTATCCCCATCCCAAGAAAGATGACCATTCCTATGAAATCTCAAAACTGCCCTATTTCTATGGGATTCCTGCATGACTAGTCATGGTTGACTAGCACCAAATGGGCCTAATAAAGCTTGTTCTGTTCGAACTAAGCATTTCTGGCTTAGTCCTAGTTCCCAAGTTGTCCATCCATGCATTCCATTCGTGCCTAAGTGTCCTGCAACCATATCAACCATAGAGCTATTACGGGAATTTCTGAATCTGCCAATTTTGCACTAAAAACCAAATTTTCATAAAAACTTTAGAAATTGAAAAATTAAAATTAAATACCTGAATGGATATCAAATATACATCAAAATGGGATAAATGAAGGGAAAATGGATGGAAAATAGATGGATAAGTAAGTTTCTTTGAGCAAAAATAAGACCAAAACTAAGGCCCAACACACTAGCAACAAAGTGGCTGATATGCTATCTCGCCCTCCTATTTCTGCTTCTGTTATTTTGCATAATGCTTCATTATCTTTTGAAAGTTATGCTAAACAATATGCTAACAATGATGACTTTAAGGAGATTTATGCAGAACCAACCCATGGTTCATAGGTGGACAACTATCACTTGCAGGGGAAATTGTTTTATTGCCTTGGAAATTATGAATACCCATAGGAGAAAGGGTACATGTAATCTGGGAGGCCCACACCTCCCTTGTGTCTGGTCATTTTGGTGTTGAAAAAACTTTATGTCATGTACAAAGATTTTGTTTTTGGCCTCATATGAAGAACATTGTAACTCGCTATGTAAAGGGATGTGTGATGTGTTCTATTTAAAAGCCCTCTAATAGAAAACTTGGGCTCTACACACCACTCCCTATTCCAAGTCGTCCATGGGAAAGTGTGTCGATGGATTTTGTAGGAAGTTTGCCTTTGTCTAGAAAAAGTCACAACTATTTGTATGTCGTCGTTGACCATTTTAGTAAGACGTGTATTTTAATGCCTTGTGAAAAGTAGATCACTGCAGAGCAAACTGCTTATCTTTTCTTTCAACATGTTTGGGTCCATTTTGGGTTGCCCACATCGATTGTGTTAGATCAGGACTCTAGCTTTCTCGGACAGTTTTGGACCAGCTCGTGGAAGATGATGGACACCAAGTTGAAAAGAAGCTTGACATTCCATCCAAAGACTAATGGACAGACAGAGGTTTTCAACCACACCGTGGTATGCTTGTTGCGAGGTATTGTGGGAAAATACTAAGTTGTGGGATGAGCATCTTCCATATGTGAAACATTCCTACAATTGAGCAGTACACTCATCTACGCACTGTTCACCATTTGAGACATGTTTTGGCTACCTACCAAAAGATCCTTTTGATATGGTCTTTGGAAGGGAAGATGACTCCAATGGATGTGATGACAGGTACAAAGCGCAACGGTTCATTCAATAGATCCAATTGATTCAGCAAGCAGTATAGGAGCAGTTGGAGAAAAGTTAAGCCCGATACAAGACTCGACATGAAAAACACCGAGTCGACCATCAATTTCAAGTGGGCGACAAAGTGTGGTTCCATATCAGAAAGGAAAGGATGAAGGGAGAAGGGAAGAAGTTACGACCAACCTAGTATGGTCCATTCACCATCTTGGAGAAGATTGTAAACAATGTCTTTCATCTCAATTTGCCGACATATATGCAAATGTACTCCGTAGTGAATGTGGAAAACTTAAAGTTGTATGAACCACCATTGATCATGGACACCGAAGAGCTGGGCACATTTCCTACAGTTGATGACTTTGCACCAGAGTATCTCGATGAGTTACCTGAAGACATCATCCTTGACAGAAAAACTAGGACTTCACAATGAGGATATGTGGAATACCTTCGATTTGGTTTCAAGGGGACGCACCTTGGCAAGGTAAAATGGCTGGAAAAAGAAAGAGTGAGGGAACAATTCCCTCACTTGCCAATTCACTGATAAAGCTTTTGGCAGTCCAAAAGCTCCTCAATGGGGAGGATTGATCAAGGTGGATCTCCAGACACCGGTGGCATGGAAAAGGCTCAAAATTCAAAGTGGTAGAAGGACAGTTAACTTGACATCAGATCGAAGTGCTCGTTGCCCTGATTCCAACGATGTGAACAACACCCCAATCTGAGTCCGGATGAGGAGGATAGAGGTAGTTAAAGTTGGGTTGACTTTTGTTGACTGGGTAGTATTAATGAAGATACAAATTGGAATTTTTCTAACGGATGGAATCCGACCAACTCTGGATAGATTTCAGGTGAAATTTTCGCCTGGTTAAAATGACTCCTTCGGTCAAAATCAGGATTTTCAAATATGGCCACGTTGTTTTTTTATAACAAAAATTTATAAAAAGAAAAGGGTGGCGGGCCACCAACCCTGCCATCCCAAACCGTATCAATCAACAGAATTTATTTATGGAGGGGCGGGCCATGACCATTGGCCCCTCCCCCCATCCCACCATAGCTAAGCATAGAAGTTTGGGTGGGCCAGCCCTTGGGCCATGAACCCAACCCATTTAAAAACAAACAACATTACATTAAAGGTGGGTTGGCCCTTGGGGCACGGACCCAACCTTCACCCTCCGACTATTAATGAAGACACAATGTCGTAAGGAGAGGGGATAGTTGAGGTGGGTGGGCCACCCAAAGCAGGCCAAACCCGACCTCCCTTCCTATTTAAGTTTTTTTATGTAAAAAAAGTGAGGAGGCGAGGTTTGACCACCCAACCTCCTCCACAATATTTGGATCCATAACCACTATGCCACAACTGATTTGTTGTGAAGTTTGCCACCATAATTTTTATTTGAGCACAGTTCATCAGTGCGCCCAGGTAGAGGAGGAGAGCGCACGTAGTTCGAGGCAAATTTTTGCAGGTGGGCCAGATGTTCACTTTGTTAGATTTTGACAAATTTTATATGGTTTCAGCATTTCTTGATGCCACGAATGAAATGGTGTTGTTCGTTTCTCCATCAGAGTTCTGCATTTTTCAGTATGGAGGGCCTAGAGATGTAGTCCAAATCGAACAAACTCTGTTATTAAGTTTCTTGTCTTCTTTCATGCTTTATGTGTTTCTCCTCTTCTCTCATGTGCACATTAAGTTTTCAATGTTAAGCTACAATTTATTCATGTAATTATTTAACACATCTATAAGCAAAAGATCATGGATCAATGCTCCTCCTCCTTTGGATCTTCGTGGTGGCAACGGTAGCGTTGGGCTCCGCATTGATAATCTACTTCCCTTTTTCATTCCCCTTGTCAGGTTTTGACTCAGAGTCGGAACATGCATCTGATTCTGAAACCTTTAGCTCGGCCACCAGTGACTGCTTGGCCCGACACTCACTTGTGTCGTGAGTGGAGCTCTTATGGAACTTTCTCATGTCCTTCTTTGGGTTCACGATGATTTTCTTTGCTTGCAGCTTTGGTGGGTTGTCTTGGGTCGCCCCGCCTTGGCTTTGCCCTTTGTTCTGCAGTTTGGGGGCACCTTTCCCTTCCTTCAGATTCGCAAATCCAAAGTCTCACTTCTTCTATTTAAACTTTTTCCTGATATTGACGACATGTCGGTAGGTTGTGCTAAGCGAGGAGATGTTCAGGAATTCTATTTCATCCTGGATGTACCTATGCAAGAAACTATAGTATTTGAATACCAAATACTACTACGAATCCTTGATACCTAACTTTGTGCGAAGGGTATGGAAAATATTGGTAAACTCTAGCACATCTTGGTCCCTTCCCTACTGTAGCGTGGTCCACTTTATGTATTGATCCTCATAGCTTCCGACAGGGTAGTACGGCTCCTTCATGGCAGCCCGAAATGAATTCCAAGTGGGTGCAGATTAAAACAGTGAGGTCGTACTTTCATCCTTCTACTCGCAGTAGGTTTCCCACCAGTCCTTGATGTGGGGGGCAACTTTGAGAAGGGTGCAAGTAATCTTTTCACGACCGGAAAATTCATGAACAGAAAAATACCCTTCTAGCAGATTTAACCATTTATCTATAGCATCTACATCTATCTAACCCTCAAATATCGAAATGTCAAAGTTAACTTGTACCTTAAAGGGTGTGGCACTTCTAGAGTAGCTGTTGGAAGTAGATGTGTCTCCCTTGAGTAGCCACTAAAGTATCTGGGCAATGCTGTCCATCATTGCGTTATTTTGTTGCTCGAGGGCCACTTTGAGCAATATTTTGATAGGATCTCCCGCAACCTCATATTTCTTTTCATTCGCTATGGGAGGCCGTCAGGATTTGTGAGGATGGTCTTGCAAAGGTTCGACTAGTTCAAGCCCTAACTCCTTATATCCCGACCTAGTTGGGGACATGCAAAGAAAAATAGATAAAGAGCAGACCGCTCTGATACCATTGGTCTGGATTTAAACAGGAATGCAAAAAATTATAGATATAATCATACGTACAGAGATGCAACAAAAATAATACTTCATTTCATTACTATAAAACACTAAAATATTCTTACAAACATAAATGGAAATAAACTAGCTTGGGCGATGGTAGCTTATCTATGAGAAGATATGTGGCGGCTACATGCCTCTGAACTGTCTTACAATGAGGCTCGAAGGCCTATTTTTTGTTGAGAAACAATGGAAAACACTAAACATCCATAAACCTAACCCTAGGAGATGAAGCGCCAAACTATGGGCCCCGTTTTGGGTAAATTGGTACATCAACTTCCCGGTGTCGTAACTTTGGCATACGATTTTCGTTTGATGAGCACAATACCTTGTTAGAAAGATCTATCCGAGGAATACAAATTTGGGAAGGGAAACTTTGGGCCATGGACCTTTGTTGCTACCAGGTTTCCCAAAAAAGGTCATTTAGGGCCACAAAATGGCTCCAGAAGTTCAGGACCCGAAAAACTACTAAAAATAGTAAATTGTGCTACAATTAAGGAAACTGAAAAACTAAAAGAAATAATGGTGGGGATCCAAGTGAAATTGGTGAGTGGCCACCAATATCCACCTAGATCATTCCTCCCCCCTTAGGAAGCAATGGTCCCCATTGTGTTGAGTTCCTCCATGAGATGAGGAAACTTCTGCTGAACTTGGTCCCTGGTGAGCCACTTTCCTTGGTGAAGGAGTTGGCCTGCTTTAACAACTCGATACAGTTGGATCTTCTGCTATTGAGTGTTTTTGATCTATGTGTCCATGATTCGACCAATTGCAGCATGTTCCATGCAATATAGATTTAACTCTGTTGGTGTGAGTTGTTCTGCAATGTCAGATGTGTCTAGTAATGGTGCAAAGTATGGCCTAAGGCGGTCCTCATTCAACACTGGGTGCAAGCCAAGGAATGGGGGAATGCTGAGCTCAAATACATTGTCTCCCACATCCTTGGTAATGGTGTAAGGACCATATCAGAGTGGTCTGAGTTTCCGATAGGTTCCGATAAGGCGTTCCTTCTACAAATGCAACCAGACTTTGTCGCCCACTTGAAACTTGTGTGGCACCCGATGTTGATCATGTCACTGCTTGTACTTGGCATTTGATTTCTCCAAAATGTCAGCTGGCGGATATGTTGGATGTGCTCAATGAATTTTTTTTCCTTATCTATTTTAGACTGGACAAGAGCCGAATCTGCCTGAGTAGTTGCAAATGGCATGGCCACATCAATGGGACATAGTGGCTGGAAGCCCAGGCCCACCTAAAAAGGGCTGTGGCTAGTCAAGCTGTGGAGAGCTTAGTTATAGCTGTATTGAACATAAGGGAGGCTCTCATCCCATGTGCATGGATTCTTTGAGTTGTACATGAGTAGAATGTGTATGATCATCTTGTCGACAACCTCCGTCTAGCCATACGTTTGGGGATGGAAGGCTGTGGACTTAGTGATTTTGGTGTCCAGCATCAACTAGAGACTGCACCAAAATGTATTAAGGAACCTACTTCCTGATCTAACATGATAGAATGTGGGATCCAAGAGTGTACCCACACTCGTTCAAAGAAGAGTTTAGTAGTGGCTTCTGCTGTGATATTCTTCTTGTAGGCCGCCATAATGGCCATCTTCGAGAACCTGTTGATGACCAAAAAAACACAGTCGTTTCCATGCTTAGTAGAAGGAAGGCATGACATGTAATCCATAGAGATGGATTCCCAAGGTCGACTAGGGGTAGGCAGTGGAGTATAGAGGCCTTGCTTCTTAATGGTCAGTTTGGAAATGGCGCAGACAGTGCAGGATCTGATGTACTTCCCAACATCTTGTAGAAGATACAACCAATAAAAATACTTTTGCGGTACTACCACCATTTTCATGACCCCGAAATGCATAGCAGCCTGACTTTAGTGTGCTTCCCAAATCATCTTGGCATGCTCGCTTGAATGAACAAAAAGGTGACCCAAGTGGCATAACAGGGCATCCTGGAGGTGAAAATTTAGAACATGCTGACCCTATTAGAGAGTCTAGTATGTGTGGCCGAATTCTGGGTCACTTTGGTGGAGAAGTGGCCAATCAGGTCTCTCGTGCCCACAAGAGTTGAGCACAGTGGTTAACGCCATGATCGGTGCTTGACTGAGGTAATCTGCAACATTATTGGTGCTGTCCTTCTTATACTTGATATTCAAATGGAAATTTTGCATGTATGTGGACCACTTCTAATGGCGGTCATTCTGCAACTTCCCTTGCCTCTGTATGAACTGCACGAGACAGTGGTCTATGTGGATGACCATTTCATTCCCCAAAATGTAATGCTTCCATTGTCAGTAGGCCTGTACAATCGAATACATCTCTTTGTCATAAGTGGGATACTTCCAGATTGTTTCTGAAAGTGTCTCACTGTGATATGCCATTGGATGCCCATGTTGAGTAAGGACTGCCCCAATAGCATAGTTAGAGGAATTAACACATATTTCATTAAATTTAGAATTAAATAGTGGGTCTATAATTTCAAAATAACCAAAACACTGAATTCTACTAATGTCCTTGTAATAAAAAATTTCCAAATTTATTGAAATATGTGTTCATTTATCTCAATCTCAAATGGTTGTTGCAAGTCTGGTAATGCGAGCACCGGTGCTGAGAAGAGGTGATGTTTCAACTCTATGAATACCTTCTGTTGAGATTGAAACCAAAAGAATTTTTCTTTTGCTCCTCCCTTGGTGACTCGACTCAAGGGCCAAGTGATATGAGAAAATCCCAACACGAACCTGTGGTAGAAGTTGGAAAGACCCAGAAAGCTGTGGAGCTTTGTCTGAGTGGTTGGAGATGGCCCATCCCGAATGACTTGGATCTTGGATACCCCCTATTCATCAATAATGTATCCCAGATATTGAACTTGGGTCATGCCGAAAGTGCATTTCTCCAAATTGACACACAACTTTTGTTGCTATAGTGTTTGGAGAACCTGTCAGATGTGGTGGAGGTGCTCTTCTGAACTCTGGTTGAAGATTAGGATGTCAGCCAAGTATACTACTACAAATGAGTTGATGAATGGCCGCAAGAAGTCATCCATTAGCCTCATGAAGGTTGCAAGAGCATTCGTCAACCCAAAAGGCATAACCAACCATTTGAAAAGGCGCTCCTTGGCTTTGACAACAATCTTCCACACATCGAAGGGTTCGATCAGTACTTGGTGATATCCTGACTTCAAATCGATCTTGCTGAAATATTTTTCACCCTTCCATTTGTCTAGAAGGTGATCAATCTGTGGGATCTGGTACCTATTCTGGATAGTGATCTTGTTCAGTGCCCGATAGTCAATACAGAGTCTCCAAGTCCCATCCTTCTTTTGTACCAACACGATCGGGCTCCCATAGGGCAATGAACTCGGTCAGATGTGACCTTTCTGTAGCAACTCTTGAATTTGCCTCTTGATTTCATCATTCTCTAAAACGGAGCGCTGATAGATTGGTCCATTGGACAGCGGTGCATCGAGGGTCAGATCGATGGAGTGCTTGACTTGATAGTGCAGAGGAACCCCTGTGGGTGAGGTGAAGATGTCCTCATACTCCTCCACGACCTTGTTCATCTGTAGTTGTCATGTGGAGGGGCCGTGTCTAGAGGTCGTGGCCACCATCTTCTTCTCTTCTTGAGGGCGTATCATCAGGAAAACAAATTTCCTTATTTTGGAAATGAGTTTACTGCATTGTTTTTCAGTAACCAAAGAGATGACGGTAGGCAGTACTACCTCTGATATCCTGTACAACTTATTTCCCAAACTAACAATAACACCACGAGGCCTTAATTCATACATAGCACGTCGCTTCCACAAGTATGGTTGGCCTAATAATACATCACAAACATCAAGGGGAGAAACATCACACAATACCTCATCCATGAAGGGCTTGATTTTGTATGGAAGGCGACACTGCTGGCTCACGCAAAGATCCCATCCTTGGTGAAGCCACCCGACGGTGTACGTTTGTGGCTGTGTTATGGTTAGTAAGCCCAACCGCTTCATGACCTCTACTGAAATGAGGTTCTTTTGGCTCCCACTGTCAACAATGAATTGTAGCGGGGAGCCCTTACCCACATCTAGGAGTGGAAGAATCGCTCGTCGTCCTCTAGATCTTCGAGTTCCTCCTTTTGGATCTTCATGGTGGCAATGGTAGCATTGTGCTTCACATCAATAATCTGCTTTCCTTTATCATTCCCCTTGTCGGGTTCTGACTCAGAGTCGGAACATGCATCTAATTCTGATACCTTTAGCTCGGCCACTAGTGACTGCTTGACCTGACACTCACTTGTGTTGTGAGTGGAGCTCTTATGGAACTCACACCACTTTCCCGTGTCCTTTTATAGCTTCGCGGCGCTGTTCTTTTCTTACGGCTTTGGTGGGTTGTCTTGGGCCATCCTGCCTTGGCTTTTTCCTTTGTTTTGTAGTTTGGGGGCACCTTTCCCTTGCTTCAGATTCACAGATCCAAAGTCTCGCTTCTTCTGTTTAAACTTTTGCTCGATCTTTTCAGCATATCCATACGCCGTGTTGAGCGAGGGGATGTTAAGCAATTCTATTTCATCCTGGATGTACCTGTGCAGGTAGCCGCAGTATTTGAGTACCAAATGCTACTCTGAATCCTTGATACCCAACTTTGTGCGAAGGGTATGGAAAATATTAGTAAACTCCAGCATGTCTTGGTCCCTTCCCTGCTGCAGCTTGGTCCGCTTTATGTATTGATCCTCATAGCTTTCGACAGGGTAATACTGCTCCTTCATGATAGCCCAGAATGAATTCCAAGTGGGTGTGACTAAAAATAGTGAGGTTGTACTTTCATCCTTCTGCTCGCAGTAGGTTTCCAACCAATCGTTGACGTGGGGGGCTGCTTTGAGAAGGGTAAAAGTAATCTTTTCTCGGCGGGAAAAATCATGAACAAAAAAATACCCTTCTAGCAGATTTAACCATTTATCTACGGCGTCTGCATCTATTTGACCCTCAAATATGGGAATGTCAAAGTTAACTTGTACCTTAAAGGGTGTGGAGCTTCCAGAGTAGCTCCTGGAAGTAGATGTGTCACCCTTGGGTATTCGCTTAAGGATCTGGGCAAAGTTGTTCATCATTGCGTTCCTTTGTTGCTTAAGGGCCTCTTCGAGCAAGATTTTGATCGGATCTCCTACCCCCTCGTCTTTCTTTTCATCCGCCATGGGAGGCCATTGGGATTTGCAAGGCTGGTCTTGCAAAGGTTCGACTAGTTCAAGCCCTAACTCCTTATATCCCGACCTCATTGGGGACATGCAAAGAAAAACAGAGAAAGAGCAGGACCACTTTGATACCACTGATACAGATTTAAAAAGGAACAGAACAAATTATAGATATAATCATACATATAGAGATGCAGCAGAAATAATACTTCATTTCATTACTGTAAAACACTGAAATATGCTTACAAACAAAAATTGAAATAAACTAGCTTGGGCAATGGTAGCTTATCTATGAGAAGATATGTGGCGGATACATGCCTCTCAATTGTCTTACAATGACGCTCGAAGGCCTATTTGTTGTTGAGAAACAATGGAAAACACTAAACATCCATAAACCTAACCCTAGGAGATGAAGTGCCAAACTATGTGCCCCGTTTTGGGTAAATTGGTACATCAACTTCCAAGCATTGTAACTTTGGCATACAATCTTCGTTTGATGTGCACAATACCTCGTTAGAAATATCTATACGAGGAATACAAATTTGGGGAGGGAAACTTTGGGCCATGGTCCTTTGTTACTACCAGGTTTCCCAAAAAAAGGTCGTTTAGGGCCTCAAAATGGCTCCGGAAGTTCAGGACCCGAAAAACTACTAAAAATAGTAAATTGTGCTACAATTAAGGAAACTGAAAAACTAAAAGAAACAATGGTGGGGGTCCAAGTGGAATTGGCAGGTGGCCACCAATATCCACTTGGATCATTCCTCCCCCCTTAGGAAGCAATGGTCCCCATTGTGTTGAGTTCCTCCATGAGATGAGGAAACTTCTGCTGAACTTGGTCCCTGGTGAGCCACTTTCCCTAGTGAAGGAGTTGGCCTGCTTTAACAACTCGATACAGTTGGATCTTCTGCTGGTGAGTGTTTTTGATCTATGTGTCCATGTTCCGATCAATTGCAGCTTGTTCCATGAAATCTAGATTTAACTCTGTTGGTGTGAGTTGTTCTGCAATGTCAGATGTGTCTTGTAATGGTGGAAAGTATGGCCTAAGGAGGTCCACATTGAGCACTGGGTGCAAACTAAGGAATGGGGGAATGTTAAGATCGAATGCATTATCTCCCACAGCCTTGGTAATGGTGTAAGGACCATATCATAGAGGTTTAAGTTTTTGATAGGATCAGGTAAGTCGTTCCTTCTGCAAATGCAACGAGACTTTGTTTCCCACCTGAAACTTGTGTGGCACCTGATGTTGATCATGTCGCTACTTGTACTTCGCATTTGATTTCTCCATAATTTCATGGACCTGCTGGTGGATATGTTGGATTTGCTTAATGAAGTGGTTTGCCTTATCCATTTTGGACTAGACAAGAGCTGAATCTGCCTGAGTAGCTACAAATGGCATGGTCACATCAATGGGACATAGCGGCTGGAATCCCAAGCCCACCTAAAAAGGGTTGTGGCCAGTCGAGCTGTGGAGAGCCCGAATATAGTTGTTCTGAACATAGGGGAGGCTCTCATCCCATGTGCTTGGATGCTTTGAGTTGTACATGCTCAGAATGTGTACGATCATCCTGTTGACAGCCTCCGTCTGGCCATCAGTTTGGGGATGGAAGGCTATGGACTTAGTGAGTTTGGTGTCCAGCATCCACCAGAGACTGGACCAAAATGTACTAAGGAACCTATTGTCCTGGTCTGAGATGATAGAATGTGGGATCCCAAAGTGTACCTACACTCATTCAAAGAAGAGTTTAGTAGTGGCTTCCGCTTTGATATTCTTCTTGCAGGCCGCCATAATAGCCATCTTTGAGAACCTATCAACGACCACAAAAACACAGTCGTTTCCATGCTTAGTAGAAGGAAGGCCCGACATGTAATCCATGGAGATGGATTCCCAAGGTCGACTAGGGGTAGGCAACAGAGTATAGAGGCCTTGCTTCTTGATGGTCGGTTTCGCAATGGCACAGGTAGTGCAGGATCTGATGTACTTCCCGACATCTTGTTGAAGATTCAGCTAATAGAAATACTTCTGCAATACTACCACTGTTTTCTCGACCCTAAAATTTCTAGTAGGATGACTGTAGTGTGCTTTCCAAATCATCTTGGCACGCTCGCTTGAAGGAACACAAAGGTGACCTAGGTGGCATAATAGGGCACCCTGTGGGTGTAAATCTGGAACATGTTGACCCTGCAAGAGTGTCTGGTATGTGTGGCTGAATTCTGGGTTGCTTTTGTAGAGAAGTGGCCAATCAGAAGTCTCATGCCCATAAGAATTGAGCACAGTGGTTAACACCATGATCGGTGGTCGATTGAGGCAATCTGCAACATTACTGGTGCTGCCCTTCTTATACTTAATATTCAAATGGAACTATTGCAGGTATGTGGACCACTTCTGATGGCGATCATTCTACAACTTCCCTTGCTTTTGTATGAATTGCAGGGGTCGTTGGTCTTTTTAGATGACCATTTCCTTCCCCAAAATATAATTCTTCCATTATCGGAAGACTTGTACAATGGAATACATCTCTTTGTCATAAGTGGGATACTTCTGGGCTATGTCTGAAAGTGTCTCACTGTGATATGCCACTAGATGCCCATGTTGAGTAAGGACTGCCCCAATAGCATAATCAGAGGCATTTGTCTCAATCTCAAATGGTTGTTGCAAGTCTGGTAATGCAAGAATTGGTGCCGAGCAGAGGCGATGTTTCAACTCTGTGAATGCCTTATGTTGAGATTCAAACCAAAACAATTTTTCTTTTGCTCCTCCCTTGGTGACTTGACTCAAGGGCCAAGTGATATGAGAAAATCCCAACACGAACCTGCGGTAGAAGTTGGCAATACCCAGAAAGCTACAGAGCTCTGTCAGAGTGGTTGGAAATGGCCAATCCCAAATGACTTGGATCTTGGATGGATCCACATGCACCCCCTCTTCATCAATAATGTATCCCAGATAATGAACTTGGTTCATGCCAAATGTTGTACCTTAAGAAACCAATTTCCTAGCTGTGTAGAAATTGTGCTTAAGACATTAATGATTATAATGACTGTCACTTATTTGTTACTTGTTTGTCACTTAATTGTATATTGTGTTCTCAAATGAAGGACTTGGGAAATCTGGTTCTTAACCCTCAATACTTAGGTGACAAGGAAATATCAGAATGCCATTTGATTGTTGAATATAAATGATGAATGAAGAAAGCTTGAATAAGTCATAGACAATATGTTGTTTAACACATGATCTACTATCTGTGACACTTGGAGAAGTTATAGATAATATGTTGTCTTACACAAAAACTATTATCTCTAACTTAGAAGAATCGTAGGGGTGAGAACTTCAAGTATAGGAGCACTCTTTTAAGGGATTTTAACTTTATTTACACAAGCAAATAAAGACCTGCTTCTTCAATTACTATACTTAAAGGAAGAAAACATAAGATGACACATAACAGAGAAGACACAAAATCATACCCAACAATGTATGGAAAACTTCTAATTCTTCATTAATCAACAGTTGTATCAGGAATTCAGTGGTCTAGTCTCTAGGTTCTCCAAAATTCGAACCCCTTCTCTCTAAATTTTCCTCTTTTTATACATTATAAGATAGTTGGTGATCACCAAAACTGTCAAACTGCTTAACTATTTTCCTAATTGTCTAGAGTAAAAATTATTACAAAACATTACACAAAGGGTAAAAGACACCTCATTCTAGAGAACATAGAATAACAGGAAGTAACGAAAGTTAGAAAATGATGATGACAGTTAGCTTTTCGGCTTTGCTGCTTGGCTGCTGATGAAGTCTCTGTAGATGCTTTAATAATGATTAAACTGTTTTAATCATAATAAACTATATTTGACTCAAACCCTGTGCATGGACCTGGGCCTACATATGTATCGGGCACGTTTTGATTGGCCAAAACACAAGAAAACCCGACCAATCACCTTTCTTTGGAATTTTAGTCATCCACCGCTAATTCTGATTATCTTGCGTAAACAGCGGAATCGAATAATTTATGTGGAACATTAATTTTCCATGGAACTGAATAGAATTAACATTTTGATTCATAAACCCTTTGGGTCCACCTTAGTTGTGCGTGAACCGTTCGATCATTCATTCAATCAACGGTCTGATCCTTCGAAACTCACGAGACTTTAAACTTGTTTTAAATAAATCTTACCGAGTCTGCCTTTTCACCGCTCCGTTGACTCCCATATAGACACGATGGGAAATATAAACCACCAATTAATAATCTATCGGGTTCGACTTTAATGCTAAAACCCGATTATTTCTTCACCCGATATCCATTGGATCTCGTCTTTCTGGATCAACAGTTGAGATTGGCTTGGACTTCAGCAAGTTTAAACTATTTTTGATATACCATTGGATCTGTGGTGTGTTGATCAGACAACAGAGATCTTGTCGCAGGTTTACATTCAAAATCCATCCCGTTAATCAAATAAAATACTTTATTTAGGTTATCTCTTTTAAACTTTGTGGGGGGTAAAGAATATAAGGGAGCTTCATTGAGCTTGAACCCCCGCAGTGATTTTAGGCCACACATTGTGGTCAACCATCCCCACATCATGGTCAACTACGGGGGTTGAGCCTTAATTAACCATCGTGCTTATTGTTTCCCCGCAACACACCTCATCATACTCATCAAGCTATCACTTGATCGCGCCTCTTAAACCAGCACAACCTTTAGCCAATGGTTCAATTTTCATTTCTTTTGATTTTTCTTTCATTTTGTGATAAAACTGAGAATAAGGCTTAAATCATAATAGAAACTACAACATCAAAAGTTCTTTTCTCCAAATTGGCACATAACTTGTGTTGTCGTAGTGTTTGGAAAACCTGTCAGATGTGGTGGAGGTGCTCTTCCCAACTCTGGCTAAAGATCAGGATGTCATCCAAGTATACTACTACAAATGAGTTGGTGAATGGTTGCAAGATGTCATCCATTAGCCTCATGAAGGTTGCAAGAGCATTTGTCAACCCGAAAGGCATAACCAACCATTCATAAAGGCCCTCCTTGGCATTGAAGGCAGTCTTCCACACATCGGAGGGTTCGATTGGTACCTGGTGATATCCTGACTTCAAATCGATCTTGCTGAAATATTTTGCCCCCTTCAATTGGTCCAGAAGGTCATCAATCCGTGGGATCAGGTACCTATTCTGAACAGTGATCTTGTTTAGTGTCCAATAGTTAATACAGAGTCTCCAAATCCCATCCTTCTTCTGTACCAACACGATTGAACTCCCACAGTGTGACAAAGTTGGTCAGATGTGATCTTTCTGCAATAGCTCTTGAATCTACCTCTTGATTTCACCGTTCTCTAGAACGGAGCACCAATAGATTTGTCCATTGGGTAGTGGTGCACCTGGGGTCAAATCGATGGAGTGCTTGACCTAACAGTGCAAAGGAACTCCTGCGGGTGAGGTGAATATGTCCTCGTACTCCTCCAAGACCTTGTCCATCTGTAGTTGTTGTGCGGAAGGGGCCCTGTTTGGAGGTCATGGCCCCCATCTTCTTCTTTTCTTGAGGGCATATCATTAGGAAAACAAATTTCACGGTTATGGAAATGAGCTTACTGCATTGTTTTGCAGTAACCAAAGAGATGGCGGTAGGAGGTGCTACCTCCGGTATCCTGTTCAACTTATTTCTCAAAGTAACAATAACAACACGAGGCCTTGATTCATACACAGCACGTCGCTTCCACAAGTATGGATGGCCTAATAATACATCACAAACATCAAGGGGAGCAACGTCACACAATGCCTCATCCGTTAAGGGCTTGATGTTGTATGGAAGGTGACACTATTGGCTCACGCGAAGATCTCATCCTTGTTGAAGCCACCTGACGGTGTACAGTTGTGGATGTGTTGTGGCCGATAAGCCCAACCGTTTCACGACCTCTACCGAAATAAGGTTCTTTTGGCTCCCGCTATCTACAATGAACTATAGCGAGGAGCCTTTTACCCACATCTAGGAGTAGAAGAGGTACTCCTCCTCCTCTGGATCTTTAGGTTCCTCCTTTTGGATCTTCGTGGTGGCAACGGTAAAGTTGAGCTCCGCATCGATAATCTGCTTCCCTTTGTCATTGCCCTTCTCGAGTTTTGACTAAGAGTCAGAATATGCATCTGATTCTGAAACCTTTAGCTCGGCCACCAGTGACTGCTTGGCCCGACACTCACTTATGTTGTGAGAGGAGCTCTTATGGAACTCACACCACTTTCCCGTGTCCTTTTTCAGCTTCGCGGCATTGTTCTTTGCTTACGGCTTTGGCAAGTTGTCTTGGGTCACCCCGCCTTGGCTTTGCCCTTTGTTCTACGATTTGGGGGCACCTTTCCCTTGATTTAGATTTACAGATCCAAAGTCTCACTTCTTCTATTTAAACTTTTTCTCGATCTTGACGACATATCGGTAGGCCGTGCCAAGCGAGGAGATGTTCAAGAATTCTATTTCATCCTGGATGTACTTGTGTAGGCAGCCACGGTATTTGAGTACCAAATTCTTCTCTGAATCCTTGATAACCAACATTGTGCGAAGGGTATGGAAAATATTGGTAAATCCGACACGTCTTGGTCCCTTCCCTGCCGTAGCATGATCCACTTTATGTATTGATCCTCATAGCTTTCGACAGGGTAGTACAACTCCTTGATGGCAGCCCGGAATGAATTCCAAGTCGATGCGGCTGAAAACAGTGAGGTTGTACTTTCATCCTTCTACTCGCAGTAGGTTTCCCACCAGTCCTTGACGTTTGGGGCAACTTTGAGAAGGGCGAAAGTAATCTTTTCTCGGCCGGAAAAATCATGAACAGAAAAATACCCTTCTAGCAAATTTAACCACTTATCTACAACATCTGCATCTATCTGACCCTCAAATATGGGAATGTCAAAGTTAACTTGTATCTTAAAGGGTGTGGTGCTTCCAGAGTAGCTGCTGGAAGTAGATGTGTCGCCCCTGGGTAGTCGCTGAAGGATCTGGGCAAAGTTGTCCACCATCGCATTCCTTTGTCACTTGAGGGCCTCTTCAAGCAAGATTTTAATAGGATCTCCTACCCGCTCGTCTTTCTTTTCATCCACCATGGGAGTTAGTCGGGATTTGCGAAGTTGGTGTTGCAAAGGTTTAACTAGTTCAAGCCCTAGCTCCTTATATCCCGACCTCCTTGGGGACATACAAAGAAAAACAGAGAAAGAGCAGATCACTCTGATACCACTGATCTAGATTTAAACAAGAACGCAAAAAATTACAGATGTAATCATACATAGAGAGATGCAGTAGAAATGATACTTCATTTCATTACTATAAAATACTGAAATATGCTTACAAATAGAAATGGAAATAAACTAGCTATGGCAATGGAATCTTATCTCTGAGAAGAGATGTGGTGGATACATGCCTCCAAATTGTCTTACAATGTGGCTCAAAGGCCTATTTATTGTTGAGAAACAATGGAAAACCCTAAACATCCAAAAACCTAACCCTAGGAGATGAAGCGCCAAACTATGGGCCCCCGTTTTGGGTAAATTGGTATATCAACTTCCCGGGGTCGTAACTTTGGCATACAATCTCTATTTGACATGCACAATACCTCCTTAATAAGATCTATCTGAGGACTACAAATTTGGGAAGAGTAACATTGGTTGATGGGCTCATGTTGCTACCAGTTTTCCCAAAAAAACGTTGTTTAGGGCCTCAAAACGACTCTAGAAGTTTAGGACCCGAAAAACTGCTAAAAATAGGAAATTGTGCTACAATTAAGGAAACTAAAAAACTAAAAGAAAAAATGGTGGGGGTCCAAGTGGAATTGGCGGGTGGCCACCAATATCCACCTGGATGAAAATCAAACTCTATTTTACAAATAATAAGAATCTAAAGATATTAAATTAGAAATTGGGGAGAAAATATCAATGAAGTCTATCTCGTCAACATCTCGTCAACCTGAGAATATCCTTTCACAACCAACCTTGCCTTATGATTTTCAATATTGTCATCTAATTGCTCTTCTTTTTGAATGCACATTTACATACAGTTGGTTTTCTTCCATCATGCAATGATAATAAGTCCCATCTATTATTTTTAAGTGTGTCTATTTCCACATCCATGGGCGATTGTTAGGATGAATTGTCTTCCATCTCCATCACCTTTTTCGCAATTACAGTCTCATAAACATCAACAAATAAACCAAATATACATCTAAAATCATATGGAATGTACTTATAAGTGTCTATTTTCCTTCTTTTCGGAGTGGACCTATGTTATACATGTATTTGCAACCATAGGGCTTCCAAGGATGTTATTAGATGTTATAAAGCTAAAATTACATAATTGACTAAAAGTATCATAATTATTTCATAGGGAAAGAAATATTTCATCACAATTTCATACTTTATGAAATAAAAAATATTTCATAAGTAAGAAGAAAGTTTATAGTGAGTTAGAAAAATCTCATAATTAAGCACAAAACTTAGCATGACTTGTAAATGCTTAATTTGACATTCCATTAATCTTATCTATGAAATATAATTTCTTAGTTCACATGCCATCAAGCCTATCTATGACTTGTATACATGATAATGGAATCAAACTAATGCACCATGTTTGTGTCACTTCCTTAGTTTCCTTAGTCTATTTCTTGATTGTCTTTAAGTGTTTTTGGTAAAATGCTAAAATTTCAAATCTTGCGTTTTCAAGAGCTTAATACTATAATTCATATGAACACCAAAATTTATTTGGCCTGAGCACCAAGGAACTAAATATATTTAATGCAAAAAACCAAATGCCATGACCCAACGCCAGTATATATCAAATATTGGAACTCTAAAGTTTATTTCATAGAACTCTTTCTCTATATCAACGGTATGAACCATTGAGAGGTCAACACATTGTATACCGGTCAAACATTATACCAAAATATCAAGGCAATTCTCATATTAGAGGATATAATAAATAAAATATTGATATATATCTCGACTCTACTAGATGAAACATTTTCTAATGAGAATACTCTTGTCACCTTGCTTCAGTTAGTTAACAACAATAAACAATGAATCTCGAAAATTCAATAAAAGACAAACCAAAGGAATTCTCAATAAACAACAAGAGGTAGAGATGGAACCTTTCACTAGAACGACAATATTGGAGGTTTAAAGTCTGGTATAGCAATCTTGGCATATCAGAACCCCACTAAATTGTTGATGGACTCCTATAATGCACTTATATAAACCTACATTAATATTAACACATATTCATTTACTTTTACAAAATGCTAAAGAATATATACACATTTCTAGGTTATTATGTTGGTATTAGATTAAGCCAATAAGTAGTTTATCTACGATTTATATACAATTTTCACATATATTGTAGACAAGGCTTAAAAAAAATATTATGGTTTAATTAAATTAAACTAATTTCTACAGTAACTTCTAAACTAAAAGAGTAAGAAAACATTTATGCTAACTATGGAAATTCATAAATTGCAAGAAAAATAAATCTAATAACAATGCTTGTTACATAAATTCATTACAATTAAACAGAAATTGTAAATCAATATAGCAGAAAAGAAAAAAAACCACAGTATTTTATTGCTAATAAATCAGAATGTAACTAATGCTAAAGAATTAAATAAACCAATTAAATAAACTAATTTCTATACCAAAAAAATACAATATAACTAATAAAAAAATATCAAACGACAACTGTTGTTCCAAAAATATGTTAAAACACAGAGAATGATTTATACATGTGATGAGTAAATGAAAATTCCCTAATTATGGAAAATTAGTAACCATGTATAGTGAAAATGCATGCATGAAAGGAAATAAATTCACAAAAAAAATATACCACAAAAATATCACCACACATGTAGAGTGGCTCTTGTCCAATAATCAACTGGTGATTGAAAAACACACTTCACACACTCCAAGGATAAAAAATAGTCGGTTTCTTTTATTATAAAAGATAATAATAACATAGCCAAAAAGTGAAACCTTTCAAATTCAGTCCTTCTAGTTTTTATAGAAAAGTAAAACTTCTTTACTGAAAAAAACTACCTGGTTTTAGCTTGATATAAAGGAATCAAGCTTTTTTAGTTACAACAGGCAAGCGTCCCAAAACTTGGATTCTATCTATAAAATTTATTTTAACTACTTTCTTGAGCTGCACTTCTTCAACCTAGTTATAGGCCTTGTGGTCCAAATGGTATGAAGTAGTGAGAGTAAAATTGTAAGGGTTAATCTAGCAAGAAATATGGGTATTGAAAATAGTGGGTTTTATTTTTTAGATTTTTTTAGTTACAGAAAATCTTTGTAAAATGGTTGTGCAGGTCGGTGCAGCTTTAATAATGTAGAGAAAAATCCTTGGCATGGGTAATGTCACAAGAAGCTTAACTCATAATTGTTGATAAATATTTTTACTGAAAAACTTCTTTATACATTAAAAAAAAATGAAAATGGGTGTCCCATGGATAGCTATGCAATAAACATTATCCAATCCATATAAAAAAAAAATTGTAAATTCACTAACAAATTTTAAAACTACTGTTCCCTTTCCACCTAATCCAATAATACTAAATATGATGGGTACTTGACATAATATGAAAATAAAAATGGATGAAACAGGTTACTTTCACAAGAAAAGGGTGATAAAATGGATGATTAGGAATTAAAAATTCAATCCTCTCAATTAATAACAAATGTGTAACAAATAAAAGATTTCTGACACAAGACCTTTCAATGAAATGTTGCCACCGTTGAGATTGATACCAATAAGATAGAAAGAATTTAATGAAAATATCTCCATCACTCATGTATGTAAATTCAAAAAATTCACAAAATCTTGGGAAATTACGATTTTTAAATGTTCTCATATATCAACAAATTTTATACGTGAAACTTTTAACGAAGGAATAATGCCTCTGGTAGGTATGAATCTCAAAATTGGAACCTTGACTGGTTATTCACGTTGACTCATAGATCTTTCCAAAAGTCCAAAAAAACCATTTAACAATACAAAGTCAAATTATTACAAATACCCCATTTGTCCCCCAACCAAGAAATACATAGGGAAAAAACTAAATTATTATATAATTAATTAAATAGAGAATGATTACATATTTGAAATGGATTTAATTTCTCAGTTTCTATAGGGTTGTACTCAGAATTCTTTTTTTTTTAATTTCTCTACACACACAGGTATTTTTTCTCTCTGTCTCTCTGACTCTCATATGATTATATTTAAATATTCATGCATAAAATGTTCTCATACTAACAAATTCAATCTTTTCCTAAATTATCTAATAATAATTTAGCTAGTGTATTTTGTTACATAAAAAAATATTGATATGCATCAAAATATCTTAACCATAGAAATTTTTAGAACTATTACAACTTAGAAAACACTAAACATTACAAAAACTTCAGTAAAACTACTTCTTCTAGTAAGTGAAATTTCGAGGAAACCAGCTTCCTCTAGTAAATGAAAGTTTGAGGAAACCAACTTCCTCCAATAAATCATGAGTTCAATTAGTAAGATTCTCTTGCATGAAAATATTGGGGAAGAAAAGAATGGTTCATGAGTTCTTCAATACTTGTAGTGTACTTGAAATTTTTTGTTTCTTTCATCAAAGTGACATCCTATGATGGTTGATTCTTCCACGTAAACAAATATTGAAAGTATTATTTGCCTCTACTTCAATTTGCCACCTTTTGGTCCAATATTGATTCAATATCTTGCTAAATCATTTTTGACAGTTGATTCTTCCATTAAATGGTCTAATATTCATCACTAACAAGTTCATGTACTGAAACATGTTATGCTTCCTTGAAGAGATACAATAAATACTGGAGAAAGCCCAATGTTACTTGGGAGTTATCTTTTGTAAGAATTAGAAGAAAAAATTCTTAAAAATTTACATGTTCCAACATTTTCAAGTTATAATTTATTGTATGTCTTGTAGGAAACTACAAGAAACCTCTATTTTCTTAAATAGGCATAAATAAGTCATCAACTTCAAAATTCAGTTGTCTCTTTCTCATATATCTACTCTTTATTTATACTTGTTGCTACTTTCTTGCAATTGCTTAAATATTTAATGCAATTCATGCATATTTGTTGCAAAATCCTCCCCACAAGCACTTCTTAATTCACATTTTCCTAAATTTCTCAATTCATAGACACCTCTTGGATACATTCCATAAACAATTTGGAATGGACTCATCCACGTGCTTCTATTGGGTTAATCATTGTCTAGAAATTCTTCCTAAGCAAGTTATTGATCCCATTTCTTGGGATTTTCACTTGCCAAACTTCTTAGAATGTTTCCCGAATTTCTGGTTACCGCCTTTGTTTACTCATCAACCTATGGGTGGTATACTAAGCTTAAATTCAAGTTAATACACAGTTTCTTACACAAAGTTCTCCAAAAATGACCTTGTATCTCTATAAAAAACAACACTTTTAGGAAATCCATGCAACCTTACTATTTCTTTAAAGAATAAATTTACTATATTGGTTAAATCATTCGTTTTTGTTCAATCTATGAAATGTGCCATTTTTTTAGAACCTGTCAATGACAACATAGATTGAATCATTACCTCTTTATGATCTTGGAAACCCAACACAAATCCATGTTTCTTGAATCCCAGGGTCTACATGGGATTAGAAATGGTTGATATAGACCTACATTGAAACATCTTCATTTGGTACACTGACATATTTTGCATCTCTCAAAAAATAATTTTACATCAATTTGTATAGTTGCGGAAAAATAAAGGCATTTACCTAAGATTTTTTTTATCCTGTCCAAAATGTCTTGATATTCCTCCATTATGTTTTTCCTTTATCGTTTTTTTCTCCTCAAACATCTTGGTATGCACAATCTATTGTCATTGAATAACATTCATTCTTGTATCGTGTAGTTCAACCATGAAGTTCTATTTTTGCTAACTATATTTCCACAAGTGGACAACCTTCCTTAAAATATACATCCTCTTTATCCATTTATTTTAACTCATCAAATCCCAAAATCCTAAATTGGAATTCATGTGGAACCAAATTAATTTTATTTAACACATTAACTACCCTATTTGGTTTACCACTTGTTTGCTTAATAACAAATGTAAAATTCTAGCAATTCCACCTATTTACCATGTCTTTGGTTTAATTTTGGTTGACTACCAATAAATTATAAAGCATGATTGTCAACAAACAGAACAAACTCTTTAAGTATGAGGTAATGCCTCTACCTCTTTAGTTCTTGAACAATGGCATAAAACTCTATCATATGAGGAATACTTATGTTTTGCTTCATTAATTTTTTCACTAAAATATGTAATTGTTATTTCTGTTGGCTTAGAAGAGCTCCCGTTGTAGTCTCACTAGCATCAATCTCAACTCGAAAAAACTTATTAAAGTCTACCTAATCTAAAAGAAGATGTTCTATAATTTTATTCTTTAGGAATCTAATTTTTTTATTAACTTCTTCTATCCATTTAAATTGTTGTTTTATTTCTTTAATAGTTTCCACAATGGGAGAACAAATAGTACTAAATTTTATGATAAATATTTCCCTAAAACTTGATAAACCATGGAATCTTCTATCTAAAAAACATTACTTGGAATAGGCCAATTTATGATTGCTTTGATTTTATGCTAATAAATCTTCAAGCCATCCTCAAAAATCACAAAACCCAAGTACATCAATTATTTCTCCATAAAACTACATTTCTTTAGATTGATTAGTAATTTTTCCCTCTATAAGGTATTCATGACCAACTTAAGGTGTCTCAAATGTTCCTCCTTTTTCTTGCTATACACCAAAATATTATCTAAACAAACTACAAAACTTTTAGCAATGAATTAATTCAGAACTTCATTCATCAATCTCATGAAAGTACTAGGGGTATCTGTGAGCCCAAAAGACATCACCACCCATTCACAAAACCCCTTGTTGAATTTGAAAGTTTCCTTCCATTCATCTCCCTCTATAGTTCTAATTTGATGATACCCACTTTTAAAATAAATCATCAATAGGAGGTAATTGAAATATGTACCTAATTGTGATTTTATTTATTTCTCTAGAACTTGTGAAAAATTTCCATACTCCATCTTTTTTGGGGTTGAGAACTATAAGAACAACACATGGACTCAAGCTCTCCTTGATCATACCTTTATCCAATAACTCTTGCACCTATTATTTTACCTCTTCATTCTCTTTGCAGTCATCTTATACACTAATTTCTTTGGGAAAAAAAAATTTGGAATCAAATCTATGTGATGACCAACACTCATTATAGCAAGTAAGTCATTTGGAAAACCATCTACTATAATATCAACAACCTCATTAAACAAGGTTTTAATTTTGTAAGAAAACCATTTAAATTTGTATTGGTAAGTATTACCTTGCGCTTACCAATTAAAGCAAATATACCTCCTTTTTTAGTTCTTGCAGTAGTTCTTTTCCACTTACAAGAAATGCCTGAGTACCAACTTCTTCTTTTGATTCTTTATTATTCAAAGGTAACAATCCATGTTTCTGACCATCCTTTTCAAGAGAATAAGTATTCCTCCTATCATCGTGAATTCATATCCCATTGTAATTCCATAGTATTCCCAAGAAAATATGGAAAATGTCCATTGGAATTATATCATGTAACACCTCATCTCTATATCTAGTAATTTGAAATTCCATGATTCGGATCTTGGGGGGAGGCCCCCAAGATCCAAAAAAAAATTGAAATGGATCTTGGGTGAAAGCCCTCAAGATCTGAAAAATTGCAATGCTAGAAAGAAAATGAGACAACACACAATAACAAAACCACAAAGAATTTTTTTATTAAAACAGATAATAACTGTAAGGACTACATTATTGTGGACAATCTGTCCTTTTACAAAATGTGACTTGTTACTTATAGTCTTTTTTGGTTACAATACCATGGGTAAATTCCATGGGTGAATGAATACCATGGGTGGATGTGACAATACCATGGGAAAATACCATGGGTGGATACCACTTACAATACCATGGGTGGATGCCACTTATAATACCATGGGTGAATTCCATGGGTGGATTAATAACATGGGTGGATAAATACCATGGGTTGATGCCATTTTCTTTTCAGATCATTCCTCCCTCCTTAAGAAGCAATGGTCCCCATTGCATGATGTTCCCTCCTACGAAGCCTTTGTTGAATATGAAGAGCCACTGAAGAGGAGGGTTTCATGTGGTTAACCCATAACCACGATGAATGAAGATCCGAGGATAGAGATACTCTGTAATTCTTGTGACCAATTATGATATTGATAGTGTGCGACCTAGCAAATGGACTTCGATGAAGTGTGGGTTTGTGAATGACCCATAACCATGATGAACGAAGATTCGAGGCTAGAGATACCTTGTAATTCTTGTGACCAACTGTGATACTGATAGTGTGCAGCCTAACAAATGGACTTCGATGAAGTGTGGGTTTGTGGATAACCCATAACCATGACAAACAAAGATCTGAGGATAGAGATACCCTGTAATGCGTGTGACCAACTATGATACTAACAGTGTGTGGCCTAGCAAATGGACTTCAATGATAAGGATTTTATGTGGTTGACCCATAACCATGATGTTGATTGTTGATGAAGTAGCAGGTGCTTACATAGCCTGGGTTGGGAGGGAACGTCTCCAAAGAATCCGAGCCAGATGTTGTTATGCTAAAACTGATGAATGTGAAGCAGGTTCCTACTAAAGTGTAGTGGGAGGGCACGTCTCCAAAGGGAACCCGCTCCGAATGTTGCTCCAGATTTAAAATGGACATAACTCAGTAAATATAACTCAGAATCTTTATTATAACCCATTTTTGGAAACAGAATGGCCATTTTGCATCTTCCTAGGTGTTGGAAATCCTTATATGGACACTCTTGAATCTCAAATTCGCACTGGAACTATTCCATTGTTAGAAAAGTTATGAAAAAAATAGTTGATTTTAAATCAATGATATCTCCCACATCCGAACTCCAATTCGGCCCATTTTTTTTTGAAATTGAGAAATTTTTCGAGAGGAGCTTAGATCTATAATCACTTTTTTGAAATTATGCACCAAAATTGCATAAAAAGATAGGAGAGCCGCCATCCACGAATTTTCATCAGAAACATTTCTGCAACATAGCTAATTTTAAATCAACAATATCTCCCTCATCCATACTCCGATTCAGCTGATTTTTTTTTTTTTTTAATTTGGGTATTTTTCGCAAGAAATCCAGATCTATTATTTGTTTTTGTAAAATTTGCACCAAAAATTTTAGATCTGATCTTAAAAGTCGCCACCCAAAAACATTCCTGCAAAAAAATGAAAAAAAAAAAAATTCTTCTCTCATGGCCCAAGAAAATGCTTTGTGAAGGACGTAGCACATGCCTAAAATTTGTTGAATATTTCTGCAAAATTTGAAACCAAAATATGCATCAAACCCTCATTCCCATGGAATCATAACCTTCTCTGATACCACTGATCTAGATCTTGGTGGGAGGCCCCCAAGATCCAAAAAAATTGAAATGGATCTTGGGGGCATGCCCCTAAGATCTGAAAAATTGCAATGCCAGAAAGAAAATGAGAAAACACACAATAACAAAACCACAAAGAAACTTTTTATTTAAACAAATAATAACTATAAGGACTACATTGTGGTGGACAATCTGTCCTTTTACAAATTGTGACTTGTTACTTATAGTATTTTTCAGTGACAATACCATGGGTAAATTCCATGGGTGAATGAATACCATGGGTGGATGTGACAATACCATGGGAAAATACCATGGGTGAATGAATACCATGGGTGGGTGCTACTTACAATACCATGGGTGGATGCCATTTATAATACCATGGGTAAATTCCATGGGTGGATGAATACAATGGGTTGATGTCATTTTCTTTTCGGATCATTCCTCCCTCCTTAAGAAGAAATGGCCCCCATTGCATGAAGTTCCCTCCTACGAAGCCTTCGTTAAATATGAAGAGCCACTGAAGACGAGGGTTTTATGTGGTTAACCCATAATCGTGATGAACGAAGATCCGAGGATAGAGATACCCTATAGTTCTTGTGACCAACTGTGATACTGACAGTGTGCAGCCTCGCAAATGGACTTCGATGAAGTGTTGGTTTGTGGATGACCCATAACCATGACAAACGAAGATCTAAGGATAGAGATACCTTGTAATGTGTGTGACCAACTGTGATACTAACAGTGTGTGACCTAGCAAATGGACTTCAATGAAAAGGATTTTATGCAGTTGACCCATAACCGTGTTGTTGATTGTTGATGAAGTAGCAGGTGCCTACATAGTCTAGGGTGGGAGGGAATGTCTCCAAAGAACCCAAGTTGGATGTTGTTATGCTGAAACTGATGAATGTGAAGCAGGTGCCTACTAAAGTCACGTGGAAGGGCATGTCTCCAAAGTGAACCCGCTCTGAATGCTGCTCTAGATTTAAAATGGACATAACTCGGTCAATATAACATAGAATCTTTATTATAACACATTTTTTGAAACAGAATGACCATTCTGCATTTTCCCATGTGTTGGAAATCCTTATTTGGACACTCTGCAATCTCAAATTCGTGCTCCGACTATTCCACCATCACAAAAGTTTTGAAAAAATAGTCGATTTTAAATCAATGATATCTCCCACATCCGAACTCCGATTCGACCCATATTTTTTTGAAATTGAGAAATTTTTCAAGAAGAGCTGAGATCTACAATCACTTTTCTAAAATTAAACACCAAAATTTCAAAACATAATAGGAGATCCACTGTCCACAAATTTTCATCAAAAACATTTCTGCAACATAGCTGATTTTAAAGCAGTGATATCTTCCTCATCCGGACTTTGATTCAGCCGATTTTCTTTTTGAATTTGGGTATTTTTTTCACAAGAAATCTAGATCTATTATTTGCTTTTGTAAATTTTTCACCAAATTTTTTAGATCCGATCTAAAAACTCGTCGCCCAAAAGCATTCCTGCAAAAAATGAAAAAAGAAAAATTCTTCCCTCTTGTCCCAGGAAAATGCTTTGTGGAAGACGTAGCACATGCCTAAAGTTTGTTGAATATTGTTGAAATTTTTGAAACTGAAATATGTGTCAAACCCTCATTCCCATGGAAGCATAACCTGCTCTGATACCACTGATCCAGATCTTTGGGGGAGGCCCCCAAGATCCAAAAATTGAAATGGATCTTGGGGGGAGGCTCCCAAGATCTGAAAAATTACAATGCCAGAAACAAAATGAGAGAACACACAACAACAAAACCACAAAAAAACTTTTTATTAAAAACAGATAATGATTGTAAGGACTACATTGTGGTGGACAATCTGTCCTAATGATGAACCACAGAGGATGGTTCGAAACGTCGATGCATAAAATAACAAAATGCGATGGATCCGGAAGATATAACAACACAAAATGTGACTTGTTACTTATAGTCTTTTTCGGTTACAATACCATGGGTAAATTCCATGGGTGAATACATACCATGGGTGGATGTGACAATACCATGGGAAAATACCATGGGTGGATGCCACTTACAATAACATGGGTGGATGCCATTTATAATACCATGCATAAATTCCATGGGTGGATGAATACCATGGGTTGATGCCATTTTCTTTTTGGATCATTCCACTTTATGTTGAAATGTGCAGATTTGGAGGTACTCCCACAACCCTTAGGGTACTAGGTTGTGTGGAGTTAACTAACAAAAATATGGTTTTGTGGGAAATGTACCCAAGTGGTGGCCCTTTGAACACAATATAGTGGGCCAAAGGCTCAAAAGAAATATTTGTTTAGTCTAATTCATGTGTGAGGGCACCTTTGATGAGAAAAATGAGCACCTAAGACAATGTTAGAAAGGTACAAATATATGTGACTTAATAGAGGTCTAAACAGACAAGAGAAATCATCCATTTGTAAACAAGAGCAAGTTGCAGACCCTCAAGAAGGTCGAGCTAGAAGAAGAAAGAGTTTCTTTAAATTTCGAGTAGTTCAAACTAAGGAGGATTGGATGAGTTCTCTAGTTTATGTTCTAAGAAAGACCAAGTTAGAAAGGAGGTCGCTGTCAGTCTGTTCTACTTGGAAAGGGAGGGGTGAAGCCTGGTGGAGGAGGTTGACACCTTTGGTTATGCTACAGCATGCCGAAAAGGCCCTCAATTCTGTTAGGAGAGAATCAAAAGGGCCTTATGGTGGCACAGTAAGACTGAAAGGCCTCAGAATCAGGAATAATATGTTGAGGAGGGTCGAGGCCCTTGATTTGTCTTGAAGTGAAAGGAATTAAGTTTGTGACAGAGGTATAAGAGGCTCATGTTTTGTGTTGGTTTATTTGAGAGGTTGTACTTAATTATGTTCACTAATAAGTGTTGAACAGTAAGGTTAAAGAAGGTTGATTATATGGTGATTTGAGTGTCAAATAATTGTGAGATGTTGAGCATGTTTAAGGTTAATTATATAGTGAATTAATGTAGAAAAATGACCATGAGAATGTTGATTGGTTTAAGTTAATTGTGCAATATATTTGGAGAAACAAACCTCTTGTGAGTAGTCGATTTTTAAAGGTATTGAAGGTGTAATAACTATGTGAGAACTGGTGCAAATGACTTTCCAGGTGTTCAACAAAAGTGGATTGAAAAGGCTGAAGGATAGCTACAACAACTAAGTTAATATTTGATCTTGTTCTTGGGTAGATTGAGAGTCAAACGTTGTTGAATTCAAGCCCTAGTTTTCCTTGTATCATGGTTTTGTAAGGGTCGTGATCCTTGGCATTGGAGCCTTGTGTTTGTTTTGTTAAAGAAGTAATAACACGAGTTGTGGAACTACAAATTCTTGTGTACTTTTTTTATTCACTGTTGTTATATTTCCATTGTGAAAAAGGTTAGAATTTGTCTTTATTTAGTGTGTTTGTGATCATGATTAGTCATATACATGATTCTAAGGCACTAGAAAAAATCAACACTTTACACTACTGATTAACCAAAATATAATGTCCTTTTTGTAACTAGGACACCTTATAGGGTGTGAGATGTGTTATTCGCTTCAATATTAGCTTTTATACCATTTCAGTGGAAACCAAATTATATGCACTACCACTATCAATCACAACTTCACAACACTTACCTTTTTACTTGAAAATAATCCTAAATAAGCTTTTCCTTTAGGATAGTTCCTATTCTTATTTCTCTAATTTGATCAACACTCTTTTTATCAACAATGATTCTCCTACTTTTGGACTATATTATGTTGTATTTGAATTCATACTCTCTTCTTTTTCCTATATATAGTGTCCTATTTTTCCAAGTATAGTTTTGTCACTCCAATCAAGGGTGATTTCTAATCAGTTATGAATGGCAGATTGATGACTTGATTGGGGAAGAATTTTTTGTATACATAGTTATATTTCCTCTTATATTTATGTATGGTAGATTGATCACTATATCGCGAACAATGTTTTATATACATAGTTATATTTCATCTTATGTGTGGTATCTTTGATTATGTGTATTAAATGGTTTTTGGTTAAGTAAATTTTATACATATGTTTCTCTTTTTGCATCTGACTTATGATGAAGGTGTATGACATGGATGGTGATCCAGGATTTTGTAACAATCTAATTCCATGTAATAAAGTTAATAGAGGCAAAATAATCACCATGGTCATGGGACACATATTCCAAGTTGAATATTGGGAAAAAACATAGTGATGGGGATCACTTGTGATTAATTAATTGCTAAGGAAATCGATAAAGGAAAATGCAAAGGCTTTGGAAAGGCATGAGGCATTAATTGACATTTTATTTATGAAAGTAATGGAAATTAGGAGAAAAGGAAGGTGAAAGGTCATAGGTTGAATATGATGAGGAAATTGAAGGAAAATAATGGAAAATTGAAGAAAATATAGCCTTCATTAATAAAAAGGCTTATGAGGATCAGTTTGTAACCTTTAATTAGTTCAGTTTTGGATCTCTTTCTCATCTCTCTCTCTCATACTCTTCGACACTTGGAGTTTTCTTGGAGCACTCTTGGAAGAGTGTCGCATACTTGGATTTTTGGAGCAAGAAGGTAAAGTAAGGGCAAGAAGTCATAACAGGACATCAAGATCGACAACTACATCAGTTCTTTCTTGCAGGTACTGACTTGCATGTATGATTTCCTTTCTAGTTTTGACCTGCATGGCATATGCATGTGATTTCTTGGTTATTATCTGTCGTTGACATGGAGGAATGTCTAGATTGACATGGATTTCTTAGCCTTTCCATTTCCTAGATAACCATGGTTTTGTGGGTTTCTTTCCTTTTTTTTTGTGGTTGGTTCTCACGTTCCTTTGTTTGTGGGTTGAGTTATTAGTTCCTAGAAGCCTTGGTTGGAAAAATGCTCTGAAAGCCCTGTAACAGCTTGGCATGAGCTATTAGTCCTGGAAGCCTTGGTTGGAAAAATGCTTTGGAAGCCCTTGGTGGGTTGAGTTACTAGTCCTGGAAGTCTTGGTTAGACAAATGCTCTGAAAGCCTAGTGGGAGTTGTTAGTTTCGTTACTAGTCCTGGAATCCCTAGTTGGAAAAAACTATGGAGCCTTGGACAACTTGGGTAGAGACGAATCTAGTGATTATTAGTCATGTCTGACCGTGAGGTGGAATCAATGGTTAAGGAAGCCTTTGGAAGCCCTGGTTTGGTTTTGTTGGATGTGTTCCATGAGATCCCACATTCATGCTTGGAATATGGCACAGAGGGGACTGTATGAAAGAGAGATTTTCTTCAACCTATTCTATGGTCGGCTGGTTCGTGGAAGTCCCAGACCTGGTTTCATTTTTCATATGTTAATAGATCTTCTTTTCTCTTGTATTTGATGGGTAAATATACTTATGGTTTTCATGGCTGAAATATCCTTGTTATTTTTGTTGGTTATATGTTGGTTATGAGAATGTTTTATGACAATGATGATGTATGGTTCTCATCATGTTTTGATTTGTAAATGAATGAACAATGAATATATGACCTAATATGATAATGTAGCTAATGTGATAAGGCATCAATGCTTATTAGCGATTCTCAGATAATTATGAGACCCCTATGCTCAAATATATTGTTATGACTTGTAAAATATATATTTGTGACATGTTTGATGAAATGTCTATCATGGCTAGTAGGGGTCAATTCAATTCCTTGTTCAAGTATTAGCATTGGTATCATTGTTTCAATGTTACTTTCATTTCTCGAAGTTCCATGAATTTTTGGGTAATGTTGGCTTAGTGCGCCTGACCCAGGTTCAAAGGTGATTTAGCCAAATAAATCCTAGTACTACTGGCCCTTTCGGCAATAGTCCATGGAGCACAGACTAAGGTCTCACCCTAAGTAGTATGGGAGGGTGCTAGAACCAGGTTTCCGCACCCTGGGGATGTCTATTATGTTGGGGTTGGTACGCAGTCCAACCCTTGCGCTCACTATGCTACGCGCACCAATGGGCACCTCACGGCTTGTGATGATGTCTTCGTGTAGTCCTATTCGCAACGCGATCCTTGTTATTTACCCAAGTCTTGCCTAATTATGCAATGTTAGTTGATTACTTAGATTATTTTCTTATATAAGTATTTTGAATCATACAAGCATTTACTCAACCGCATGCAATAAATGAACAAAGTAAAAGTGATACATAACAACATAATAATGATTCAAGAATAGATGCACAAAATTAGGATAAACTTCTCTTTATTAGCTTTCCATTCCAATTATAGACTTGACAACGCCCCGCGCACTCAGTTGCAGGGGTCCGCACACCCAACTGTGGACTCTACTAGGCCTTTGTGCACTCAGCTGCAGAGCCTCTTCCTACTACTACAACCCAAGACACTTAGAATCTGACTCTAAGCTCAAACCATTCCTATTCTTCTCTCTTCATTCTTCACTATCTTTACTACTTAGAGCCTCGCTCTATTTATACACTCCCATGGTCCACGGACCATGGGTGGGCTGACATGACTTTACATTATATTACAATATTTTAGGGTGGACAGCCCTATGACTCACCCTCTACTTCGTGCTCCACGCCCGCAATTCGCGGAGTCTTACAAAACCTTTGACCAAACTTGGGCTTTGAGCCCCAAAAACATGTTGCGGGGGATCCCATGCCCAACAAGCCCCCAACACAATCATCGTGACTCCTCCTGAGTCACTCTGCTAGTGCGGCGATCTTATCACGGAGCCCCTCCAATTGTTCCTGCATTGCACGGTGGTCCACAATGCACTATTCTACAATTTTCTAGATCTGCTCCACTCTTTTGGCCGAAGTCTCGCTATCAGGGGCAAATCCCTGTCTTAAGGCATGCATCACCTTCATCTGTGAGAGCTTTCCTTCAATTTCTGTAGTGACAAGGAAGGCCTCATCAATCCAAGGCTGGATGCGCACTTTAAGGATTACCTCTTTTTGCTGTGCGGCATCCACCTGCTCCTTCAACACCTTTGCCTATTGTAGCTTCGCAAGCTGTTGGGTCAGGACAACGGTCTATGCCATTCTGCGCACACTGTCATATTGCACTTGAAGCTCCCGTGCCTCCATTTCTAGGCGTTGTATGTTGGGGTCCTCCTGTAATGAAGCGAGGACCTCGAAGGATTCTTCCAACACAGCGGTGCAGTTCTGTATTGCCTACCCTATTTCCTCCAGCCCCTTTTGAATAGTGCCAGTGTGTTGTTCCCTAACTTCCAAGGGCGTAGAGGACTATGCCTTTAATCGCAGCTTGGTAATCTGAAGGTTTAGGTCCAGTTGTACCCTCGTTTCTTCCTCTTATCATCTCCCGTGGTCATACCACTTCTAAGCATCATGTTTACATTCAGGTCTTCCTTGCGTGGCTCAGATTTCATCATTTGTATATTCTGAGTTGGAGGGGGCTAGAATACCCATTTTTTGTGCATCCTTGTGATCAACGAAGGACTGTCTTCTATCTCATGATCAAATTGAGCACAATACAAACATGATATCCTTGTCGGGTTGGTACAATTGCGGAAATAGTGCCCTGGCCCTCCACAATTGTAACAAATTAGTTGTCTGCGACCCCTTCCTGGTCCCATTCCACCTCGTCCTCAACCGAGCCCCTGAAATCCAGTGCACGCCATCCTCGCATTTGGGCCGAGAGCTTACATTTCGGTCTGCACTCTATAGGCAGGGGTCCTATCCATCATTAGTTCGTAACTGCGGCAAGTGTGTTCATCATGGCCTACCAACCTGCAGAAGTTACAAAATAATTTATGGGATGTCTATGTATAGTTCTGCAACAAATGAAAATTATCAATAGTGTGTTTCCCTCCTATCTAACGAATCATGCACCATAAAGTAGGTGTTGCACTCGGCCTTGCCTGTGCCGCCGGTCTCAATGGCATCAGCCCTCCCCCTGCCAAGTAGTTCGCGAACACTAGACAACGATCCTTGTCGTGGCCTTGGCCTTCGCATTTTATGCACCATACTTCCTCGTGTGCCTCTAGGCGAGGTGCCTTATCTTGTTTCAAACTCTACATTTCCAGACACAGATTTTCTAGCTGCGCGTGGATTTTTTGGACTCCCAATCCAGGATCTTCTATAGGGGTCTCATGTAACATCATTTCCATTTCCAATGCTTCTGCTTGAGTGGAAAGTTTCTACTGTGAGAGTGTCGTCCTCAAGTGTGGTGTCAGAGATGCTACAAACCATGCGCGATGTTGTCCATCCGTCAATGTCATATTGGCTTCATGAATCGTACTCTTCAGCCTTTGATCTAGATCCCAAGGGGTCTCACCCGGGAGCATTGCGATCTCCTTAAACCTGATGATTGATTGTGTTTCTGACTTTGGCCGGCTAAATTCCCTATTCAGCGCAGCCTGGATTTCTACAATTGCTGCGTTTGGGTGGTCATTAGAATGCTTGATATATCATGTCAACGCGCGATCCTGTAACGTGATTACTAGCATGGATTTCTTAATATTATCATTTGTTACACCTTTTGCTTCCCATACCACTCTTACCACAAACCAAAATTGATTAGGATCTTCATTTCCTACTCCTCTAAATACTGGTAGTTTTATCGCGCTCGCCATACTGAACTGTGGCGGTGGCGGAGGTGGAGTGGGTGGAGATGGAGGTTAGGGGGGTGAAACAGGTGGCGGTGTGGGCGGAGGTGGTAAACGCGGAATTCACTGCCTTATTAAACTGACCGTGCTTCTTGGAGAAACCTTCGCGAGCTCGTCCTCGCTCACTCGCAAGGGTGAAATTAAGGGATTGGTTTCTAATGCTTCACTACTTCCGCTTCTGTAGATATTCCCGCTCCGCATAGTCCCAAACATTAATTTATTCGCATAACCCGCTTTTCACACAATAGCATCTTAATCCAAGTGTTCAAAGATTTAATATACTTACCTCGCAGTCCCTTGAGAAAACATTGTTCTGCCTCACTGTAGCTAACGGTCGTGTCTACTGCAAACTCAGTGATAAATCCTCCTATTATCCGATCGAGCCAATGGTCCACTACTCACGCGATCTTATATTCTGACGCTTCTAGTCTGTGCACTAATTTGAATCTGCACTATTGGTTTATCGAGTCTACACCTTCCCTGGCTATTTTCTAACTTCACAATCCACTCATACAACTCAAAAGGAAAGGATGCAAAGAAAATTTCATGGATTTCCATATACAAGTAGCACTCCAACCACTGTTCCTTAGATACTTGCGAAGTTTTGTTTTCTTGTGTCCTGAACTCGTGAATCTTCTTGTCCAACCACTCTTCAATTTCTTTCTTTGTTGGGTTCCAGTGGCACAACATCAGACATCCCTTATGCAAATCCCAGTCCTAGCAACAGAGCCATTTTTTGGCTTAGTAGGCCTAACCTAGGTTCAGAGGTGATTTAGCCAAAAAAATCCTGGTACTATTGGCCCTTTCAGTAATAGTCCACAGAGCACGGACTGAGGTCTCACTCGAAGTAGTATGGGAGGCTACTAGAACTAGGTTTCCACACCCTAGGGATGTCTGATATGTTGGGGTTGGTACGCAGTCCAACCCTCGTGCTCACTGTGCTATGCACACTAGTGGGCACCTCACGACCTGTGATGCTTTCTTTGCGCAGTCCTATTCGCAACATGATCCTTGTTATTTACCCAAGTCTTTCCTATTTATGCACTGTTAGCTAATTACTTAGATTATTTTCATATATAAGTATTATGGATCATACAATCATTTACTCAATTGCGTGCAACAAATAAACAGAGTAAAAGTGATACATAACAACAAAATAATGATTCAAGAATAGATGCACAGAATTAGGATAAACTTCTCTTTATTAGCTTTATGTTCCAATTACAGACTCGACACTGCCCTGCACACTCAGCTACAGGGGTCAACACACTCAGATGCGGACTCTACTAGGCCTCTACGCACTTAGCTGCAAAGCCTCTTCCTACTACTACAACCCAAAACAATTCGAATCCGACTCTAAGCTTGAACCATTTCTATTCTTCTCACTTCATTCTTCACTATGTTTACAACTTAGAGCCTCACGCTATTTATACACTCCCATGGTCCGCGGACCATGGGTAGGTCGACATGAATTTACATTATATTACAATATTTTAGGGCGGATAGCCCTATGACTCACCCTCTACTTCTCACTCCGCACTCACAATTCATGGAATCTTATAAAACATTTGACCAAACTTGGGCTTTGAGCCCCAAAAACATGCTGCGGGGGATCCCATGCCCACAGGTAGTGACCTGAGACATGGCTCTGAAAACGTGGCACATAATCAAAGATCGTTGGCTCTGAACTAGCTAAAAAAGACCCCAGTCGTTTTCATGCCCTTGCTATGAGAGAAATTGGAGGGCCCCAGTCACATGCAGCCCCTTGTCATGGGAGTGACTGAGGCTCTAAGGCAGTGAAGTGTCAATTTGTCTCAGTGATTGATCACCTAGAAGGGTTGGTTGGCTCATGTAGATTTGTGACATGTGCAGAAGGACAAATTGGTTGTATTTTTTCAATTCCACTTCCTTAACTATACATGGGGAGTTGAATCAGATCATAGTGGACTCTTGTCACATTTTTACCCCAACAGATAGGTTAACTTGGGTAAATGTGGGACGAGGGTGTAACAGAGTGGTATCAAAGCATGGTTCACCCCTTGGATAGGATGGGCAGTGTGTGTTGGTTGTGTATTCTTTTCAATTAAATATGTGTTATTTATGTTTGTGGTCTATGTACTTGTTGTGTATGCAAGGTATTGGTCATAGTTCCAGTGGTGTCGCCATGTGAAAGTTGGTGGTGTTGTTATTGGATGTGGTCATCATGAGTCTATGTCATTTGTGCATTGGTCATGCATGTTAGTGTTTATATATTATTATGCATACATTGATATGGTTGTAGTTGTCATGCATGAGGTCATGGTATGTGGTCTGTATGTTCATGTATTGATGATTGGATAATGATTGAAATGATGATTAAATATTGATATGATTATGTTTATATATATATCTATATATATATATATATATATATATATATATATATATATATATATATATATATATATATATATATATATATATATATATATATATATATATAGAGAGAGAGAGAGAGAGAGAGAGAGAGAGAGAGAGATTGCGCTAATCTGGTTGGTCTTACAGACGAGATATCCTTCCCTAAACTACACTGAGGTACATTGCTTTGTTTATGATTTGGTTAAGCTAACATGACATACCCTGCAATAAGAAAACAAAAAAGATGACTAGCAAGATGGTAAACTACAATTCTTGAGACTCTCCCTATGGATCAAATGCGCAATGTGGTGTTGGGAATTCTTCTGACTTAGCAGACACATTGAGAATTTTGAAGGCCGAAATAAGAATTTGTAAAGAATATAATGGCAAAATCATGCAGGCACAGGAGAAACAAGAAGAATACAATAATCCTTTAGAGTTTGTCATAATTGGAGAAAAAGGGACCACTTCAGATTAGCCATGAGCAGGAGGACATAAATAATGGGGCATATGGCAGTCGATCTCATGGTGGGCATAGGTCAAATAGATATGACACAATTAGAGATGGAAATTTCTTGGATACTCCAAATAGGAGAGGCAATGGACACAGGTTTTGTTCTAGTTCTGTTTTTGATGGGTATCATTATCATCGTCATTATCATCCTTGCTAGAGGAGTGACAGGAGATATTTTCCATATGAGGTCAAGAAAGCAAAGGAACCTACATTTGATGGGGAAATGAATAAGTCACACAGTTTTGAAGCACGGTTTCTTGGGATGAATAAGTTCTTTAGTTTGCATGATTACTCAAAAAACATGAAGGCTACAATAGTGACATTTAGTCTTAAAGGTAAAGAAAATATCTGGTGGGAAGATGTTGATGAGCCCCAAATTTGGTAACATTTTGGGCTCATTTGGCCTAACTACCTCTGCTCAATCCTTCATTTTTCATAACTTATGCATCATTTTTTAGTATATTTATGTCATTTGTACGAATAAGGGCAATCATTATTCCTAGGTGGCTAACACGTGCTTATTTCAGGTTTTTTGACATTTAATGGAGCAAAACCATGCAGATGAGGGCTAGGAGACAGCCAAGATGGGATTGAAATTTTGTAGGAAGGTTGTCCACAGCATTGAATGGCCTTCCTCGTGATCTTCACCCCCAACTCTGAGCTCCAATAGCCACCACCACCGAGTTAGAGGGCAGCCAAACGGATTTTGAGGAAGCAGCAGTTCACTCTTAGTTTGGTCAGCCAAGCCCCACTGATTTAGGAGGCCAGCTTGGGGCCTCGAGATGTATAAATGAGAGGGCTTTAGCCTTCGAAAAGGACTTTTTGAAACCTTGTTGCACATTCTGGAATACAAGCTGCTAGCTCTGTTTTGCTCTTTTGTAGCCATTTTTTGCATGTTACTTGACTTATGATTATTATCTTTTAATGGAAAGCAGGCAGATTTGAGTTCAGTTCTGAGTTCTTAAAGGAGCCATAGCTCTCGGGGTTGGGCCCAACCTGAGAGCCTAAGGCCTCCTTCCTTTGTATTGTTATCTTTCTTTTAGCATTGTATTTCTTTTCCTTTACATGCATTTGGAAACGTAGTTTGCTGAGTTAGATTTCTTGGTTAAGTAGGTTAGTTTTATGAGACAGAGTTGCTTCAGCAGTTGAGAATAGAATAAAGAGATTGGAGTTGATAAAAGTTCCAAAAAAGGGTTGACTGCACACTCATTTTCACCTCTTTCTAGGGGCTGGAATTGCAGGCAGTGCTACCCACCCAAAAACATTGTTTTACATGTTCATGCAATCTTCGATGTAATATTTTCGGTTGTAGAATTGTCCATGCGTTCAGATCTCTTGAAATGTTTCTTTGTTTCAGTACCATGCATGATTCTCCTTGGAAATAACGTTGCTGTTATGTGGTTTTACTAAACAGTTAGAATAGGCTAATGATATTTCGGTTATGTGCAGGACGTGGATGATTTGTTTCGTTTACACTGTGCAGTGCTACTCCCTCACTCTCTTGTCCTTCTAAGTCATGCCCAGGCCAACTACTCATCTCCCAATTAGACCCCTTGTCTCTCAACTATTCTATTACCCTCGTTATTCTCCCTTCTTTGGCCTTCCATTCCCTCTACCCTCTTCAAGACAACCTAGCTTTGCACACCCCCTCTTCATCTCATCTCTCTGTCACTAAGGCATTACAAACCCCTCTCCTACCTCCCTATCCACCCATGCAGCCTCTTCCACTCACCCATCACCCAAAAATCCGATTGTAGAACATCCTGTAGGAATTACTGAACTTCCTGTAGAAATTCTGAACATCCTGTAGAACCCCTGCAGACTTCCTGTAGAAGCTCATAAACACGGTTGCTTGGCATCCAAACTTTGTGAAACTCTCTGAAAGGATGTTAGGGACTCCTTAGACCCTCTCTGAGCCTTCCTAACCTCTTCCAAGCATTTCCCCCCTTGATCTATCCCTGCATAGTAAAGACCCAGTTAGAAGCACATGCATAATAATTCCAACAACTTGAACAAAAATACAAAAATATGTTTTCTTCAGATCAAAGTAGTCTAGACATATGCATCTCACCTTCCTAGAAGTAATGGCATCTCTTCCAGTAGTTTGCATTCCCACCTTTGCATCAGTAGGACTAGCTGGTAGAATTAGGGTTTGCTAGGGTTTGTGTTTCTTGTTGGCTTTCAGTTCCTTCCTGCAGTAGGTTAATTTCCTTTGAGTTAGCTTTCGTTCATCAGTTAAAAAGCTTCTTCTAAGAGCTCATAGAAGTTGGCTTGAGCCCTAGCGGACTTGTGCCAGCTGACCAAGTGACAGCTGCGGCAAGAGCTAGTACTTGTGCATACAGCACTGTCGCTTCCAAGTTTGTTACGAACTACCGGGTTGATAAAACTAAAGAAGGAAGCTCCAGGAGTTGTAGCATTATTGCTACAATACTGGAGCCCACCATCTTTTTGGCGCCGTTGCCGAGGAAGCGTCAGAGTATTAGTGATTGTTGCTTTTCTTCTATTTTCCTACTCTCACCTTCTGCTAAGTAGTTTATTTCATTTCCATTCTACAAAAGTAGCAAAGACATTTCCTGCTTTCATAGATTAACATTTCAATTCCGCAACTTCATTTTTGCAAGCGTAGATTAGCATTTCAATTCTGCAAGCGTAGACTAGCATTTCAATTCCTGCAATTTCATTTGAGCAAAGTAGATTAGTTCTTTCCTGCTTTCATTTCAATTCTGCATTTTCATTTCAGCAAGATAGTTAGTTGTAGATGAATCTGTTTCAGTTTTTTGCAGGTACCAGAGAAAAAAAAACAAAAGCAATCAAAAGTCTTTTCCATTTCATGCCTCGTAGGAATCGAGATAAGACAGGCAAATTCTTACCCAACACCCCCACCACATCACTGAGTCACCCTTCTCTCTTCTTTGGTGACAGTGATCCAGAAGAACCTATAGGCGAACCTCCTGAGATATACGAAGATCCTATAGCAGAAGAGGAGTTAGAGAACACTCCATCTGAAGCCATGGCTAACAATAGGGGAGAAGATGAGAGAATTGAAGGTGCCTTCCCCATCTGAGAGACCAATGGAGACATGAAAATGAAGAACATAAGTCCCTCTGCTTTACCTCACTTCCATGGACTGACTACTGAAGACCCTAATACCTTCCTATTTGAGTTTGCTATCCTTTGTCGAACCTACGACTATACTGAAGATGAGCAAAAGCTGAAACTCTTCCCCTCAACCCTTAAGGATGCAACATTACACTGGTTCATGGGCTTACCTGGGAACAGTATCACCACTTGGGCTCAGATGCAGCAAGCTTTCAAGACCAAGTACAGGGACTACTGTAGGTCCAAGGAAACCAAGGGAGAAATCTTTCGGATGACCATGGGGAATGATGAGTCTTTAGAAGATTACGAGGAAAGGTTCCAACTCAGCTATAAACGGGCCAGGTGCACACTTGACCCTGAATCCCTCAAGTTGGTCCTGCTCCGAGGAGTCCCTGAAGACCTCTTAGATACCCTTCACATGCTAGCTGGAGGAGATATTTACCAACTACCTTATGAGGACATAAAGACTATGTTTAGAAACCATTCTAGGGCAGCCCGAAAACGAGGTAGAGGAAACCTCCTCTCAGCTGGTATTCCTTTCTCCAAACATGAGTTCGCAAATCAATTAGAGGACCTCAAGAGTGAGGTGAGACAGACCATTTCCATGCAACTTGATACATTCCGAATCCAGCAAAAGAAAGAAGAAGCTGAGAGGGCCTTGGCTATCTTCTGCCCTAGGTGTACAAGGAAACACCCTAAGAACGAATGCCCATTACATTCGGTTGAAGTATGTTTTGTTTGTGAGGAGGACCACCCCACAAACCAATGTCCAACCTTACCTGGGCTTAAAGCCATGTATCAAGGGACAGAAGCCCCCACTGAACCTCTCTATTTCCTTAACCAAAGGAGGCCACAAGGACCTAGACCTTACCAGCAGGGGATGCAAGGGACACCCCAAGCTTATTACAACCCCAACCAATCTGCTCCTATGCCTTCCTGGGGACCCCCTGTTCATTCTTCCTGGTCTATACCTCCTCCATGGTCTTACCCACCTCAGTACCATACTCAGCCCACTACTCATTCGTTTCACTCACATGCCCAGCCACAGCCTCAGTGGAATGCACCTCAATCGGGGTGGAGGCCCCAGTACAATACTCCTCCCGCCATTTTGCCTCCACCACCAGCTCAACCACAACCATTACCTCCTACTCCTCCAAGGCAACCTCAAATGCCTGCTCAACCGAACCCGAACCCCAACAACAGACAGGCCCAGCAGGTATATACTAGGGAAACATCATGCCCTACCTATGCTGTGGAGATCCAGGAGATCAATCTGCGATCTGGGAAGACTCTTCCGGATCGCCAACCTCCTCCCCCAGAGGACGAGGAAGATAAACAGGAAAGTGAACCAAAGGCTATTCCACCCTTTCCTGAGAGACTAACGACCACCACACAACCCAACCCAGAGGAGGATGAGCTTCTGGGGGAACTCAAACAGTTGTGTGTGAGAATACCACTTCTCCAAGCCATCAAAGATGTACTGATATACAACAAACTGGTTAAGGAAAAGTGTTTCAGACACCCAGGCAGGCGGAAAAGAGATGCTTCAACCATCAATGTCATAGGACAACTGTCTGATCTTATGTTGGGACAAGTCATCTGCCCAAAGTATTTGGATCCTGGGAGTCCTGTAGTGGATGTCCACATCAATGGCACCATCATACCTCACACATTGATTGATCTGGGGGCTGCCATTAATGTGATGACCATAGATACCATGCTCAAACTCAACCTTCAGGGTTCCTTGAGAAAGACCTCAACAGTCCTACAACTAGCAGATCGCTCCACCGTGACTCCCGAAGGGATTGTAGAGGATGTCTTGGTCTCTGTTGACTCTTGGGAATACCCTGCAGATTTCTTCGTTCTGCAACCAAAGGAAAAGCTTACTGGATACCCTCTTATTTTGGGAAGGCCTTGGTTAGCCACTGCAGATGCTTACATAAGCCGCCGTGCAGGAAACATGACCATCAAAAATGGTCCTATGTCGAAGCAGCTAGTCCTGTACCCTCCTGCCCAACCCTCATTAGAGCATGACTTACCACTTTGGTTGGAGGAAGGAGAAGAGGATGAGGTGTACTCTGCACCTTTGTGCACCCTAGATACCACTAAGGGAGACCCCCCAACCGAGGATGATTTGATTGAGACCTTGATCCAGAATCCACCTCCCAGTGCACTGTCCTTGGAGGAATTGGTGGAGGATGCCCAAGCCAGTACCTTAGTGGACCTTTGTGTGACCAACCCTGTCACTCCCAGAGTAAATAATGTGGAGTTCGGTCCTAAGAGAACGTTAAAGATCAGCTCCTCCCTATCTCCTTCCCAGGAAAAGGAGCTGTGTAGTCTGTTGGCCAGTCATCTAGATGCTTTTGCTTGGAGCTATAAGGAGATGAAAGGAGTCCATCCTTCAGTCTGTACCCATCACATCTACATTAAAGAAGACTGTAAACCGGTTAGGCAACCCCAAAGGAGAATGAATCCAGCCCTTAAGTACATCGTCAAGGAGGAATTACAAAAACTGTTGGATGCCAGATTCATTTACCCCATCTCGGATAGCGAATGGGTGTCCCCTTTGGTGTTGGTTCCCAAGAAAAATGGGAAGTGGAGAATCTGTGTGGACTACCGAGAACTGAACAAAGCTACCAAGAAAGACCATTTTCCTCTACCCTTCATAGATCAAGTGTTGGATGGACTAGCAGGAAAGAAGTTTTTCTCTTTCCTAGATGGGTTTAGCAGGTATAACCAGATCCAAATCAGCCCGGAAGACCAAGATAAGACCACCTTCACTTGCCCTTGGGGTACCTTTGCTTACCGAGTTCTTCCCTTTGGACTATGCAATGCTCCTGCCACCTTCCAGAGGGCCGTCCTGAGCATCTTTTCTGAGCTGGTCCATGATTCGGTGGAAATCTATATGGATGACTTCACCCCTTATGGGTCCAACTTCCAGGAAGCATTGTCCAATCTGGGAAAAGTCCTAACCAAGTGCATTGAGATGAACCTGTCCCTTAGTCCTGAAAAGTGTGAATTCCTGATGACTGAAGGGACTGTGCTAGGCCATACCATTTCTTGTCAAGGATTACAGGTGGATCCTAACAAAATTGCTCTCATCAAGAAGGTTCCACCTCCTCAGAAGGTAAGAGATGTTCGAAGTTTCTTAGGATTAGCAGGGTATTATAGGAGATTCATTAAAGACTTCAGCAAGCTAGCCTCGCCATTGTTTGGCCTCTTGGCAAAAGATGTTGAGTTTAAATGGACTGACGACTGTCAGAGGGCTCTGAATGAATTAAAGGACAAGTTGGTGTCTGCCCCAATCCTGAGAGGTCCAAACTGGGCCCTACCTTTCCACATCCACACTGATGCCTCGAACAAAGCCATAGGGGCAGCCTTAGGACAAGTTGAACAAAAACTTCCATATGCCATTTACTTTGTCAGCAAAAACTTATCCAAGGCAGAACTGAATTACACTGTAACTGAGAAAGAATTCTTGGCCGTGGTCCATGCACTGAACAAGTTCTGACATTATATCACTGGCTATCAAACATTTGTACATACTGATCATGCTGCAATTAGATATTTAATGAATAAACTAGATGTGAATGCTCGTATTATTAGATGGTTACTTTTGTTGCAGCAGTTTGATTTGACTATCGTTGACAAACTAGGTAAAGAAAATGTTGTTGCTAACTTTTTGTCTAGATTGGATTTATCTGCAGATGAGGATGGAACAGTGGATGACCAGATGCCCGATGAACATCTGTTTGCTATTTTAGTACTCTCTCCATGGTTTGCTGATATAGCAAACTACCTTGTTTCAGCACAGTTCCCTCCGCACCTATCCTTAAGAGAGAAGAGCAGAATCGTCAAAAAAAGTGCCTCATTCACTTGGATCGGGGGCAACCTGTTCAAGCTTGGCCCTAATCAGATCTTAAGGCGTTGTGTGAGGGAGGAGGAAGTCTTTGATATCCTCCTCACCTGTCATGATGGGCCTTGTGGAGGACATTTTGCAGTAAAGAGGACTGCCTTCAAAATCCTGCAGGCAGGCTACTATTGACCCACGCTTCATCAAGATGTCAGAAGGTATATCAGCCAGTGTGACTGATGCCAAAGGATGGGGAAACCGACTCCAAGGGATGAAATTCCTCTCCAACCTCAAGTGACTCTTGAGCCATTTGAGAAGTGGGGTATGGATTTTGTGGGTCCGATCAATCCTCCTTCGAGGCAAAGGTCTTACATCATTGTGTGCACAGACTACCTGACAAAGTGGGCAGAAACCAAGGCAATCAAAGCAGCGACAGAAGAAAAGGTGGCTGAGTTCTTAAGAGAAAACATTTTCTACAAATTTGGCTACCCAAGAGAGCTAGTCACTGATCAAGGAAGTCAGTTCACCTCCAACCTAATTGAAGACCTACTAGCTCATCACAAAATCAAGCATAGGACTTCCACCCCCTATCATCCTCAAGCAAATGGGCAGGTGGAAGTCACCAATAGAGCATTGGAAGGGATCTTGACTAAGGTGGTGAGCCGCAGCAGGAAAGATTGGGCAGATCACCTGGTTGAGGCCACATGGGCTTACAACACCACTTGGAAGACCACAGCCGGCTTCACACCTTATGAGCTGGTCTATGGGAAGAAAGCTTTGCTGTCAATTGAGTTTGAATACAACACTTTGAGGATGGCAGCTCAGCTGGACCTAGATCTCAGCCATGCCCAACAAGAAAGGTTGATGCAGCTGAATGGATTAGACGAGCACAGAATGCAGGCCCTTCTTCACTCAGAAGTGGTTCAACTTCAGAGGAAGGTGTGGCATGACCAACACCTCAATGAAAAGCAATTTCAGCCGGGAGATTGGGCACTGTTGTATGATTCCAGGCATAAAGATTTCAAGGGGAAGCTGAGAACCAGATGGCTAGGACCATATGCAGTGGAAAAATGTAATGACAATGGATCTGTTCTTATTCAGACCATTGATGAGGAGGCCATCCCTATGCTTGTCAATGGGCATCGCCTAAAGATCTACAGAAAGCCTCTGTCAAGGCAAGAATTCATCAAAACTGTGGAAAAATCAGTGCTGGTCATCGAGAAGGGTTCTGCCTCTGTTTTGGGCATACCCTGAAGATCTTAAAAAAAAAAAAAAAATTAATAATAATAAAGATCCTTGGGTGAAAACCTTTCTGAGGCTCCCAAGGCAGATGGTAGGGGTGAAAACCTCATTGAGGCGCCCCTGCTGTCTTTCAAAAAAAAAAGAAAAAAGGTTTGAAAAAGACCCCTGAGTGAAAACCTCTCCGAGGTGCTCAAGGCAGATAGTAAGGGTGAAAACCTCATGGAGGCGCCCCTGCTGTCTTTCAAAAAAAAAAAGAAAAAAACAGGGACAGCAAGTTCACAATGTGGCAATGCATGCAGGTTGCAGGTATTCTATGAAGGAAAAGAGGTCCCTCAACTCAAAGACAAGGGTCCTTACTATGCTACCAGGTGACCTCACCAGCACCCCCTCCGGACACACTCATCTTCTCCAAGGTCTGGGCACGATTTGATCACAGTTTAGTCTTCTACAGGAAGCTACAGGACTTTCTACAGGAAGTTCTGTATTTCTACAGGAAACTTCCTGTAGAAGTTTTGGACGGCCCAGAACTGACTATGTGGGGAGATCTAACGATCGAGGTCCGGCATGAAGGCATGCAAGCTACTATTTTCTCCATCACACACTACTGTCGCCTCCTTCTACCACCCCAGTTTCCATGCAATGAAAAAAACCTGCACAGTCAAGACAGAACAGTGAATTATCAGAGGAAGCGCTTCTCAAATAAATGAAAATGATGCAGAGATACCATACAATGCTTATCAAAGCCATCCGAGGGCCCTGCGATCATGATCGTGATGCCACCGTCTTCACCGTTCAGCATGCACCCGAGGAGGAAAAACTGCTACAGGACATCCTACAGGAATCCCGTAGCAGTTCAGCCCGCTAGAGTGTACACCATCAAGACGCCTGCAAAACAGAGAGCGGGCACATGCACCATCCGCAGCCAGGTAATAAACGTCGTAGCCAGCAGTAGTCTGCGAGGAGGAACCCCCGTGCCTGTGCACGAAGCAGCAACAAGTAAATCCAATCACCATCGTCCTGAAACCTGGAAATCATGTCGCGGCCGCACAGGTAAGTGCCTCACCCTTCTTTCGTCAAATTACATGAATAATACTATGAAATGTTTGCAAGTGTGGGAATGAATGGGTTGAGCAGTCGAATGGCCATTCAACTGGCCACGACGACCAGTCAGATGGTCTAGTCGGATTTGGAATGTGGCGGTCGTGGCAAGCAAAACGGGTAATAGACACGTGAGAGGTGTCCAGTCGGGGAGAAGCGGCGTTTTAACAGAAATGACGGCGGCAGATCTGCAGAGAATGATGCGGCAGTCAGGGAAACTTGCAGGGAAATGAGTGGGTGACGTCGTCCAACGGTCCGGCAGGGACAGCTCACCCCCGCGCCACGAATTCCGTCGGGATTCAAATCCATCGGCTAGATCGCCACCCCACGCATTCATCATCAGCCGTTTTGAAGTCGAGTGAGTGTCCGAATTTCTCTGAAGCTCGTTACTCCAAGTCTTCGGCTTGTTCGAACATCTGGTAGTGGCACAGAAGGCGCAGAACCACTGTCGTGCTCTCCAGAACCCGTGCGCTCCTTCTACAGGAAAGATACGCTACAGGAAGCTCACTGCCATGAGGAAAATTGGTCTCTTCACGTCAAAGGTGGTGAATTGGAAAAGGTAAGCATGAACCTGTTCCTCCCATGCAATTGGTTAAAAGGGTGGCTAAGTCGACGTCTTCAAAAAGTCTGAGCATAAAATTGCAAGCGTCGTCTTCCTTTTGAATGAATTGTCGTCGAAGTATATGTGGGGATTTCTACAGGATGTGATTTATAATTGAGCCCCTGTCAAGGCTCATCTGTAGATAATCTTCACGAATTGCGTGCGTGACAGAGGCGTAATTCTACGCTCTGTCCAAAAAAAATCTGAAAGGCCATCTTTTGGTGCGCACCCGCCACCTGCGGTTAACATAGCAGGTTTTCACCATGTTGGGTGGATTCATCAAAAAGGAACCGACCGACTCAAAGAAACTAAGGGAGAACCCTGAGGTGGTAGAACTGTTCACACGGGCGCGATGGATGTCGTTCTGCGACAAACTTCAAGGATATGATGATGAGGTGGCAGAGGAGTTCTTGCGAGCGCTAAAGCCAAAATCAAAAACGCTGGCCACCATCAATTTCAGGGGTTTGAGTCTCAGACTCACCCCACAATTCATCAGCAGAGTCACCGAACTCCCAATGGGAGTACCGTGGGACAAGGAAGAGAGGAAATTAGGCCAAAAGGCTAAAAAGGAGTTCTTTCCACCGGAGGAGACATTCTCAGAGGATAAGAACGGGGTTCGCAAAAACTAGCTTGCAGCCACTTTGGAGTGAGGTCAGCCTCCAAATTATAAAATACATCACATGCGAAGGACGGTTCAGCATTGTATATGGGTACCATTTCCGGCTACTCATAGAATTAAGACATCAGATGGACCTACCTGCAGAAAACAAACTAAGTATTCCCTACTTTCTACTGCAGTCTATGACTGAATGTGCCACCAAGTTACGAGAGGGCACACCAGACCAGGTAGCTCATCATGGGCTCATTAAGCTCCTCGTGGAGGATGCACTCCACACATACAAAGTCCCTCTCTCGTGGGAAGCCTTCCGAAATCTGACTAAGGATGGCGATATAAAAATGTTGACCGAAGAGCTTGGTTCCTCCAGCAGCGAGGAGAAGGAGTCAGTACCCACAGAGAAGAAAGGAAAAGGCCAAGAACCCACGGCCAAAGCACCGAAGAAAGAGCAAAAAGGGAAACAAGAGAAAAAGGTTGCCGAAGAGAAGGATGACAAATCCACATTGACACCCAGGGAGAAAAGGTTACAAAGTAGGGTGGACAGGACTGAGCAAGTCCACGTCAGCAAAGGCACCTCGACAGCAGCCTCAACCAAGTCAAAAAGCAAAGCACCCGCAGTCAAACAAGCTAAACCGGTGCCACCTGTTTCTACAGGAAAACCAAAAACGGCTTCTACAGGAAGCCAGAAATCAGCTGATACAGGGCCTTCTACAGGAAGCCCTGAGAAAAGAAAACCAAAGGAAAAGAGAGCCGAAATTCTTGCAAGGGAGGCAGCAGCCGTGCTGGCCGCCCTTAGTACACCTCCTAAGCCGAAAGAGAAACGAAAGAGGGAGATCCCTCTGTATTTTAAAGCCTGAAGAAGTGTGAGAATCAAAACAGGGAGGCCACAACCTCCATCCAGTAGCCCAATTACCATAGAGGATGCCCCTACTTCGCCCAGGGAGAGGTCCCCCTTAAAAATATCAGTCACTTATGAGCGGGGGAGCCTGAAGACAACCACGTGGAAAGAGAGAATGGACAGGTTGGCTTCAGAAGCCCGGCTACAGGATGCTGAGGCTGCTCTACAGGAAACCTTAGCCCGGCTTATGGAGACAGAGAGGATGGAGGGAGAGGCACCCTCATCACCTCCGAGGGAAGACGGAGTAGAGCCGCCAAGAGAAGAAGAGAAAGAACATATTCCGGAGCCTAGTCCTCAGCCAAGTTTGAGCTCATATTATAACTTCTTAGAAGCTGGAAAAATTATACCACAGAAATTCACTGTGCCACTTTTCTTTGCGTTGGAGGAAGAAAGGGTACGAACCCACACGTGGATGAAAATAGCTAAATCAAAAGGTGTGGCAGACATAGGCCCCTTGGAGGAACAACTTAAGGAGGTAAGAAAGGAGTTAGCTATGGCTAAACACGTGGCAAACTGCCAGCGGGTGTTCCTACAGGAAGAGAACGAAAAACTTAGACTGCAGCTACAGGAGCTGAAGAAGGAAAAGGGCACATCCTCAGGGGACACTACAACAGAACATCAAGGCACAGGAGGACTGCAAGTTGGTCTTGGGGAGCCAACCTCGCATCTACAGGAAAAATAACTGCAAGCACAAATTGAGATACAAGCTCTCAAATAGCAGTTGCAGCAAAAAGAGGCACAATTGGCCTGCATGGCCAGTTGGGCCATGGATGCTATACAATGCATACAGCCGGCCAAATCCTATGGCCTGTACCTAAGAGACCAGTGGCTGCAATTTCAAATCAATGCATTAGCACAAAGGGGTATCTCCCAACTCCAAGACCCGCAGCAATTCACAAAATTATGCAATACCAGTTCCTCAGAGGATAAGGCCAAACTATCAGAGTTTTATCTCCATAATTTGGCCCTTCCTAATGTGACTTCATGGGATCCAAACACAGTCTTAGGGGATATGCAGTTGATGGCATTTTCCTCATGGTTGAACCATGAAGACAAGAGAGCAGCAGAAGTCAAAGAGGTCATGAACCGAGAGCTGAATGAGCCATTACTAATTAGAGCAGAACCAGGGGATCCAACTGCATTAATATCGGCACACCAACACTTATCCACCGACCCTCAAGCTTTATTGAAATATATGGATCAGCAGGCCCAGGCCATAGCGCATTTCGAGGATATGGAGAGACTGTTAGGGGACAACTGTGCTCAAGCTTGCACCCGCCGATGGAACACGTTGGCCCACAGTCTAAAAATCAGGGAATATCACACTCCAACTCGAATGAGGGAAGCTCTAGTACGGGTGCCCCTCTATAAGAAATCCATGCAGAACCTCCAGGCCAGCTGGATTGGCCTCAAGCTAAGCCCACCTCTGCTGTTAGGATTGATAGAAGGCAGCACAGAGAAAGATGAGTATGAACAGTGGGAAGAGGTAGAAAGAAAGGCTAGGTTCCATGTCAGTGAGGAGGACACTACTGCAGAAGCCTGGGATGTGAGGGTGGCAGTGAAGGCAATGAAGGACGAGGAGCTGGATTAGTTGCTCAAGGATGAGCAATCATTTTAGCTGGGGGGTGATGATGAGCCCCAAATTTGGTAACATTTTGGGCTCATTTGGCCTAACTACCTCTGCTCAATCCTTCATTTTGCATAACTTATGCATCATTTTTTAGTATATTTATGTCATTTGTACGAATAAGGGCAGTCACTATTCCTAGGTGGCTAACACGTGCTTATTTCAGGTTTTTTGACATTTAATGGAGCAAAACCATGCAGATGAGGGCTAGGAGACAGCCAAGATGGGATTGAGATTTTGTAGGAAGGTTGTCCACAGCATTGAATGGCCTTCCTCGTGATCTTCACCCCCAACTCCGACCTCCAACAGCCACCACCACCGAGTTAGAGGGCAGCCAAACGGATTTTGAGGAAGCATCAGTTCACTCTTAGTTTGGTCAGCCAAGCCCCACTGATTTAGGAGGCTAGCTTGGGGCCTCGAGATGTATAAATGAGAGGGCTTTAGCCTTCGAAAAGGACTTTTTGAAACCTTGTTGCACATTCTGGAATACGAGCTGCTAGCTCTATTTTGCTCTTTTGTAGCCATTTTTGGCATGTTACTTGACTTATGATTATTATCTTTTAATGGAAAGCAGGCAGATTTGAGTTCAGTTCTAAGTTCTTAAAGGAGCCATAGCTCTTGGGGTTGGGCCCAACCTGAGAGCCTAAGGCCTCCTTCCTTTGTATTGTTATCTTTCTTTTATCATTGTATTTCTTTTCCTTTACATGCATTTGGAAATGCAGTTTGCTGAGTTAGATTTCTTGGTTAAGTAGGTTAGTTTTATGAGACAGAGTTGCTTCAGCATTTGAGAATAGAATAAAGAGATTGGAGTTGATAAAAGTTCCAAAAAAGGGTTGACTGCACATTCATTTTCACCTCTTTCTAGGGGCTAGAATTGCAGGCAGTGCTACCCACCCAAAAACATTGTTTTACATGTTCATGCAATCTTCGATGTAATATTTTCGGTTGTAGAAGTGTCCATGCATTCAGATCTCTTGAAATGTTTCTTTGTTTCAGTACCATGCATGATTCTCCTTGGAAATAACGTTGTTGTTCTGTGGTTTTACTAAACAGTTAGAATAGGTTAATGATATTTCGGTTATGTGCAGGACGTGGATGATTTGTTTCATTTACACTGTGCAGTGCTACTCCCTCACTCTCTTGTCCTTCTAAGTCATGCCTAGGCCAACTACTTATCTCCCAATTAGACCCCTTGTCTCTCAACTATTCTATTACCCTCGTTATTCTCCCTTCTTTGGCCTTCCATTCCCTCTGCCCTCTTCAAGACAACCTAGCTTTGCACACCCCCTCTTCATCTCATCTCTCTGTCACTAAGGCATTACAAACCCCTCTCCTACCTCCCTATCCACCCATGCAGCCTCTTCCACTCACCCATCACCCAAAAATCCGATTGTAGAACATCCTGTAGGAATTACTGAACTTCCTGTAGAAATTCTGAACATCCTATAGAACCCCTGCAGACTTCCTGTAGAAGCTCATAAACACGGTTGCTTGGCATCCAAACTTTGTGAAACTCTCTGAAAGGATGTTAGGGACTCCTTAGACCCTCTCTAAGCCTTCCTGACCTCTTCCAAGCATTTCCCCCCTTGATCTATCCCTGCACAGTAAAGACCCAGTTAGAAGCACATGCATAATAATTCCAACAACTTGAACAAAAATACAAAAATATGTTTTCTTCAGATCAAAGTAGTCTAGACATATGCATCTCACCTTCCTAGAAGTAATGGCATCTCTTTCAGTAGTTTGCATTCCCACCTTTGCATCAGTAAGACTAGCTGGTAGAATTAGGGTTTGCTAGGGTTTGCGTTTCTTGTTGGCTTTCAGTTCCTTCCTGCAGTAGGTTAATTTCCTTTGAGTTAGCTTTCGTTCATCAGTTAAAAAGCTTCTTCTAAGAGCTCATAGAAATTGGCTTGAGCCCTAGCGGACTTGTGCCAGCTGACCAAGTGACAGCTGCGGCAAGAGCTAGTACTTGTGCATACAGCACCGTCGCTTCCAAGTTTGTTACGAACTACCGGGTTGATAAAACTAAAGAAGGAAGCTCCAGGAGTTGTAGCATTATTGCTACAATACTGGAGCCCACCAGATGTAAAGAACATCATAGGTATTTATGAATAATTTGGCTTAGAGTGAGTTCGAGAGACTATTTAGGAACAAGTATCTATCGGAGAGATACTATGATGATAGGGAAAAATAATTTTATGAGTTGAAAATGGGATCTATGACTGACAACGAGTACCCTAGCAGATTCTTTGAACTATTGAGGTATGTGCCTTACCTCAAGGATAAGAAGGCCAAGATTTAGAGATTCATCATTGGGTTGTCAGTATAATTCAAAGATAGGATTATGTTTGATGAGCCTAAATCATTGGAGGATGCCATCTAGAAGCTAAAGCATTGTTTTGAGCAATCAAAGCACGGATCTAAGACTAAGCAGCACTGGAAAGGTAATGATAAGAGTATGAAAATGGGACAAGAAGCGAGTTAGACCTCATCAGACAAGTAATAAAGAGAATGCAGCCCCACATAAGAACTTTGATGCATCTGATAGAGGAAAGGGATTTTGGTATGAGGAGAAAAATAAGGGTGATGGTCGGAAGCCCTTGTAGTCTTGGACTTGTGGAGGAGAACATTTCATGAGATATTGTCCAAAACATCAAGGTGGTAGGCCTCATATTTATGGGGCACATGAAGCGTGGACAGTTGGGGATGTTGGGCAGAGCATTCCACAGATTTACACAACATTGGAGAATAGGCAGGAAAATCATGAGGCATCTATTATCAAGATGGAAGGTAAGCTCTGTGATCAAGTTGTTTCTATTTTTATTGACCATGGATATAATTATAGTTATTTTAATCCTAACATGCTGGATAAGTGTGGTTTGAATAAAGAAGTACATGCAAAATCTTGGTAAGTACATTTGGCTATAGGTAAAAGGAAGATAGTTCATCACTAGGTAAGATGTTGTGCATTTGAATTGAATGGTATGCCTATGTTAGCACAGTTGAATGTACTTTCATTGGGATCATATAGTATGTTGTTGGGAATTGACTAGTTGTATCTCCATAGAACTAAAGTGGAATGTTATGACAAAGACATTAAGTGCTTCAATGATAATGGAGAACAAAGAGTCTTAAAGGGTAAGAAGAAGGTAACATCAGTCATAATGGTTACAACTATGCAGGAAAAGTGCAGTTGCAGGAAAGGGTGTGCGTTATTTGTAGTCCTAATTACAATGAAAAAGATAAGGAAGTTGAGGATGTAGATGTCTTGAGAAGGTACCTAGTTCTGCAACAGTTTGAGGATGTGTTTCCAGTAGATATTTCAGTGTTTTCACCTCACAGGGAAGTAGATTTTCTATTGATTTGGTACTAGGTGAAGGACCAGTATTGAAGGCACCTTACAGGATGATCACACCAAAGTTGGTGGAATTGAATTTGCAGTTGAAGGAGATGCTTGGAAAGGGATACATTAGGCTAAGTGTATCACCTTGGGGTGCACTAGTGTTGCTTTTGAAGAAGAAGGACGGTACTCTCATGTTATGCATTTATTACAGGAAGTTGAAAAAGGTGACCAGCAAGAACATGTATCTATTGTCAAGGATTGATTACTTGTTTAATTAGTTGAAGGGAGAAATAGTGTTGTTGAAGATAGATCTGAGATCGGGATAGCATCAAGTATGCATTAAGGAAGAGGACATCTAAAAGACTACTTTCCGAACCATGTATTAGCATTATGAGTTTGTTGTAGTTCCATTTGGTTTGACTAATGCTCCAACTACTTTTATGTATTTGATGAGTAGTGTATTGTGTCCTTGCCTATACATTTCTTTTATTTTATTCATTGATGATATATTGGTATATTATAAAAATGAGGAAGAACATGCTGCACATTTAGTAGTAGTATTGAGATTGTTGAGAGAGCATCATTTGTATTCTAAGCTCAGTAAAATTAATTTCTTTGAGATAAAGGTACATTACTTGGGGCACGTGATCTCCAAGGAAGGAATAGCAGTGGATCCGGAGAAGATAAGGGCTATCATGGAATGGGCAGATCCTAGGAATGTGGATAAGGTAAAATGATTCATGGGGTTAGCAAGTTACTACAAGAGTTTCATCATGAACTTCTCTCTTATTTCTTATCCTATTACATCATTGCAAAGGAAAGGTAATAAATTTGAATGGACAAAGGAATGTGCAACAAGTTTTGAACAATTAAATAAATTGTTGGCAAATGCTCCAATGTTAAAGATTGTAGATTTGAACAAAGAATTTGTGGTATGTACATATGCATGCGAAAGAGGACTTGGAGGAGTCCTTATGCAGGAAGGATAGGTAGTATGTTCTGAATCAAGGAAATTGAATGAGAATGAGTAGAATTATCAGACATGTGATCTTGAGTTGGAAGCAATCATCCATGCTTTGAAGATGTGGAGGCACTATCTTCTTGGTAGGTGATTCATCTTGATGAGTGATTACAGTGGATTGAGGTATCTATTTGACCAACCAAATTTGAATGTCAGACAATCTATATGGTTGGCCATGATCAGTGAGTTTGACTTCTAGATCAAGTACATTAAAGGTAAAGAGAACAGGGTTGCAGATGCTCTTAGTAGGCTGATACAGGTAAATCACATACCAACTATGAGTTATTATGGGACAGATTTACAAGAACGTATCTTGCAGGAATGCCAGCAGGATAACAGGTACAGAGAGCTTATGCATAAGTTATAGAAGAGCATAGGTACAGGTACAGGTACTGGTATGCAAGATGTATACTATCATCTCACAATAGATGGCTTGGTTAGGTTTAGGGACATGATATATTTATTCGAAAATAGTGAGCTCAAGAAGTTTACCTTGACATAATTTCATGCTAAGTCATATTTAGGTCACTTGGGATATCAATAGACATTGACAGTAGTGAAGAAGTTCTACTAATGTCCGAACTTGAAGAAAGAGGTGGCAGAGTTTGTGGCTAGATGCTTGTATTTTCAACACGTGAAAGTAGAGTGTAAGCATCTAGGTGGATTACTTCAGCTTATTCCAATTCCAGAGTGTAAGCGGGAGGTCATTTCCATGGACTTCATTAAAGGGTTGTTGAGGAAATCTAGGCCTCATCATTCTATCATGGTTGTTGTGGATAAGTTGATTAAGGTAGTGCACTTCCTTCAAGTGAAGTCTACATATTCAGCTAATTATGTAGCATAAGTATTCATCATAGATACAGTGAGGTTGCATGGTGTACCAAAGAATATCATATCATACAAGGATGCCAAGTTCACTTATAGGTTCTAGAAAGAGTTATTTGTAGGTTTGGGTACATATTTGGCCTTTAGCACAACTTAAAATATGTAGACAGATGGATAGACAGAGAGGGTCAATAGGATATTGGAGGACATGTTGAGGATTTATGCCATGCATTAGCAATGAAAGTGGGAAGAGTGTCTTCCACTGGTTGAGTTTTTTTACAACAATGGGTATCAGGAATCTTTGAGGATGAGTCTGCTTGAGGCATTTTATAGGTAGAGTTGTAATACTCCCATCAGTTGGAGTGATCCATTGAACAAGGTGTTGATTGGACTGGAAATGTTGGAAAAAATGGAACAGGAAATGCAGGTAATCAAGAAGATTCTAAAGGCAACACAGATAGACAGAATAGATATGCATATCAGAATAGGTTGTTTAAGGAGTTTTAGGTTGGGGAACACATGTACTTGTGTATCAAGTGCAAGAAGAGATCCTTGAGTATTGGATCATGTGCCAAGTTGGCAACTCGATTTTGTGTACTTCTTAGGATTCTTAAGAGGATTGGACTAGAAGCCTATCGACTTGCACTACCTACGACAATGAAAGTCCATGATGTTTTCCATGTGTAATTGCTTCAGAAGTATGTTAAATATTTTTATCATGTAATTGACTGGTATGCATTGCAGGTGGAGCCATAAGGATAATTCCAGCCAAAACCTCATTGAATTTTGTAGAGAAAGATTCTCATGCTCTCAAACCAAGAAAACAAGCAGGTTAAAGTGCAATAGAAGCACTTTTGGCCTAATGAAGCTACATGGGAGATGGAAAATCAGATGCCGGCCATGTATCCTTCTCTATTCGTTGGTTGAGTGAATGTTTTTGGTATATTTTTTGGTATGATGTTTTAGTATATGTACATATATATATGAATGTAAATTTCACCATGGGCTATGTTATAAATCTCCAATAAGTAGTATGGATGTCATGTCATTATGGTTGTCATGTTTGTTTGTTTTTAGCAAGATGACCATTATAAATATTGCAACGAGCTAAGTTATAAATCTCCATGGGAGATATGTTTTTCTTTTCAGAAGTCTTGGTGGTTGTAGCTGTTATTGAACACTGAAGATGATGTTCCCACAATGAGGAGGGTTCTATAACAACCCTAGTGAAAATTCCATGTAATAAAGTTAATAAAGGAAAAATAATCCCTATGGTCATGGGACATGCATTGCAAGCTGAATATTGGGAAAAAACATAGTGATGAGGATCACTTGTGATTAAGTAATGGCTAAGGAAATCGAAAAACGAAAATGCAAAAGCTTTGGAAAGGCATGAAGCACTAACTGGCATTTTAGTTATAAAAATAATGGAAGTTAGGAGAAAATGAAGGTGAAATGTCACAAGTTGCATGTGAGGAGGAAATTGAAGGAAAATAATGGAAAATTGAAGAAAATAGAGGCCTCATTAATAAAACTACTTATGAGGATCAATTTGTAACCTTTTGTTAGTTCAGTTTCGGAGCACTCTCTCTTCTCTCTATATCATACTCTTGGACACTTAGATTTTTCTTGGAGCACTCTTGGAGGAGTTTGGCATTCTTGGATTTTTTGAGCAAGAAGGAAAAGGAAGAGTAGGAAAGTGCAAGAGGACATCAGGATCAACAATTATAGTGGGTTTTTCTTGCAGGTATTGAGATGGATGTATGATTTCCTTGTTAGTTTTGACATGCATGGCATATTCATGTGATTTATTGGCTATGATCTATCATTGGCATGGAGGAATTCCTAGATTGATGGTGGATTGATTATCCTTTGGATTTCCTAGATAACCATGGTGTTGTGGACTTCTTTCCTTATGTTTTATGGTTGGTTCTCATGTTCCTTTGGTTTTGGGTTGAGTTACTAGTTTGTGGAAGCCTTGGTTGGACAAATGCTCTGGAAGCCCTTTAAGAACTTAGGTTCAGTTATTAGTCCTAGAAGCCCTTAGTGGGTTGAGTTACTAGTCCTAGAATCTCTAGTTGGATAAACACTCTGGAATCCCGACGACAGTGGTCGGTTGAGTTACTAGTCTTGGAAGCCCTAGTTGAAACAAACACTCTAGAGCCCTAGACAACTTGGGTAGAGACCAATCTAGTGATGGTTAGTGATGTCCGACCATGAGATGGAATCACTGGTTGAGGGTTGAGGTGGTTTGGCCTCTGAAATCCCTGGTTTGGTTTTATTATATGTGTTCCATGAGCTCCCACATTCATGCTTGGAATATGGCACTAAGGTGACTAGCAAAAAGAGAGATTTGGTTCAGCCTAGTCTATGGTCAGGTGGTTCGCGGAAGTCCCAGACCTGGTTGCACTTTGCATATGTTAATAAAATATTATTTTCTCTTGTATTTTATGGGTAAATATACTTTTTTATATGTGGTATTTATGGCTGAAATATCCTTGTTATTTATGTTGTTTATATGATGATTATGAGCATGTTTTATGACAATAATGATGTATGGCTCTCATCATGTTTTGATTTGTAAATGAATGAATAGTGAATATATGACCTAATAGATGATAATGTAGCTAATGTGATAAGGCATCAATGCTTCTTAGCTATTATTAGATAAGTATGAGACCCCTATGCTAAGAATGCATATTTGTGACATGTTTGACGAAAACCATGTCATAGATAGTAGGGGTCCAATCAAGTCCAAATTCAAGTATTTGAATTTATATCATTGTTTCTATGTTACTTTTCATTTATGGAAGCTCCATGGAGTTATGGGTAGTGGCCTAAGACCTAGCCCTGAAAAAGTGGCACAAAATTTGGGGTCGCTAGGTCTGAACTAGCTGAAAAAGACATGAGTTTGCATGCCCTTGATGTGAGAGCGACTGGAGGGCTCCAGTCACATGCATGCCCATTTCATGGGAGCAACTAAATCTCCAGGGCAGTGAAGTGTCAAGTTGTCTCAGGGTTTGATTACCTGGAAGGGTTGGTTGTCTCCTGTAGGCTTTGTGACATGTGGAGAAGGTCAAATTGGTTGTGTTGTGTCGGTTCCACTTCCTTAATTATACATGGGGAGTTGAATCAGAATGAAGCAACCTATAGTCAAATGTTTACCCCAAGAGATCGATTAACTTGGGTAAAAGTGGGAGGAGGGTGTTACAGATTGAGATACATAGATCCATGGATGATCATGATTATGTAGAACATATGGTTAGTTATGATTTATGGATGATACATGATTTGTATGTTTACATATTTCTAATCTTGTACTGATCAGATGTGGTAAGGTACCTAGTCATTTTCCAACAAGGATGCTTAAATCATAAATGAATGTGGAAATCATTTCTTCAAAATCAAAATGATTGTGGAAGTCATGCACAATTCTTGGTAAAATGTAATTATGTTAATTACGAAATTCATTTGATTCCTTTGATCTATGATATTTTTATGTGTGCAGGTCTTGTAGCAAGGCATTACCAATGAACCACCAAATGGGTATAAGCTCATAATCAACACCATAAGGTGAAGCGCAGAGTTTCAAAGCATAGTAGATGACAAGGAATGGAAATTAGAGCATGGAGTCCTAAATCCAGGAAAGATAAAGACATGGAGTCTTGGATCTTATGGTGTGGAGTCCTTAATATTTAAAATATAAGGATGTGGAATCTTGGATATTTAGAGTAGATCGGGCGCAGATTCCTCAATCTACGAAGGCATGGAGATGAATTTAATAGGGGTGTAGAATCCCTATTCTTTGGAAGAAAATACCACTCATGGGTGTTGAAAATTGGTAGCTCGTGGATGAATTTCCTTAAATAAAATCTCATTTCCAACAATATTGGAGTGACTTTCTAAAAATAAAATAAAATTTCTAGGAGTTCAAGAATGACTTTCAAAAAATAGTAAATCACCTTACATAAATTGGTAATCAAGTGTAGTTGAAGGAAAATCACTTAACTTATCATTAATCAATCCCAATAGTTAAATTTTGACTTAATAATCAATATTATTATTATTATCTTTTATGAGACTACGATATCATTATTAAAAGGGAATTACAAGTCACCTTCATCACCTCAATCACTTCACACTTCCTTCCTTAATTACTCTCATGGATATATGTAAGTCTCTCCCTCTCTTAATGATACACTACGTTCTCTCGTACACACTCATCAAATAGTGGCATATTCCTCTTACGCTCTCTTTAATACATATGTTACACTCTCCTTAACTAAGGCATGCATACCTCTCCTTAATGGCATGAGTTACACTCCTCTAAATGGAATATGTTACTCTTCCTCAAGGCATGCATATTATTCCTCCTTTATGACAAAAATTGGTTGCTCCTCCTATATATGTGTCTCATGTCTTCTCACTTGGGGGGAGGTGCATTTTGATGCCAACAGTGGGAGAGACTTGAGGAATATTGTGAGAGGGAGAGACCTTGAGAGTAGCCAAATGTTGTCGAAATGAATCTAAAATTCTTAAACTAAATTACTAAGTAGCTCTAACTAGTGGAGTTGAACATGAGTGGTATTGAGAGGAAGTGAAAATTATCTTCCTTATTTTGCCTTGTATATCTCTAACTGATGTATTTTGGTACTACTTGTGAGTTTTTACAGCTTGGGGGATCCAAGGGGGGGAGTTCTTCTTGAATATGGTTAGGAGGAAAAACGGATGGTTCACAATGAGTTGGTAAGGATATTGGAGCTGGAGCATACTCATTTTTTTGGAGTTGTATATATATACACTATCAGGTATGTTCATAAGTATTCTTGAAATTTTAATTTATTATTTTAAAGTGCTATAGAAATTTCAATTTATTGGAGATTGCTACTTGTAAATATTTATGAGATATTTAGAGAGGTATTTCAAAGCTAACAAAAAATGGATGGTAGCTCTAGTTGAGAATTTATATGCAAGGGATTAAAACAAGAATGTGTTGCCAAAGTATTCAAATTCAGTTTATAATGAAATTTTGTCCATAATAGGTCATATATATTATCTAAATTCAATTTATATGTTTGATATCATTTTATTGTGCCCTTTTAGAAGTTCATTACATGGTTTTTACTCGCTGTAAATTGAATTGTTGGTTGAAACTTAGATGTGTAGATGTTGCACACTAAATGTTTGAAGTAATTCCTCAACAGATGTACTTCATTTTAGGTAAGATTTATTTTTTTGTATAGTTATGTTGCAAACTAATTGACAAAAAAATTTAATGACTGAAGCATTTAGGGCTACCATGAGTCTGTAAAATTATAACAGTGGTTGCAATAAGTTTGTCAATTTATGTCAAGGGAAGTAGCTTTGTAGGTTGTACAATGTTCAATTAAGTATAGGTATCAAGAACTCATATGGTGGTTTGTAAATTTGATGAAAAGATCATATTAGCATAAATATGGGTTTTCTTTCTCTATGTATAGTTGTAGAAAAAGTTTGCATACTAAGTGTTTGAAAAAAGTGGTAAATGAGATAGTAGGCATCTTTCTTTTTTGTTGTTTTAAAGAATCACATCTCTGGGCATTTTTATTCTAATTCCACTCAACATCAGGGGTTATCCATACCATATGACCATGTAACCCCCACTTTGATTCCAAAAAACATGTTTTCAGACTCTGATTTTACAATCTGGTCAATTTTACAGAATTTTTGTTGCTTTGTATGGACCGACTGTTGTTGGTTTTACAAAAACATTACCATCTATGATATAAAAACTTAATTATATTGAGGATTCCAATATGATTCATGCTCTTGAAATTGTTTTTAATGTCCCAATGGTTGATACTTAGACAGTTCAACATTTTGATGACAAATTATTTCATGTATGCTAATTGTTTGTCAAAAATCCCCAATGGTTGTAGCTTACATGGTTGCATGCTATTTGTAAAATTTCCCCAATATCTATAAGTCTTTTGTGTCCCTAAAGTGTTTGTAGAAATGCATCATTGAATATGGTTGGCATCTTTACTTGTGTGTTAAGTTCCATTTGAGGATTATTGGCATTATTGTGAGATTATGTAATAATATACTCGTTAATAATCACTGAAGACTTGATGGATTAACTATAATATTTATAATAATTTGTTAAGAGTGAAGCAGGGACAAACATTTTGAGCAAGGGTTCATTTGAAAACATTGTATAATTTTTATAATAAATTGGAAGTTTGCATTACCATCCAGGAATGTCATTTCATACTTTACCAATGATTAACTTGACCTAAAGTATCTCAAGGGTGAGGGTTTAAGGTAGTGGTTCCTAGTAAATTAAAAAAAAAAATAGCTTGCATATCTATATATATATATAATCCTATTTTGAGTTTTTCTATGCAATGGAACTTTTACTTCCTTATGGTTTGTTGTTTGGTAAGGTGGGACCTTAAGGCATCTTGATGTGCATCTTACACTATATTTATGGACAAGATATTAATCTCATCCTCAACCTATTGATATACCTAGTAACATTTTCAACATACTCGTCAATATGACCAAATCTAATGTTTAAATTATTAAATTATTCAGTATATTCCTTTACTATCATAGACCTCTCCCTACGATTATGTAATTTCTTGAAAATATTTAACTGGTATTCTTTTTGGCATGAACTTATCTTTGAATTTAGTAACCGTTATGTCCCACCTATCAATTTTGGACTTGCCTTTCCTATTTTTATCTACTTGTACTTCATGCCATCATAGAGTTGCATGAACTTTCAACCTTTTCATTGCATGCTTTATTTTTCTCTTTATCCACATGTTCATAATCAAAATATTTTTTTGTGGCAATAATTCAGTCCATCATCTCCTCAACATTTAAATTAACATCATACATAGTTACCTTACTCTGGAGATCACTCTCATCCTCCTCCAATGTATTGTCTCCTTCACTTCCTTCTTTGTTAAAATATTCTTTTTCTTTCTCATTGTCATTACCTCTTCTTTGAATAGTTTCCATTGCCTCCAATCTCACTTGGATGTGCCTCATTTCTTCTGATAGCACTACATTTTCTACATACATCCATTACCCTATTCATACTCCTCTCTATCATTGTTTCATTATTTTATTTCTTCAAGAGCACACCTACTATGAGACCAAATTTTATGATGGAATTGGACTAATGCACCCTCTTCAAATCACCTACTTAACCTATTTCTCCATCATTACAATGGAATTTTGGTGGAATGCTAAAATTTCCATTTCCCACATTATTGAGAGATTAACATTATAACCCACACAAAAACCAACATTTATTTTGCCTTAGTACCTAGTTGCTAAACATATTTTAATGCAAAAAACTAAAGGACATGACCCATTGCCAGTGTATATCAGATATTGGAAAGCCAAAGTTTATTTCATACAATGATTTTTGTATAATTTCGGTATGGACCACCACGAGGTCAACACTTTGTATATTAGTCACAACTCATCATAGAATATTCAAACAATTCTCTTATTGGAAGATCTAATAATAAAACATTGATATATATTGGCTCCAGTAGACCAAATTTTTGCTAACAAGAATAAGCATGTCACCTCACTCTGCTTAATTAACGATAATACACATTGAATCTCAGAACTTCAACAAAACACATAACAAAAAAGTTCCCCGCAAGTAACAAGATTTCGGGGTGAAACCTTTCTTTAGAACCTTGATATCGGAGGTTCAAGTATATTTTCGTAAGCTTGGCATATCGCAACTCCGTGAAACCAATAACAAAGAAATTATTTCCAAATAACTAGGACTTGATATGGGACCTCGTCACTTTTTATTTGGGTTCCAATAATATATATGGAACTTCATGGCAATATCTCCATCACTCAAGCATGTCAATTAACATAAGTGCACAAGAAACTGGTAAATTATGATTTTCATTTTTTTTTTTTAAGGCTTTCTAATATATCACCAATTTTTATACTTGAAACTTTTAACACATGAATAATTTCTTCGACAGTTTTAAAGCCAAAGATCAAAACCTTTTCCTAAAATATTTACATTGAATCAAATAGCTTTCCAAAAATATGAAAATAAACCATTTAACAATATAAAGTCAACTTATTGCAAGCACACCATTCATCCAGCAACCAGGAAGTACAAAGGGAAAACATTGAAGCTCATATTACTGATTAAATAGAGAATTATTACAAATTTGAAATTCACTTCTATAGGGTCTGCATGGAATTTTTCTTCCTTTGATATCTCCACACACACTTTCTCTCTCTTATCTCTCTTTCTAATATGAATACAATGAAATATCCATACATAAAATATTCTCATACTAACACATTTAAAATTGTCCTAAATTATCTAACAATCTCCTAATTTAGACAGTTTGTTCTATTATATGGAAAACTAATTGGTATGCATCAAAACCTCCAACCATAGAGATTCCTAGAACTATTACAACTTAGAAAGCACTAAATATTGCATTTGAAATAAAAATTTGAGGGAACCCATGTCCTCCAATAAATGGAATTTTGAGGAAACTAACTTTCTCTAGCAAATGAAATTTTGAGGAAACCAACTTCCTCTAGTAAGTCATGATTTCAATTGGTAAGATGCTCCTACACCAATCCATCACATTCACATGCCATGAATTCTATCTCCAAGCTCTTAGAGTTCCTTCTTTTTCCACCCATGATTTCTCTCCACTAAATTGAGGATACTATAACTATAAAATCTCTCTCTATTTCTCTAGCATAATGACTCCTAAAATCTAAATTCTCCCTATCTCCCAATCCGTCCTCTTCTTATCGGAATTTAGAATAACTCTGAGATAGGATTCATGGCATGTAAATTAGGTGGATACAAGTGCAATATATGATTTATGGCATGTGAGCTAAGCAAATAGAACTCATGCACAAGTTCCATGAATTACGATCTTTTGGTAACCTATTATGGGATTTTTCTCTATTATGAAATTTTTGCCATAGTTCCATGCTTAATTGTGAACTTTTTCCAACTCACTATGAATCTTGTTCTCAATTATGGAACATTATTATTTAATAAATATGAAATTGTGACAAAATAATTATTTCCTTGTGGAATAATTTATGGTAATTTTGCCCAACTATGTCATTTTGGCATCATAACATCTAATAACATCCTAAAAATCCCTATGCTGAAAAATTCAAGTATAAGAACCTTCATAAATTCTAAGTGAATTTCTTCTTCATCTTTTGAACACTCTAAACTCTTCTCCTTATTAGGTCCATCATGAACCTTTTGTTCATTTTCTATTATCTTTCTTGGCCTCAAGCAAATGTAGAACCATTTTCTTCTTCTCATCCTTTTATCACTACACCACTATGGAAGAACACCTGACTTCTTTGAAAATAACATTCTTACTATTAAAAAAGATTCCAACCATATGATCCCAAAGCTAGCACTAATTGACACCAATGCCACAATTGATGAAAATATATTTCATAACCTCATTATCCAATTTTCATTTCTTCTCTTTAAGCACATGGGTATATTCCTCACAACAAACAATATGAAAATGCTAAAGTGAGGGATTCTTGCATATCGAGACCTCCATAGGGGATTTATCCCAAGAACTTATGCGGAGACCTATTAATCCAAAAACATGTGATAGCAATAATTTATACCCAAAACTTCTTCTCTAATCTAGCTCAATTAAGCTTATTCCTAACTCTCCCCATCAATGTTCTATTCACCCTTTCTAAAACTCCATTATGTTGGGGGCATATGGGGCTTCCTTATGTCTTTCAAAGGAATTATGCTTATAAAAAATTTCAACCTCTAGAGAATGAAACTCATTTCCATTATCATTTCGTGACAATATAAACATCCTACCAGTTTTATTTTCCAAGAAATATTTACACTCCTAAAAATAACTCTAAAGCTCATATTTAGTTCTAAGAGAACATACCCATGTATTTATAGAATAATCATCAATAAATGACACATAATACAAAGACATAGAACTTTAAGTAACTTTAATTGGATCAAATATATTAGAATGAAATAAATTTCTACTAACCTAGGAGATTTGAAAGAACTAGAAAAAAATTGAACATGGTTTTTCTTTCCATATATAGAATTCTCACAAAAATAAGACTCAAGTGCACAATCATTTAATCCCTCCATGAGATAATTTTTTTAGGGTATGTTTTCTCTTCTCCCTTATATGGCCTAATCTATGGTGCCATAGCACTATCTTATATATATATAACTTTTTTCTAAAGAAATGAAACATTTAGGCACCTAGAAGGAATGATTTTCATAAGCATAGATATGTTCTAGTTGTGAAAGTGTATATCCTATAGATCTCTCTATTGAAAAAAATGAAGAACTATAAAAATAAATGGTGCATGCATAAATCTAGAAGAAAGTGGCCTTATTAACCCCCTAATTGAGCACAATAACTCCTCAACCAATCTTACACCCATTGTTGAAGAAAACAACCCATGCACACTCACATAATTAAGTTTTCTTACTAATAGTAGGTTCCATGCCAAACCTAAAATGGGAAAAACTCCACTTATCCCCTTCACTCTGCCATCAAGGAATTTGACAAAGAGTCTAACGTGACCATTTTTCCTAAGAGTAGAGTCATATTTGATGTATACTGTCCCACCATCTAATTTCACATACATTGAAAACCAATGTTGATAGGAATTCATGTGGAAGGAAGGTCTAGAATCTATCAACAATGTACTTTTCCCAGGATAGGTTGCTAAAAATGCAACAAAGTCATCTCCACCGTCTTAGTAAAAAGAATCATACTCATCATTGAAATAATGTTTTCCTTCTAATTCATCTTTCTCTCTTTCTTGTAGTGTCTTTGAAATACTTGACCTTTCCAGTGTTCCAAAAATTTTAACATGGACTTTCCAAGAGACTTATCTCTCCCATGGGATTTAGATATACCCTTATTTATCTTGTTTATTTTCTCCATTGATCATTCATAACAATTAAGGCCTCATTGGTGCATCCATAAGCTTTTCACCTCACCTCTTCTAAGAGAAAATAAGTCATAGCCTTATCAAGCACCAATGTCTTTGTAGTGGTTTCAATAGCCATTACTATGTCATCCCATAATTTAGAAAAAAAAATTAAAATGAACATACCGTGATTCTCCCCATTCACCTTCATTCTAATTAAGATCATTTGGTTCACAATAATATTAAATGTGTTTAGGTGCACTTCTCAAGATGCACAACCTTTTTTGTGCAATTTTTTTTGTTAATGAGGGAACAACCATTTTGTGGTTTTTTTTTTTTATTAATGAGGGATTCAACATGGTATAAATCCCCAACTTTTTCTAGAGAGTTGCTACATTTTTTCCCTTCAAGAATATTCAATAATACTAAAATAGACAAATAACTTGATAAGGATTCTCTTTGACACCAACCACTTGTCATATTTCACACTAGTGCATTTGGTTTCAGATAGTATGACTAATATATCTTGATCTATTAGAAGATCCTCCATCATGGGCTTCCATAACTCAAAGTTAGTTCCATTAAAATTCCTCCTTTCCAATCTATATGTGCTTGACACTTCTCAGCAACAAAATTTTCTTCTACACAAGCTCCCACTCAAATTAATATTAGATTAGAAAAAACTTATCCCTAACATGTTGGATATGAGGTGATCAGGCTTTGATATGAAATGACAAGAAGTAGAGGTGCATATTATGCTTCCTGGAATAACCAATAAAAAAGGAAGGTTCGGAAAATTTAAACAAATAGTTGTTAATGATAAATAAAAAGTAAATTAAAGGAGTAGTAATTAATTACACAACAATTTCCTTGGCTCTCTCGAGATATATACCCCATAATCTAAATTATTCTAGATATATTATTACACAACTGAATTCCCTATATATCTCAACATTTATTACATGCTACTGCTCAATGATTATTACCTACTCTATTATAAAATTGCAAGATCTATGATACTTGCTATGATTAGAAAATTTCAAATTACAAGATGTATGAAAACTTAGAAATTATGGAAGACAAATTATTGGAATATGAGTTGCATCTTACTAGTGTCACAATTACTCATGCAAGATACTACTCCACTCACACTTACAATCACCAAGCTAGCAATCAAGTATATATATAGGATTACAATCTAGTTTAGCATAATCTTAGAATATAGGATCTAAAAACTAACAAGGACTAGTTATAACATTCAGTCCCAACATAACTCTAACAACGCATAACAAGATCTAATAATCAAATATTCTAGAGTTCTCCATTATTCTAACACCCCCACTTAATGGAGAAATGTGTTTTCTACGAAACCTAATTGAATTTTACATACTTCAAAAATTTATTTTCTATGAGGCTTTATAAAGAAGTAAATCACATTTTCATTGGCATTACAATAAAGTAAATCAATTTCCTCAGACTATGTTTTTCTCTGAAAAAATGATAGTGCGTCTCAAAGTGTTTTGATATTGCATGGTATATAATATTTTTGGTTAGTTTGATGGATCTTTGATTATCACATTTGATAATTATTTCCATTTTTTGTACTTCTCCCACATCTTCAAGAAATCGTGTCAACCAAACTGTTTCACGTGTGGCACTTAAAAAATCTTTGTACTCAACTTCAATTAATGACAAGGAAAAAATCAGTTGTTTTTTTTTGTTCCATGCCACAACCACGGATCCAAGGCTGAATGCATATCCTAAGGTTTATCTCTTTTCATCAAGATTTTCATCCCAATTTCAATCAGAATAGCCTTCCAACTCAACATCAAATCATCAATATATTTAATATCAAAGTTAATAGTTCATTTTAGATATCGAAGGATTCTCTTTGTTGCTTTCCAATGGCTTTCAAGAGCTTGGCCATGAACTGACTTAGGATACTAGTTGAATATGTTATGTTTTGTATGGTTGTAGTGAGATAGTTGTCCTATCATTACCATAGAGTTTGAAAGTATGTTATAAAGGTATTGGCACTCCCATATGTTGATCCATTTTGAACCTTTTGAATAGCTCTCTTGTATATTTACTTTGTGTAGCCATTATCTAAACAACTGCTCTCCATATTTCATAACCTAATAAATAATGGAATTCCCAAGGTTTTTCATTTCAAAAACCTATGACAATTGTATTTAACTTCATCAATTAACTTAAAAGAATTTCCTATTATAATAAAATCTTCAACATACAAGGAAATCATAATAGAATGCCCCTTCTAATCTGACTTGATATACAGGTTAGGGTCACTTCAATATTCACATACCAAGACCTTGGTGCATATTTTAATCTATATAAAGCTTTATTTAATTTGCAACCAAGGTGTTCTTGACCCTCCTTTTTGAATCCTTCTAAATGAACAAGGTATACTTATTCCTTTAGTTCACTATTCATAAAAGTAGATTTAACATCCATTTTACATAGTTTCCATTTATGTTTTGTAGTTAATGCAATTATTAATCTAATTATGCTTATATTAGATACAGGTACAAATTTTTCTTCATAATAAATTCCCTCTTTCTATGTGTAACCTTTTGCAACCAACCATTGGCTTTATATCTATACTTCCATCAACATTAAATTTGGGTTTCAAAAACCATTTGGATCCCATGTGTACTTTCTTTTTAGCCAATTATTTTAATTTCCAAGTATCATTTTTCGTTATGGACTTATATTCTTCCTTCATTGCATCTCTCCATTCTTTATGTTAATTCGTTTGTTTGAATTTCAAAGGTTCTATGACATTAATTACTTTAGTCATTAAGGAACAATCTTTAAATCTTACTAGTGGTTGAGTTTACCGTGATGACCTCCTTGGTGCTTCACTACTTTCTTCTCTTCTCCTACTTTGTTGTGAATCATATCTTCCTCTTGATGTGCTATGGTTGTTAGGGGTGTTTATGTCACTATATTCTTTCTCTTCTTTTTGTTCTTTCTTATCATCTACTTCCTTTTTACATCATCATAATCATAAGGAATATGTCATGCATCACACATATCCTCCTTATGGCCTTCAATGCATGTTCATGAAATAGCACATTTATGCTTGCAAAAACTTACATATCAAACAACTTATATGCTTTATGATCAGAACCATAACCTATGAAAATACACTTGATAGCTTTTTCACTAAGTTTTCTCCTATCTTCTTTTGGAACATGAGAAAATTATTTGCTTCAAAATATTCGTAAATGGCTTACTATTGATTTATAACCATAAAGAGATTCAAAATGAGTCTTATGATCTAAACTTTTTGTTGGAATTCTATTTTTCAAATAAACAACAATGCTAACAACTTCAACTTAGAAGGCATTTGTAAGGATTTTACCTTTTAACATGCCTCATGCAAATTTAATAGGGTTGTTTTATTCCTTCAACTACTCCATTCTACTTTGGAGTATGTGGTATTGTGTATTTCTATACAATTTCATGGAATTTGCAATACTTCATAAATTCAGTTGAAGTATATTATGCCCATTGATCTGATTGGAGGATCTTGATATATTTTATGGTTTTCTTCTCAACCAGCTTTCTGAAATCTTTAAAGTCTCCAATTGCATCACTTTTTTTTCTCATGAAGTACCCCATGTATATTTTCTATAGTCATCAATAAAGAAATAATATGCTCCACCTAATGACATTGTCTACATAGGACCACAAACATCTGTATGTGCAAGTTCAATAATATCCCTTCTTCTTCTATATGTATGAGTAGGGAAATATTCCCTATGCATATTTGCTAATGCACACCCTTCATGTGAAAAAAATCATTCTTAAGCATTGGAAGTCCTTATAACATTCCTTGTTTTTACAATAGTAACAAATCATGATAATTAATGCGGTCATACCTTTGGTTCCAAAAAATGTTTGTTGTCATGGTTGTGAATGCCAATGCGACTTTTTCTTGTCACATTAAGATTATATAAACCTCCAATTCTAACTCATGTTACAATGACCTTGAAAAGATCCTACATATCTTTCACCACACAATGTGAATTTGCAAATTCTACTTTCAATCTTCGATCTGTTATGGTAGAAACTAAGTTTATTTTCTTCTTAATACTAGGCACATACATTACATTGTGAAATTGTTTAACACAACCATTTGGTAATGTCACAAATGAATTACCATACCCTTCAATTTGGTGTAACCAATCATCCCCAAGATATGTATTTGCACCATTATAGTTCCATGAAAGTTCTCAAACTAGAGCTTATTACATGACATATGGATGGAGACTACAAAATCAACAAACCATGTATTTGAATCATGTATTTCAAGATACAGTGCATCCTCTTAAATAAATAGCCGAAGATTTGAATTCATCATTCATTATTTCTCCTCTATCAATAAAATGACCAGTGTTCCTTTTTCTTCTATGTTTGGACTCATGATACTTCCTTTTCATGCAATCACTAGAATAATGTCAAAACTTGTCATAGAAATGACATTTAACTCTAACATCAATATTTGTAGATGTCATACCTTGTTTTTTCTTTGAAAATGGTAGCTTTCCATGTGGTGGCTTTCCTCCTTTATTAGCTTCCGTAGGCTTCTCTTTGGAAGATTCTTTCCCTTTTTCCATCAACACCAAATCAAAGCTTTGAGGTCTAACGTTCTTTCACCTTTCTTCCTCCTGCATGAGTATACCTACCAACTCATAAAAAATGGGAGCCTTCTCCCTTGTTGCAAGACTTGTGATGAAAATTCGATACTCATCTAGCATTCCATTTAAGGTTATAGTGACTAGGGTAGTATTGGATACCGTTTCACATATATCTCCAAGTTTATCTTTAATGTCTTTAATTCTTGAAATGAAATTATTGATGCTTTCATTTTCTTCCATTTTAATAGAAAGCATCTTTCTCTTCTTAGACAGGGGTTGATTTTTATTCTTCTACTCATACAATTCTTGATTGTTGTCCACATCTTGTTATATGTCTTGCAATCTCATATATGAGGTATAATGTTGTTTTTTACAAATATTCTAAACATCACTTTTGCCTTTGTCTTTCACCTCTCCCAATCTTGAATTGATAAAGTTGTAGCTTCGATAACGACCTCTAGCTTCACATTGTCACCACTTCCTATTGACCAAGCATTTTATCCTTCCATCAACGTCTTCCTTTTAAACTTTCAATTCACATAATTGTTTCCGTCCATCTTGGTTGATTCATTTAGATATGATTATGCTTGAGGATTATCCTTTTGGAAACAAATGTTTCTCCAACTTCAAATCAATCAATAGTTTTTAGGCTCACAATAATTCACATTTAAGAAACAATGATTGGCTATTTTAAAACAAGTAAAAAACTAATTAGAAAAAAATATATTTTAAGTAGATAATGTGTTGTCACACCGCATTCACATAATTTTGTAGCAGTTGATCATTTTGTACCAAACTTATACAACAACTCCACACTTTTCTTCTTAGCTTGGTGTTGTATTTCCAATCACACAATCAACCAACAAGGGCCCATGTCTATGTTCCCTAACACAATACCACATAAAATGTTGGACTTGACTTAATAGGGATCACTTCGGGATAGATAACCTCGGTCAAAGCCTTCTAATCCAACTTTAGCATTATCTGGATCTCTATTAGATTTGTTAAGAGTATGCAATGCTAATTTCCATATCCGCTATCGTCAGAGGAATGATTTTAAACAGGGATTAACCGCAAATGTATTATCACATTCTTGAATGAAAAAAAAAATATCTGAAGAACATCACAAACATCCTACATCTAATCAACAACTCAACAACTAATGAAAGGATCGTCGATTTGCAATTAAAAAATGAATTTCACATAAACAAAGAAACTAACATTGAATTGTTAATATAAAGTAATACATAAGTCATTTACACATACCATAAATGCCTTTTAGATAATCACCAAGCCTTGAATCTTCAGTTCCCTAATAAAAATATAAAAGATTCCTCTTTGGATTTTTTGTGTCCTTTTCAACCTCCTCTCTGCCCAATTTTTGCAATTTGGTTTCCTTACTTGGATTTCCAATTGCTACTATTTGGTTCTTCAATTTTTTGGCTCTAATTGTTGTAATTTGGTTCTACCCTAGCTCCTCCTAAAAGGAACCCTCTCTGCCATTGCAAAGAAGATATCTCGACACAAGATTTAGTGCATGGAACTTCAGCATGGATTCTTGCAGCCATGACTTGTTAGATTTCAATGCAGGGTACCAACGTTTACGCCTTTAACCCTCATCTTCCAACCCTAGTTTGCAACATCGGTCGATTCCTCTCAAACCAGCTCGAACTCAACCACTCAATAGATGCATATACACCACTCCACATGGATTTATCACACAGTCACACCCCAGATAGTCCACAAGGCTCTGTCACTGAGCCACACCATAGGGCTTCATGCCCTTCCAATCAGGCATTGATACCAACTCACTAGTTTCAATCCCACTTCTTCACCCCTGTGAGCATCACCCGATGCAATGAGTGCTAAGTGAACTATTAAAAAATCATGAGAAATTAGTCAGTTACGACTACCTCTCATGGAAATGGTCATACATGAATGACTTACTTAACGCAGTTGAATCCCAAAAATGATATCTAATATAATGCACTGCGTAAACCCCCATACTTAAATTCAAAAAGAGTCAAGGGATCTCTACTTGAATGGTTCATGAGGCACAATACTTGCTAAGGTTTTGCAAATGGGGTAGCAAGCTAAGTGGGCTTGATTGTGGGGAAAAACTCCACAGTTAAGCACGCTTGAGCCAGAGGAGTTCTGGGATAGGTGACCTCCTGGGAAGTCCTGGTTACCGGGTGCAAGCCCCGGAAGTGATGATTGATGCTATGTGATTCGTTTTCCACATTTCACTAGTTTCAATCCCACTTCTTCACCCCTGTGAGCATCACCCGATGCAATGAGTGCTAAGTGAACTATTCAAAAATCATGAGAAATTAGTCAGTTACGACTACCTCTCATGGAAATGGTCATACATGAATGACTTACTTAACGCAGTTGAATCCCAAAAATGATATCTAATATAATGCACTGCGTAAACCCCCATACTTAAATTCAAAAAGAGTCAAGGGATCTCTACTTGAATGGTTCATGAGGCACAATACTTGCTAAGGTTTTGCAAATGGGGTAGCAAGCTAAGTGGGCTTGATTGTGGGGAAAAACTCCACAGTTAAGCGCGCTTGAGCCAGAGGAGTTCTGGGATGGGTGACCTCCTGGGAAGTCCTGGTTACCGGGTGCAAGCCCCGGAAGTGATGATTGATGCTATGTGATTCGTTTTCCACATTTCACTAGTTTCAATCCCACTTCTTCACCCCTGTGAGCATCACCCGATGCAATGAGTGCTAAGTGAACTATTCAAAAATGCGTTAAATCCCAAAAATGATATCTAGAAAACAAATTATTGAAAATCATGAGAGTTACGACTACCTCTCATGGAAATGGTCATACATGAATGACTTACTTAACGCAGTTGAATCCCAAAAATGATATCTAGAAAACAAATTATTGGAAAATGAGTTGCACTTTACTAGTAAGACAATCACTTATGTAGGAAATTGCTCCACTCACACTTATATTTACTAAGCCAACAATAAAGTACATATGTTGATTACAATCTAGTTGAATAAAATCTTAAAATATAAGATTTGAAAACTTAAAAGGACAAATTAAGACACTTGAAACAAAACTCTCAAAAAACATAACAAATTCTAATAAAAAATTGTGAATTATAACAGGACACATTTATATAAATATTAACTTTAAAATCCATAATTTATATTAAAATCATTTTCTATTAATTATTATAATTTTAGAAAATTTAAAAATATTTTAAAAAATAATCTAAAATTAAATAGGTAAAAATGATATATATACATATATAAAAGAAGAAAGAGAAAAAGAAAAAAAAGTAAATGTTAAAATGAAAACTGAGTTGCTACCTTTTTGCATATTCCCGGAATATTCCCGTGAGTTTAAGTCGATTGCAGATTCCCGGAATATTCCGGGATCCTACGTACATTAAGAATCACCTAAGACAAACATTAACATTTAGACTTCCTTCCCATAATGGCCAAGAGATCTACACTGCGTATAGGTTAATCTGTTATTTTCTCCGAAACTCATAACTATATATATTTTTAGAGGCTCTATCACAAATTTGATCATAGTCCAACATCACGTCTAACATCTACACGCAAGCCACTGAATAAGTTTTGCTCTTCTTAAAATACGACCAGAATTGCCACTACGTGGCTAAACACAAGTCCTTGAATATATGATTTCATCTTTGGTACTGTATTAATGCAATCCCGTTATTTGAAATTACGATGTATCGTTGATTTTTCAGCTTACACGTAGCAAGAACATGGCCTTGAAACGAAATTAATTTAGGAGATGACTAATAATTAAGACGCAATGATTATATAAACCACATAGATAATAACATGTAGGGAGGATTTCACCGTCTCAACAACCAAAGAATGATCTCTTCACGGACTTTGTACGCCATGAAAAGGGTCATGGCAACCTACAACCAGCTCTACCGAGCATCCTTGATGCATCCCAACACGTTTTGAGTTTTCGTTTAATGTCAGGGCAGTGAGTCAGTGAAGCGGCCATTTAATTTAAGGCAAAGTTTTGAATGAAAATAATGAAAATTCTGGTATGATTTTGATAATTTTTGAATTTTTGGTTGCAGCAGTAAAATTTTAGGATTTTGGCTATCAAGTAGTTTTAGATAGTGTAGAATTTATTTCCACTCTAAAAAACTATTCTTACATAATCAAAGTTAATTTTTTTAGAAAATAAACCAATCATGATTAGAAATTGTTATCAAAAGAAATTGTTACCCTAATAAACAACACCTTTAATTTAAAATTGATTTATTAACCCTACAAAATTGCAATCTACACAAGAATACTAGATTCCATTGCCTAAGATTATATTCTTTATTGCTTAAGTTTATGTTGTTCATTTTCATGGCCTGAATGCAATTAGGTATAGAAAAAATCTAAAATTTAATATGGAAAAAATTCAAAAGTATATTTCTTTTAACTATTTAAATATATTAATTTTTCAATATTGGTAAAAATTGAAATCTAAAAATTATACTTATGACAAATTTCACAAATTTCTTAAACACTTCAAAAATTTCTTAAAAATTGTTTATTGCAAATAAAATTATATACACACTTATAGTTTTACATTTAAAATATTTTTTTGGAAATTTTTATATTCATTCATATAACTAACTATTTTCTAAATTAAATAATTTAATATTTAATAAACTAAATTTCTATACAAATAATATATTACACCACCATAGAAATTCAAATTTCTTATTAAAAAAAATCAACTTAAAAAAATCATAAAATTTTATATTTTAATTAAATTTAATAAATATCTCTCAATTTATTTACACATTATTAATGTATATTAAATTTAATAAATATCTCTCAACATATTTACACATTATTAATGTATACATTACCAATAACACATACATCAATACTTTCCTTTACCAACTTAATTTTCTATTAACTAACTTCTTTATATATCATAAAGACATACATCCAAAGCCATAAGTTACTTTCCTTTACCAACTTAATTTTCTGTTAACTAACTTTTGTATATATCATAAAGACATACATCCAAAGCCATAAGTTAATATATATTAACATGAATTTCAATAAAAAAAACTCCTCCAAAATTTCATTGAAATATGCATTGTTTTCTTGTGTGATCTAGTCCTGCACAGACCTTCGAATCCACGCTATAGCTTTTCCTATACATCCTAAGCCATATGTTAATATATATTAACATGAATTTCATTAAAAACTTGCGTCTAAAATTTCATTGAAATGTGCATGGTTTCATGGAAATGTGCGTAATTCACTTTGTATTATCTAGTTCTGCACTAACAATCGAATTTCTTAATTTTTTTTATCAATACCGTTGAATTTAATTAGAAGTATATGGGATATAAATTTTGGTAAAGTCAAAAATTAATTTTGGTAAACAAATAACTTTTTTTTGGAAAATAATAAAAATTTTAATTTGAGTTTGAAAAAATTGGGTATTCTTTTTAGAAAATAATAAAAATTCTAGTATGATTTTAAGAAAATCTAACCTAATTTTAAAATTTTAAACACCTTTTAAGAATTTTAAACACCCTTTAAATTCTTAATAGCGTTAAATCTATTTCAACTCTAAAATAATATTTAAACACTCATTCAAATTTCTTTTGAAATTATAACCTTATTAAACAAGATATCATTTCCCATGAATACTTATTTACTAATTAGTGAACTAGTGAACTGTAAAAAAGAATTAAACTACTGGCAGATCCAAACAAATGCACTTCTTAATGAATATCTATTCAAACAAACACTGAACATCTATTCACTAATTACTGAACCTGAATTTGGTTAGATTTTTGGCAATATTTTGAGGTTTGCCTATCAAATCTGTATTTCAAAAGCTTACTCTGGAAATTTTACTTTGTTTCAAACAGGTCCAAATGCATTGAAAAATAAATAAAAAATCAAATTGAATAGAAAATTTAAGAACTCTTCCTTCTCTGAACAAGAGAGGAAAGAATAGTACGTGAATACACTTGTGGAAAAATAAAGTTTGTCCTTTAAAAAATCCAGTGAGAGTACAGATACACACAACAAACCAGTGAAAGCACACCCAACAACTAGTGAGACCACACCCACCCGGTCCCGGGACTAGAGCGATGGCAAAGCCGCGCGTGGACCTGCCAACTGACAGACTTGCGAGTGCGTCAAAAAATGACTGAGACAAACCTAAAACATAGGCAGGAGATTGTTCCCAACTATTCCTTCAATGCAATAAAATGGGGTTGTATGGTTTCATTTTTGTGTCAGGTACAACAGAGGTCCTATCTGTCGTCATTTTCATAATTAGATCAATCTAATGAATCCAAACTATGCTGCTGCTCGGTACCTTGTCTTTGTAGCTGGCCAATGTTCTTGATCTTTGTCATTAAAGCTCACAGATGGGTTCAACCACTGAAATCCTGTGCTCGGCCGAAGCCTTAACAATGCCCGGAGTAAGCCCATTTCTGCCATTAATGTCTTTATTGCATATTGCTAATCTCGTTTTTATTGCTAACTCTGATCCGTTGATTTTGTCACAAACAATACATTTCATCACAGGTTCAGGTGATTGTTCTGAATGCTAATATGTGTTGCCCACAGTGCCGTGACAGGGTCTCCAAAGTGCTCTCCAAAATGGGCAGTATGTTAATTCTTCATCAAATAATAAATGAAAAAAATCGTTAATTGTGCTGCCTTTTTATACATAATCAGTCCCTTGTGATTCTATGGGGACTCTTCATCCTTTTTTGTCATTTTCTGAAGTTTTCTTGTGGCATGATGATGGGCAGATTTGTTGGACTATGTGGTGGACGTGAGGCAAAAGAAGGTAACGGTGAGGGGGCGTGTGGATCACAAGAAAAGAATGCGACCAACTAGCTTAGTTAGCAACGAGAAGAGGAGAAAAGTCATCGAATTTGACAGCCTGAGAAGTGAAGGACAGTCTACTTGTTTGCTACAGCCTTGCAGCTCAAAACTGAAATCAATAAATAATCTCATCCAATGGGCGGGCTGTTTTGGCTGTTTTCGTTGTGCATGGTCTTAGAAGCTTCTAGCTCTCTTTAATTTCTGGAAATGTTATATGGTTGTAGTGTAAGAAGATACCAGCAATATGAAAGCTAGTCCCGTAGATATTATTAATGTTTTTGAAAATTTTAGTGTAGCAGGGTACTAGCAATATGAAATTAAGTTCCATTATCAATTCTGGCTTTTGGTTTTGATGTTTGGAATCGATTTGCAGTCATTCCAACTGTGTTCAAAGAAGTGTCATATGCTGGTAGTGTAGGATGATACAAGTAATATGAAAGCAAGTCCCATAGATATTATTAATGTTAAAAATGTTTTTGAAAATTTTAGGGTAAGAGGGTACCAGCAATATGAAATTAAGTTCTGTTGCCAACTCTGGCCTTTGGTTTTGATGTTTGGAATTGATTTGCAGCCGTTCCACCTGTGCTCAAATCTCTCAAGGTGTCACCCATATGCCCGTAATGTAGGAAGATACAAGAAATATGAAAGCAAGTCCCATGCCAACCCTGGCAAGAAATATGAAAGCAAGTCCCATGCCAACCCTGGCCTCTGAGTTTTGGTGTTTGTAATATGAAAGAAAGTCTCATGCCAGCTCTGGCCTCTGGTGTTTTGGTGTTTGGAATTGATGTGTAGGAAGATACAAGCAATATTAAAGCAAGTCCCATGCCAACTCTGGCCTCTGGAGTTTTGGTGTTTGGAATTGATGTGTAGGAAGATACAAGCAATATGAAAGGAAGTCTCATGCCAACTTGGCCTCTTGAGTTTTGGTGTTTGGAATTGATTTGTAGTAGTCCCATTGGTGTTGGAGTTTTGGTATTTGGAATTGATTTGTAGTAGTCTCACCCGTGTTCAAATCTCTGGAGTTTGGAATTGATTTGTAGTAGTCCCACTCTCTGGAATTTGGAATTGATTTGCCACGGGTATTCAAATCTCTGAAGACATCATCACCCATAAGCCTGTAGCATAGGAGGCTACAAGCAATATAAAAACATGTCTCATCACTAACTCTGGGCTCTGAAAGACCTCGTAATAATTTTAGTGTTTGAAATAAATTTACAATACATAAATAAATAATTTTTAAATATAAATTTTTTGGAAAATTTTCTAAATTATTAAAAAATATCTAATTCATTCCAATTGAATCCAGAGAAGAGACCTGCGTGTTTGTGTTTCTTCCTTCTCTCGAAACCCCGAAAATCTGTGAGATCCGAATTTCACAATATGAATGTGTTTGGTTTGGCTGAACAAATACTGGATTAATTTGGTGAGTCAACGTTTAACGTAATTCTAAATTTTCAACGGGGACTGCAATGACTTGTTTTTAAATTTTCTACGCTAACATGTCCATATCATCTCTGAAATCGCACAACATAGGAAGTGGCTAATTCTCAACTAAATTTAGCTCTCAACTTTATAATTACGTAATAGAAAGCGAGGATATTAAATATACGATGGCCACTGCTAACTTAACTTGCTTAGTGGAGACATCACGTATTAATTCCACCATGAAAATGACTTATCGCTTTTGATATCATTCCATTTAAATGGGATATACATTACAAGTGGATGATCTTTGAAATTTATTGAGTTTAATAAACACTACGTTGATCACAATTTAATATTTTATTTATTTATTTTAAAATTTGAGGAGAGGTAAATTAACCGTTTATATCATATTGAGAAAATATATTGGTTTTTAAAATTGTTTTACGTGAGTGGAGGATAATACAAAGTAGTAGTATTATAAAAAAAGTCAGCTTATTTGAAATAGAAAGTTTGGAATTAATATATTGGTTTTTAAAATTGTTTTACTTGGGTGGAAGATAATCCAAAGCATTAGCATTATAAAAAAAGTCAATTTATTTCAAATAGAAAGTTTGGAATTAATATATTAGTTTTTAAAATTGTTTTACTGGGATTGAGGATAATCCAAAATAGTATTATTATTAAAAAAAAGTTAAAAAAAAGTCAATTTCTATGAAATAGAAAGTTTGGAATTAGGATAATATTTTATAATATAGAATTGTATTTAATAAATTATTAGTTTTTATTATAAAAATAAAGCAGGTGATATGATTAAAGTTAATTAAGAATTTTTTTGTTAAATAAGAAATTATTTCTTGAAATGGATAAAAATATTTAATTATGCATAATTTTATTTGTTTATGTATCAATTTTAGATGTATACCTATTTATAAAAATGTATTTTTATTTCAAAAAATGACAGAGGTATATGTAAATGGGTACACCTTTCTCTTTTTCTCTCAACATACACATCTTATGTCATTCCATGGCTTTAACGAGAACTTTGTGTCTCCTCCCATAACTCCAATCATGAGGATGTCACTCTAGTAAAAGCATAATTTCTAGCAACATCAACAAATTATTTAGCAATGTAATCAACTTCATCAAGAGCACATTTAGATGGTATCTATTATAACTACATAACCATAAGATTTGAAGCTCAACAAGACCATGTCTCAACCACCCTTTGAATTATGTTGGGAACCTAAATTGTTCTTTCCACACTTTTTTAGCACCTTTGATGGCAATCAAGTTTAGGCTTGGATACAATCATTCCCTTCATATTTCTAGCATTAGACCATACTACTAGAAAGAGACAAAATCAACTTGGTAACCTTTCATTTGTAAGGATAACTTGTCAAATGGTGGGATTAGGTCAAACATAAGGGTGGAAATGAAAACTCCCTTTACATAGAACACAATGTAGAAATGGCTAGCTTTTTTGTATTACACTTCAAGAGTGTTTCTATCAAGAAAGCTATGAAGAGAGCTTTTGGATGTGTTAATTACAACTAGTTGGCTTTCCACTTAGACATTTTCATTATAGATTGAATCTTCTACAAACTCTAGGTGCAACTCCTTGTTTCATAACTAAAATAGGTACTAATAATTAAATCTTATTTTGGTTTACTTCCTACTCTTTGTCATGAAGTTTCTTTGGTGCATAACTCTTTCCTTTCATTATCTTTTCAATGTGCTTTATCTCATAACAAGCTATGGAAATGCTCATACCCTTTCATTCTATCTTGTGGTTCCAATCTCCACAATTGACTTATCCCATATGTTATGCCTTATCCTATGGTTACAACCTCCCCATGCTCCCCAATTGGTCATTATTGTAGATTCCATAAATAATCTTCATATAGAATTACAAAGTGCCATGCTTCACATGTCTAGCCTTTCCATATTATCTCACTCTCTTTACTCAAAATCACCACATAAAGGGTCATCTCACTAAAGTCATTATAGACAACAATGACTACCAAAAAAAAATTGTCTCTATAGCCCATGTTAAATTCGTGTCTTTGTTGGTAAGTCGTCATCCTTGTCCCCACCATCTTAACTAGTTGAGTGAGGTTATTCAATATTTTTTTGTGACCCAAAAATTGAATATCGCATTTTCCATTGGTCCTCACTTTTTAGGAATTATCCTATGTGATGTTACTCCACTAGATTGCAAAAACTTACCACAAGGAATACCTTACTAGCATGAGCACTCTACCATGTTATTTCTGCACCAACACATACACCCTCACTAAGGATGGATAACACTTCTACTTCTAATAATGTGTTGGTTCCTCTCTAAAAAATTTATCTAGTAATGATGTTATAAGTTAAGTTGTCCTTGTTTACATCTATGTATTATCTAGGAAACTAAGCCTTTATATGCCCTATATCATTGCAACATATCCTCTTTTAATATCTATATATTTATATTGATCCTGACACTTTTCCATCCCGACGACATATTGAGAATATCATCAACGTTGTATTGATTACCCCCTTTCCCAATACCTAGTCCTATAATTCTACCTCTAATAAGAAAACTATGAATAACAACCAAATTCAAGAACTGCTAGAAGACAAGAATATTTTCCATAATTCCTCACCCTATGGATTTCTTTTATTTATTATCCCCAAGAAGGAAACCCATGAACGATGGTCAATTATTAATGTAAATCTCTAAACAAGGTGACTACCAAGAACATATGTCCATTGCCTCATATCAGGGATTTATTATAACATTTGCAAGCTTCTTGTTAATTTTCAAATTTAGGTCTTATTTTAGGATAGAATAAAGTTAGAATGAAGGAAAATGATGAGTGAAGACAACATTCAAGAAAAAAATTCATCTTTATGAGTGGGTTAGTTATGCCTTTGGTCTCACCAATAACTCCATCACTTTTATGAGATTCATTAATCACTTGCTATATCCACATCTTGGATGTTTCTTGTCACTATTATCTAGATGATAAACTAAAATTCAACAAGACCCGGAATCTCAATTTTCATCTAAGTGCTAGATATATTACATGAAAATCAGTTATAGGTCAAACTCAAAAAATATGTGTTTGGCAAAAAAATTGTTTCTTTCTTGGGAATTTTAATTTTTGCACAAGGAATTCAACAAATCCTTCATAATGGCAAGACCCTCTTATACTAGCTATTACCCCACATTATGGTTGATCTTAGGTGTTTTCTAGGAAGTGTCAATTTTTATTAAAAAAACATTTTCGGGTGAAAGCATGGAGTTGGGTTAAGCTCGATCAAGCTTTAAATCTTGGCTCGATCGAGCCTAAACCTCCATCAAGCCTTAAAGCTGGAAAATTTAAAATTTATGTAAATATCAATAATGATATGCAAACTTTAAAATTTTAGCTACTTGATAGTTAAAAATAATAATAATAATAATAATTAATTACATTTGAATAGGTGATTAACATTGGTGTGGATTAATTTCTCATTTCATTTCTAGGGTTTTTTTGTATAGATTTAAAAATGATTCTATCTCACTTGCAATTGAAATTGTAATATTCTTATATTTATAATTTGGTAACTTAAAAATTAGTTTTTAATATGATTTAAATTGTCAGTGTTATAATTTAAATAAGAATTTATTATAAATATAATTTAAATAATGAATCGATTAAACATAAGAAAATTTATCAATTTGATTTAATAAATATTATAATTTTTTACATGAATAAATGTAATAATTAATGTAGTTGTAATAGTTGTCACTTATAATTAATATAGTTGTAATGGATGCAATGATATCTGCACTTTTAAATATCTCTCAACTTGTAAGATGTGATTGTACTCAATTTTGTCCTCACAAGTGCAAAGTATATATAGAATTTTTTACTCCTAACTGAGGTTTGCAATATATATTTTAAAATAATAAAAACATAAGGAAATCATAGATTTAAAATATTATTTGACTAATTTAAATTTGAGTAATCTAGATTTAAATGTGCTTATGAAATTATTTTTAAAATAATAATATTAGAAAATTTAGTTTAGTTTGGTTTGTTGTTGTTTTTATTTATTTATTATAATTAGATTTATTTTTAATTTTTATTATTATATTTAAATCTAATTATATTTTGAATTTAATGTAAAATCTAATTATATTAAATTCAAAATATAATTAGATTTTGAATTTTTATTGAAAATTTTTACATTAAAAAAAGGTTATAAAATGATTAAGTATAAAAATATGTTATATTTAAAATCAAAACAATAAACAAATTATTATTTTTAAGAATTTCAAAATTGAAATATATATATATATATATATATATATATATATTATAATTATTTTCTTCATAAAATAAAATAAAATTTGGATTTATAATTAAGGAAAATTAGAGTTTGGAATATATTTGAATATTTATATTTAAAAAAATGTGGAATAAATAAATTTTATGATTCACTTATAGACCAGTATTGAGAGGCTAGTCTTTTTTTTAAGATAATTATGAAATCTTGATAAAGCCTTTAGCTCAATCGAACCTCTGTTTAACCACGATCAAGGGTTTCTTAAACCCTCGATCGAGTTATTTGAAATTTGAATTTCAAATACTCAATTGTTTAGGGCCTAAAAGAGAGAGTTTTAGCTCCTCTTCCACATATTTTTCTGCAACACCATTTTGTAACCTAGTAGACTCCAAGCAAAATTTATCTTTAAGTGGCGGAGTTGATCATGTTGGATTCGCAAAGGAACCCTCTATCCAATGGCATATGAGTTTGACATTTTCAAATTCATATGATATTTTTTATCTAATTTCTTTTAAACATAATTCTTGAAATTTTTTTGAACAGTTTTAAAGAGGTTGAATAAAAAATCAATATCATAAAATATGCAAGAGTTTGAATAAAAAATCAATATCATAAAATATACAAAACACAAAAAATGCAAACAATACCTTTATCTTCGTTTACAAACCCTCTTCAAAAGGGTACTCTTAGTTTTTCAATTTATTTAAATAGTTGAAAAAACCTTACGTGAACACATGTGTCTGCAAAATGCAATTGAAATATTAGTTCACCAACTTCGGAAAATAATAAAAAATATAACTTTGCATTAAAAAAATAATTTTTTGGTATGAAAAACTTAGTTCTCTCCAATATGCTCATATATATATTTTTTTCAAAATTTACACATTTTAGACTAAGTTATGTTATGTTAACACACACATACCTCTTAAGATGTGTGAAAATTTGCAAGGACAATCATTTCATTTAATGGAAATTTGACATATTATATGACACTAAATACTTTTGCAAAAAATATCATTAGGGCAACAACATAATTCTCCACAATTTGTCTTTTTACTCCGAAACAAAATTCACAGTGCTTATATGAATTTTGAGGGCTTCAATTCAATAAAAGAGGAAAAAATTGAAACTTCATCGACAAATTTGGCTCAAAAGTGTAACCCATCTTCATGCTTTCACCCTTCCCATTTTTATAAGTACATACATATACCATCCAATTAGTGTTCCTTTTTATTGGATCTTAGAAATCAAATCCATAATTCCTTTCCTGAAGCATCTCATGTGTTTTACACCCATTCCTTAATTTCTTGACTTATAGCATCACTTTTAGATGAAGTGTGATGCTTTGAATAAGACTATTAGGGTCATTCTCAAATAGGGATGTATTTCATCTAGAACCCTTATTAGTGGCTAAATTGAAGTTCAACATATACTTCAAGGAACTTAATACATTACTTCAGAGTTTAAAATGTTGGAATCATTACTTCTTGGTTAAAGAAACCATGCTCATTGATATTATCAATTCAGAATTTAAGCTTCAAGAAGACCATCACCTCAAATGAGTTTCCTATATCTAGTGGTATTATCTAGTACTAATATAAGGGCGTCACATAATCAAGTATTAGATTTGTTAGGCTTCCCATGTGCTCCAATATTCCAACTTTTCGAAGTTGAGAGAGCCCACTTTCGATGCATAGAAACAATAATGTGAATCATATATAGTGTTGGGTTCAATTTTGTATGCCCCACAACACCCTACTAAGTATACCAGATGTCATTTCTAAACTACATACTCTGGGAGGGCTAGTTTTACCACTATCAACAAATTTGTATACTTGCTACTCGAAGGTATATTTATTGTGAATCAAGGAAACATGTTCATTACTCTAAGGGTGACACTTCCATGCCCAAAATACTCTTACATCTATAGAATTATTTATGTTGTCCTTATATGTCCTAATAGGTTAGTCATGATGTGAGACATTATGCCTTACGTAGCTAGAATAAGCTTGCCAATCACACACTTGGATTCTACCAGTGATTTCCACTTCCTAGATGTCATTCGAAGGATGCTTCTATGGAAATTATTTCAGACTTATCACTAACCCTCCAAAACCATTATTGTGGTTTTGTTGTAGAATTTTTGTTTTTATAGATGACCTTATTCACACCCTATAACAAGAAAATTACCACACAATAGATAGTAGACTTTTCTTGCCACCATGGTTAAACAACTTTTGTCCTTCCTCACACTATCACTTATAGTAGGGATGCATATTTTCTTAGTCATTTCTGGAAAGCGTTTTGTAGATCTTAGAGTACATGAGGCAATTCTCTACTATTTTCCATATACAACCAATTTCTAAACCAAGGTGATCAACTACGTTTTGGTTTAACTACTATAGGTATCCTATTCCAAAAATAATCAATGGAATAAGGAATTACACATGGTGCAACATTGTTATATCAAATAATAGCATTCGACCATGATTTATTATCCTTTTGATGTGTGATATGGGTACCAGTCAATTAACTCCTTTGATTTCCCAACCAATAATCTGGATTTAAATAGGAACACAACAAATTACAGAAATAACCATAAATACAGAGATGTAGAGGAAATAATACTTCATTTCATTACTATAAAATACTAAAATATGCTTACAAATAGAAATGGAAATAAACCAGCTAGGGCGATGGTAGCTTATCTCTTAGAAGAGATGTGGTGGCTACATGCCTCTGAACTTTGTTACAATGAGGCTCGAAGGCCTATTTATTGTTGAGAAACAATGGAAAACCCTAAACATCCAAAAACCTAACCCTAGGAGATGAAACACCAAACTATGGGCTCCGTTTTGGGTAAATTGGTACATCAACTTCTCGGGGTCATAACTTTGGCACACGATCTCCGCTTGACGCGCACAATAGCTCGTTAGAAAGATCTATTCGAGGACTACAACTTTGGGAAGAGAAACATCAATCTATCACCCCATGTTACTCCCATATTTCCAAACAAAAAAACATCGTTTAGGGCCTCAAAAAGGCTCCGAAAGTTCAGGACCGGAAAAACTGCTAAAAATAGTAAAGTGTGCTACAATTAAGGAAACTGAAAAAATGAAAGAGACAGTTGTGGGGGTCCAAGTGGGATAGGTGGGTGGCCACCAACATCCACCTGGATCATTCCTCCCCCCTAGGAAGCAATGGTCCCCATTGCGTTGAGTTCCTCCATCTGTTGAACTTGGTCCCTGGTGAGCTGTTTTGCAACCTCTAATGTGTCCAGTAATGGTGGGAAGCATGATCGAGGGCATTCCACATTGAACACTTGGTGCAAGCGAAGTAATGGGGGAATGTTGTGCTCCAGAGCATTATTCCCCACAACCTTGGTAGTGGTGTAAGGACCATGTCGCTTCTTGTACTTGTCATTTTTCAGAATGGAGCAGTGATATATCAACCCGTTGGGTAGAGGTGCTCTAGGAGTTAGGTCAAATGAATGCTTGACATGACAGTGCAACAATACCCCTGTGGGTGAGGAGAAGATGTTCCTGTGTTCTTTCATGACCATATCCATCTATTGCTACTACTGCGTGGAGGAACCCTTCATGGGGGTCATGGATGTGGCGACGATCTTCCCCTTACTTTAGGAGCAGACCAAACAGAAAATAAATTTCCTAGTCTGTGAGATGATCTTACTACATTTCTTAGCAGAGATCAAAGAGGTGGCGGTAGGTGGGGCTACCTCTGCTATCCTGTATAATGAATTACACAAAGAAATAATGGCAATGCGAGGCCTTGACTCATACACAGCATTTCACCTCCACAAGTATGGTTGGCCTAATAATACATCACAAACATACATAGGTGAAACATCACACAATACCTCGTTTGTGAAGGGCTTGATGCTGTAGGGAAGGCAACACTACTGGTGAACTCAGAGATCTCATCGTTGGTGAAGCCACCCGATACTATACGACTATGGGTGTGGTGTAGTTGGTAGACCCAACCACTTCACGACCTCTACTAAAATGAGGTTCTTTTGGCTCCCGCTATTGAAAATGAATAGTAGCGGCAAACCCTTCACCCACATCTATGAGTGGAAAAGACACTCCCCCTCCTCTAGATCTTCAAGCTCATTCTTCTGGATATTGGCGGTGGCAACAGTGGCACTGGGCTCCTCGTTAATGATCTGCTTCCCTTTGCCATTCCCCTTGTTAGGTTCTGATTCAGGGTCGGAACATGCATCTGATTCTAAAGCCTTTAATTCGGCCACCAACGACTGCTTGGTTTGACACTCACTTTTGTTGTGAGTGGGGCTCTTATGGAACTCACACCACTTTCCTCTTTCCTTCTTCGACTTCATGGTGTTGTTCTTTTCTTGTGGCTTCAACGGGTTTCTTGGGTTGCCCCGTCTTGGATTTATCCTTGGTTATACGATTTGAGGAAGCCTTTACCTTGCTTCGGATTTGCAGATCAAAAGTCTCCCTTCTTCTATTTAAACTTCTACTCGACTTTAATAGCGTATCAGTATGCCATGCCAAGCGAGGACATGTTTAGGAACTCCATCTCCTCTTGGATGTACCTGTGTAGGAAGCCACGGTATTTGAGTACCAAATGTAACTCAGAAGCCTTGATACCTAACTTTGTGCGAATGGTATGAAAAATGTTTGTGAACTCTGGCACATCTTGGTCCCTTCCCTACTGCAACATGGTCCACTTTATGTATTTGTCCTTGTAGCTTTTAACAGGGTAGAACTACTCCTTGATGGCATCCCAGAATGAATTCCAAGTGGGTGCGGCTAAAAATAGTGAGCCCATACTTTCATCCTTCTGCTTGCAGTAGGTTTCCCACTAGTCCTTGACATGGGGGGCTGCCTTGAGAAGAGCGAAAATAATATTTTCTCGACTGGAAAATTCATGAATAGAAAAATACCCTTCTAGTAGATTTAACCATTTATCTATGGCAACTGCATCTATCTGACCCTCAAATATGGGAATGTCAAAGTTAACGTGTAACTTAAAGGGTGTGGCACTTCTAGAGTAGCTGCTAGAAGTAGATGTGTCGCCCTTGGGTAGCCGCTGAAGGATCTGGGCAAAGTTGTCCATCATCGCATTCGTTTGTCACTCGAGGGCCTCTTCGAGCAAGATTTTGATAGGATCTCCTACCTCCTCATCCTTCTTTTCATCCGACATGGGAGGCTGTTGGGATTTGCGAGGTTGGTCTTGCAAAGGTTCGACTAGTTCAAGCCCTAACTCCTTATATGCTAACCTCGTTGGGGACATGCAAAGAAGGACAGAGAAAGAGCAGATCACTCTAATACCACTGATTTGGATTTAAATAGGAACACAACAAATTACAAAAATAGCCATAAATATAGAGATGAAGTGGAAATAATACTTCATTTCATTACTGTAAAATACTGAAATATGCTTACAAACAGAAATGGAAATAAACTAGCTAGGGCGATGGTAGCTTATCTCTGAGAAGAGATGTGGTGGCTACATGCCTCTGAATTGTGTTATAATGAGGCTCGAAGGCCTATTTATTGTTGAGAAACAATGGAAAACCCTAAACATCCAAAAACCTAACCCTAGGAGATGAAACACCAAACTATGGACCCCATTTCGGGTAAATTGGTACATCAACTTCCCGGGTTGTAACTTTGGCACACGATCTCCGTTTGATGTGCACAATAGCTCATTAGAAATATCTATCTGAGGGTCCATGGACCCATGTTTCTCACATATTTCCCAAAAAACGTCGTTTAGGGCCTCAAAATGGCTCCGAAAGTTCAGGACCTGAAAAAATACTAAAAATAGTAAATTGTGCTATAATTAAGGAAACTAAAAAATTGAAAGAGACAGTTGTGGGGGTCCAAGTGGGATAGGTGAGTGGCCACCAGCATCCACCTAGATCAACCACCTTTCTAACTCGCACTTTATAGCATTAGACCAATCTCTAGAATGAGGCTCCCACACTAAATGGTGCAAAGTCTAACTGGGATTTTTCATCAGCGATACCCCCTTGCATGTTGGCAGGATCAAGCACCGTCAACATTTTGGCACTAAAAGGAGTGTAACCACCTTTTTATGGATGATAACTCACCTTATCCTAACAAACAAACTTCTTCACACAGCAGTAATGTTCTGATTTCCACTCCAAATCATACTCCTAAGAGAGAGGAAACTTATCATTGTAGTATGGGACAAGCATTTGAGGTTACTTATGATCAAATCCAGACTATTTGACCCATTACTTTTCAATTTGCGAGAGCTCTTGGTTTACTCCTTATGGCTGCTATTCTACCTCATAATCCTATAAAGAAAGAAACAACTCCCATCAGCATATTAGTTTCTTTGGTGGAATATTTGGTTATTGCAACCCTTGAGAAGTTAGCTAATCCTGTAGAAGTATCAAGTCACCAAGACGAACTTCCACCCATTGAGGAGAATTTGGACAATGAAGGGAAATATTTTCGATTTTTTGACGAGGAACATCCTGATTATAATGCAGATTTTTACAGTGAAGGAGAAGCCTCTTTAGATTTAGAAGAAGAGGAGGAGGAAAGAGAAAAAGACATGGTTGATGCAGACTTGGATTGGATGGCCCAAGGGCCACTCACTCTTTTAGATAATCTTCACAAGATGCCAAAACATCCGGAAAATTTGTTGCCAAAGTTTGATCTTGATAATAAGACCAAAGATGAATACCATCTTGATGATTTATACATGCCTTTATGGATGCTTGAGGTACGTTTTGATGATGTTGCTTATAGAATATTTCCGTACACTTTAGAAGGTAGATATTTGTTATGGTATCATAGTATTTTGGCCAATTAAATCCATAGCTGGAGGGAGTTTAAGAAGTTATTTTTGGAAAACATTGTTGATGATAAAAATCCTACCATTTTATTAAAAGAACTTTGGAACCTGAAAATGGGGGACAAAGAAAGAGTTAAATTTTTTAACTAAAGATTAACTTCTTTGTTGAACAAGTTCCTCGTTGATGTACAACTGCATGATGACATCACTAAGGATTATTACACAACTTCTTTGCCAACCAACATTTATGTGTTTGTCAAAAGTGTTGAAAAGAATACTTTGGCCTTAAAACTTTGTAGAAGCTTTTGCTATTGAAACTGATTTGTGTTCCATTGGATTCATTGAAGACAATGATGATCTCAAAGAATCCAAGGAAGCACGTAAGAAAAACCACGCATCTTTTAACAAAGCTAAAGACAAAGACAATTTCAACATGGAAAGGTTGACCAATTATTTGAAGCTACTCATGAATGAAGTATCAGAGTTAAAGGGAAGGTCAAGTGAGTCATCCATCACTAGTAGCAAGTATTTTAGGCTTCCTTTCTTTAAAAATAACAATAACTCTGAATTGGCCAAATATGCTCAAATTTCTAACATAATTTTCAATGTCGAAAGTTTGGGCATGGATAATTTCTGCACTTTTCACCAAGAAAAACATTCCAAAAAGACGTGTCCACAGTGGAATCACAATATGAACACTATGATGGCTAATCTGGTTGATATTTTGTTAGTGGAAGAACAAACTGAGTAGAATGAAGAAATAGATGAACTTGTCGTGACCGAAAAAATTTCAGGTGCTAGACACTCAGTGAACATGTTTAATGTTATATACAATGTTAATAAGCAGAGTGATGATGAACCATCAGCGAGTGAAGCTCCTCCCAAGAAGTCAACTGGTCATTATAATTTGAGGAGAAAGGGACTTGTTTCTGAGTAGGAACTTAAGAAGAAATTGTTGTATAGAATTCTACCACCTTCCAATCCAGGTCAAAATTCACAAAAAAAGTCTAGAAGTTCTCCTTCTTCCAAGAAAACTTCCACGAAAACCAAGAACAATTCCGCCACTCCTGAATCATAAAATAAAGCTACACCACTTGATATGTCAAGACAACCTATTAAGATGGAAAATATTGATTATAACGATTTTGACGATATGAAAAAAGCTCAGGCCAACATTTCAATCTTTGAGCTCGCAAAGATAATGGGTCAGCAAGAATTGATTATCCAGGCACTCTCATCGCACTCTTCAGCAAGTAAAGAAGTTTTTGCTTCTCAAGTAATGTCCGATAACTCTTAAGATATCATTGAATCTATAGTTAATCTTGTTAAATTGAGTTATACTAGTCTATGCCCTTTGTCTCTTTTAACTTTTGAAATTTTTAATTATAATGTCCATAATTGTTTGGTTGATTCTAGTGCATCCATGAATGTTATGTCATTATTCGTTGCTAAGAAAATTAATGCTAAATAGGATAAAAATTATGTGCATATCATACGATTCAACAAATCATTTGTCCAAGCCATTGGCGAACTTAGCAATGTTATCATTTGTTTGTCATCTAACCATAGAGTTCACCAATGCATAAATATTGTAATTGTGGACATTCTCAAAGCCTACGATTTACTGTTGAGCAGAGATTGGTCCAACAAATTACAAGGGTACTTTTCAACTGACTGGACACATTTATGGCTTCCATACAAGGGAAGAAATAACCATATTCGAGTAGAAAATGAGCCTTATATGAAACATATTGTGACACAACTTGAGGGAAAAAAAGAACCAATGAGCTTTGTAGATGTTATTTTCAGAGTTTTTTTTCTAGCAGTAGACTATGGATGTTATCTAGCACAAACTTCAACCGTCCCACCAGATACACAGTTGGAAATGCTTCCTCGAAATCCATATGGTGCAAATGAATTTTGTACAATAAATGTAAATAGAAGTAGTATAGTATATAGCCCTAATATTGCTAACTTTTGGTTATTGTACTTTGATGGTTTGAAACATGGGAGGGATCTAGAGATGGTTACATTTTAATAGAATTATAATAGAGAAAACATTTGATCTCTTTTCACTTGGAATTTGAGTGAAATAATAACATTGTCGAATACAAGGCACTCATTTTGGGTTTGAAGAAAGCTATTGACCTGAAAGTTGAAGTTCTCAAAGAAATAGGTGACTCTGAAATCATCACACAAAAAGTACAAAATACAATACATTGTGTGTCACCTATCAGGCCAGGAGGTACCTCCTCAAATTGACTATGTTTATTCATTAAGATTGTTCATGGTTATATACATGAGGGAGTGACTTGTGGGTTTAACCTCCCAATGACTCTTCCTTTTCCATTATTTATTATTTACAGTATTTACAAGTGTTCACCCAATCCCCATGATTAGGTGTCAACATTCCCCCCCTTAATCAGAAGGGATGTTGATGAGTCCAAGCATCATTTTGAATCTTTCAAGATTTTCTCTTCCAACTGATTTGGTGAAGATGTTTGCAATCTGCTCATTAGTGGAACAATTGCGTAGATGGATTGTCTTGGCCTCAACATGATGTCAAATCAGATGGTATTTTGTATTGATGTGATTTGTTTCTATCATGGAACTTTGGGTTCTTGGCTAACTTTATTGAAGAGGTGTTGTCAATCATGAGTGGAGTTGAATGTACTTGTCTTACCTGCAAATCTTCCAATATTTTCTTGAGCCACACAATTTATTTTGTTGCCTCAACTGTTGCCACATATTCTGCCTCTGTTGTGGAATCTATTGGAGTTGATTGTTTGTGTGATCTCTAGGAGACAACTCCTAATCCAAGACTCATAGCATAACTAGAAGTTGATACCCGAGTTTATTTGTCTCGATCTAAGCCTGAAGATCTCCATTGCATTGAATACGCTCCTCAAGAAGTGTTCAAAGGTAGCAAGCCATCTCAAGAGAGGCATCAAGGAAGCATGGAATATTCTATTCACTACAAAGAGGGAAGGAACCAAGACAAAGGATGGACTCTTCTTAATACTCACTAGCACATTCCAAGACGAGAATATTTGGGTAATCGATAGTGGTGCATCTAGACACATTACTGGTCATAAAAAAAAAAAAAAATTGAAAACATTATCAAAGGGAAAGCCTTCTTACTCAGTTGAACTTAATGATACTAAGATCTATCATGTAAGAGGAATTAGATCTACATCTATAGAGCTGGAAAATGGAAGCAACATTAATCTCAACAACATCCTATTTGTACCAAGTTTGCATAAGAACTTACTTTCTATTTCAAGTCTAGAAGATAAGGGTGATAGAGTAGCTTTAATTGATGGAAGAGTTGTAGTATGGAGTAAAAACTCAAGGATATAGAATGCTAGAGTAATTGGTATGGATGAAAGAAGGATTTATAGGCTGATATCTCCTCTTGTACAAGCTTTGGTTCACATTGAAATGAGCCCATGTGAACTATGGCATAGAAGGTTTGGCCCTATTCATTTCAAAATCCTTCCAACTCTAAGTTCTATAGTAGAAGGAATCCCTGAATTGAAAGAAGATCATGAAGGAGTATGCAAAGGATGTGCATTGGCTAAGAATATCAAGAGACCATTTCGAAGCAGTGCTTCATGATCAAAATAAATATTGGATCTTATTCATTCCGATGGTTGTGTTCCTATCACTCCAAAATCACTTGGATTTCATCTATATTATTTCACACTTATAAATGATCATTCAAGGAAAACTTGGGTTTACTTGATGAAATCCAAAGATGAATTATTTTGAAATTTCAAGAATTCAAAGTTGAAGTAGAAAACCTTACAATGGAGATATTCATAATGCCCAAAGTCTGGAGATCTCCACCTGTGTATACTTGAGTCCAAAGTCTTGAGCTCCCTTCAATTACTTTAGAACTCTTTTTGCAGCAGAACAATGTCCCTCACAAGGTTTTTCCATAAACCTGGAGAGGATTCCAACAAAAAACGAAATGTTTGGTCTGGTAGTAGTCAGGTAGTTGAGACTTCCTACAAGTTGTCTATACTTTGTTGCATCCTCAAATTCTTTTCCTTTAATGGATGTGAGCTTTAAGTTTTGTTCAATTGGAGTAGTTAGATGATTTCACTCATCCATGCCAAACCTGTTCAATAGATCTCCAATGTACTTCTTTTGAGAAAGGAATATAGACTTTGGATGTTGAGTTACTTCAATGCCAAGATAGTAATGAACATATCCCAAATCAGTCATTTCAAAACCTTTCCTCGATTCCTTCTTTATGGATGAAATGTAGCTCTCATTGCTCCCTGTCATCAAAAGATCATCTACATATACCACAAGATAGACAATTATTTTACCAACTTTCTTGACAAACAAAGTTGCATCATCAAGGTCATAATGTTTGAAGTTGAATTTCAGAAGATGCTAAGTTAACTTTTCATACTAGGCTCGCGGTGCTTGCTTGAGGCCATACAAGGATTTCACAAGTTTGCATACTTTATGTTCATATCCTTTTACAACAAATCCTTTAGGCTAGGACATAAAAACATTCTCTTTTAGACCTCCATTCAAGAAAGCAATTTTTACATCTATTTGATGGACTTTCCAACCGTTCTGAGCTACTAGGGAAAATAGCATCCAGATGGTATCCCTTTTTTATGTGGGGGAAAAAGTTTCCTCATAATCGACCCCTTCCTTCTATGCAAAACCTTTTGCCACAAGCCTAGCTTTGTGCTTGTCAAGTGAGCCATTAGCTTTATACTTGTTCTTGTAGACCCATTTGCAGCCAATTGGTTTGGTTCCCAACGGAGGATCAACCAGCGTCCAAGTGCCATTCTTTATCAAGGCATCATGCTCCTTTTACATTGCTTCTTTTCATTCATCACGAGAAGCAGTTTCTTTGAAGGAAGTTGGTTCAAAATATGTAGACAAATTCAGTTCACAATCATAAGAAACATCTATATCAACAGGTAAATCATAATCATCTACATCACCTTCATTTTTCCTAGTTGAATTTCTTGTTCCTATCTTTCCAACCTCATCGGGAAGAACACTTTCAAGAGTCTTTGTCAGTTTCTTTGGGGGACCATCATGAGATGGTTCAGGCTTCTCAGTTGATTGAGTTGGGACTGAATCAAGATTGATTCTCCCAATTATGTCAATCACGTCACTTAAAGTATCATCAGTGGTTGGATTTTCATGTGGGGGAGAGAGTGCTTCAGGAGAAGATTCCACAGATTGATCCAGTATAGGAATCCCCCCTTCAAGATGTGGAATCTGATTAACAAATTCTTGAAATGATTTTTCATTTCCTAATCTATCCAAGTGATCAAGTTGTCGCTCAACAAAATTGTCAGTTTTAGAAGATTCAATAAAGATTACATCTCTAGATACAACAAACTTTTTATTAACTTCATCATAGAGATGGTATGCTTTGGAGGTATTTGAATACCCTAAGAAGATACACTTATGACTCCTTGCACCAATATTGTTTATATGTACTTTTGGTATGAAGGCATAGCAGGTGGAACCAAAGACCCTGAGATGCTTTACCGAAGGAATGTGGCCATACCACATTTCATAAGGAGTCTTGTTTCTAATAGCATTAGATGGAAACCTATTATTTACATATACAACACATAGAAATGCATCAACCCAAAAGATCAGTTTTACATTCTTGAGAAACATCATGGAACGTACCATATTTAAGAATGTCCTATTCATTCTTCCATCTACTCCATTATGTTGGGGATTATAAGGCACATTTGCTTGATGTTTGATCCCATGTTGGCGAAGATAGTTTTCAATTTCATTTGAAGTGTATTCTTTTCCATTATCAGTGTGAATAGAGCCAATATGAGATTGTGCATCATTTTCAATCCATGTATGAAATTTCTTCAGTGCTTGAAAAGAATCATATTTGTTCTTCAATAAAAAAACCCAACCCATTCTGGTGTAGTCATCAATAAATGTCATCATATATTTATTTCCATTTGTAGAAGGAACAACATTGGACTGCATAAATATGAACGAATGATTTCAATTTTTCTATGTTCTCTGGAATGTGAATCATGAAAAGACTGTTTGATATGCTTTCCTAGAATGCAAGCATCACATTTCTTAAGTTTCCTAGGAATTGTAGGCAAACCAATAACACCACTTTTCTTCCACAAGCGAAGGCTGTCATAGTTCAAATGTCCAAATCTAGCATACCATAATAGACTTGATGGGAATGTACCTTCATCATAATGGGAATTATATGAGAAATTTTGTGCACAAGTAGACGTACCTTGCAACTTGAGAAGACTTTCTTCTTCTATCCCCATCCAGACAAGTGAGTGGTCTGATTCTTTTCTCACCTCAACCTTACCATCAAACATATGAATGGAGTGTCCTTGCTAGCAGGTGTGGACCAAGGACAACAAGTTTCTCCTCAGTTGTGGGAGATACAAAGCATCATGGAGAATAAAGTCTAGAAGACTAGGAAATTTGAGTCTGATTGTGTCAAGCTCTTATGGCTTGAGTTTTGACTTGTCTGAAAAGTATACTGCTCCATCAACATTGTCAGTATATCTTCAAAAAAATATCTTCTAAAAGTAATGTGGCAAGTTTCTCTTGAATCAAGCAACCAATCATTTTTCGAAGAAGCAAGTGAAGCATTAAACAAGTCTTCGTTTACTCCAATATTAAAATGTGCCACAACATAGTGAGAGGATTCAGGTTCTTTACCTCTCTCTTTGTCGTTGGTTTTACCTTTGGGTTGATTTATTTCCTGCTCAATTCTGTCCCAAGGAAACTTGCATGTGGATGCATCATGTGATCCACCTCTATTGCAACGTATGCAATGCAAATCAGACTTTTCTCCTTGAGAGTGTCTACCCCCCCTACCTCTGAAATTTCTTCCTCCGCTTCCTCTTTGACCACCTCTTCCTCTGGAGGAATATTGAGCAAGATTCTTCTCTCTATGTGCAAGACACACAGCTTCTTCAAAAAACTGGGGAGCTATCTTCTTCCCAAAATCTTTCTCTCTCTCTCTCTTAGGTCCTTATGCTACTAGTGTGACCCCTTATTGTTATTAGTACAACCCCCTTATTATATTGTTGTGCCCATGTAGTCCCCATATTGTTATTATTGTGCCCCATAGAAGCCCACTATTGTTATTATTGTGCCCTTACATTATTATTGTTATGTCAGCTCTGATTGTATTATGAACCCTTAGACTCCTATATATAGAAAGGAGGTCTTGTCATTTGTATCATCCTAGAATTATTAATTTGTGTAATGTAAAGGAGGTTTCCCCCTCAAAGAGGCTTATTTCTAAGGCATTGACCTATCTTTTCTATCCATTTGTGAGCTGGTTTCATAACATTTCATATCAGAGCTTTGGATTCTAGGGTTTTTGCTGCTCCAAACAGGTCATCGTGGCATTTTCATTGTAACTATTTTTCTACGATGTTTCAGAAGATAAAAAAAAACCCGCTTGAGCCAAGATCTCACTGAAGCTCACATCCGAATTTCAGATCTTTTCTTACTATATTTTCGGCGATATGATCTGAGGAAGTTAGGGTTTTTGCAAGCTCCATAATTTAATCTAAAAGAGGTCATCGTGGAAGTTTCTCTATAACGTGTTCGCTATGAAGTTTCAGAAGCTAAAAATAAAACCCATTTGTGAGGAAAGCGGTTTGAACATCAGGTCTGAATTTCAGATCTTGTATCACTATATTTTCGGATATATGATCTGAGGAAGTTAGGGTGTTTTCAGACTCCGAAATTACATCTTAAACAAGTGACCTTGGGAAAATCATCATAACTTTCTCTCTGAGCATCCGATTGAAATTTTGTAAGAAGTTACAGAAAGAGGACGGACTGTAGTTTCCTATTTATATCTTTCAGATTTGAAGGTCAAAAAAGTGACACGTGGCACTTAATACAAGTTAGCTCTTCTGAAAAGGTATATAATCAGGTCATCTTGGGATATTGTGCATAACTCTTTCTTGGAGAATCCAATTTCGATCAGACTGGTGGCATTGGAAAGAGGATGCAGAGGGATACTGCAGATCACGAATTTAGAACTGGAAAATTTGAAATTACAGAGTTATAGTCGTTTCAATATCAATATCCTAAAATCAAGAAAAGGCAATATGAGGAAGTTTGATGGCAAGGATCCGGTAAATTAGATACTACAGATGGAGCAATATTTTGATCTACATGAGGTGAAACTATTACAAAATGTATGTATTGCATCTTTATATTTAGAATCGGATCAATTTTTATGGTATAAAGGGTTGTTCTCTCATAAAGCACTTGTGACTTGGTCAATTTTCACAGAAGAAATGATAGCACATTATGAGGATACAAAGAGTAACACCTTCTTTAGCCAATTGATAAATCTCAAACAAAAGGGTTCAATGGTAGAGCACATTGAGGATTTCAAAAAATTGAATATAAGGGTAAATGATATTCCAGAGAAGAAAAGGATTGATGTCTTCATAGGGACTTTAAAGGATAACATTCAACATGAGGTTCATCTTTGGTAACCTAATTCATTGGAGAAGGCATTCAGGTTGGAAAGAAAAATTGAAAGCGGAATTATGGAAACAAGGAATCCTACCACTCACAACTATAAATATGGAAGTGTTTTTTCTTCTAGCCTTCCACAACCTACAAGGTTTACACGACAAAAATTGGAAGAAAAAAGAGAAAAAGGACTTTGTTACATTTGTGATAGCAAATACACTAAAGGTCATAAGCATGTTGAGAAGAAATTATTTTACATAGATTGTGAAGAGGAGGAAGAAAAGGATCAAGAAACATCAAAAGAAGAGGATATACACCAGGAACCAACCCTAGAGAAAGAAGAAATGAATCTGAACATATATTGTAAATCATTGGAAAGAATTACCACTCCTCAAACTCTCAAGATAGAAGGACATATCAAGAAGAAAAAGGTTCAAGAAGTGAAACATCACATCAAGAAAGAAGAAATGAATCTGACCATATCTTGTAATGCATTGGCCAAAATTACCACTCCTCAAACTATCAAGATAGAAGGACATATCAACAAGAAAAATGTTCAAGAAGTGAAAGATCACATCGAGCATCAAGAAATGAATCTGACCATGTCTTGTAGTGCATTGGAAGAAATTACCACTCCTCAAACTCTCAAGATAGAAGGACATATCAAGAAGAAAAAGATTCAAGCAGTGAAAGATCACATCGAGCATCAAGAACAAGTTCTCCAACTTTTAAAGGATAATGCCACTTTGGTGCAGAATCGAATGAAACAACAGGAAGATCAACATCGCAGTGAAAAAAGTTTTGATGTAGATGATTGGGTATTTTTACGGCTACATCTCAGGAAAGCTATTTATGAGAAGGAAATGTTGGCAATACTACATGCACTTAAGAAATGGCAAATTTTCTAATGGGAAGACACTTCAAGGTAAAAATGGATCATGATATCCTTAAATAATTTTTAGAACAAATATTATCTTTAGAAGAACAGAAAAAATGTGTCAAAAATATGTTAGGTTATGACTTTGAAATCATCTACAAAAAAGGGAAGAAAAATGTTGTTGCAGATGCACTCTCAAGACAGGATGAGGATGTGGAAGCATTGCTTTGTGCTATTTCTATTATCCAACCAGATTGGATAAACAAAGCAATGGATGAATGGAAGAAGGACGAAGAAGTGTGGCCACTCATTCAAAAGTTGCAGAAGATCCCAGTTTAAACAATATTGTCAGAACTTGATGAGGAAGAAAAAATCATATTGGAGCCTGGAGCAATCACATAAACAAGAACTTGACAACTATGAAATCGATCAATTTCAGAGTATCTCATGAAGTGGAAGAACTTACCTGCTAAAGATTCCACATGGGAGGACAAGAATTTTATACAGAAGCATCAAGAACTACTCAAGCATTGAGGACAACACTTTTTGAAGGAGAGGGGCATGTTAGGTCCTTATACTACTAGTGTAACCCCTTATTGTTATTAGTACAACCCCCTTATTATATTGTTGTGCCCATGTAGTCCCCATATTATTACTATTGTGCCCCATAGAAGCCCACTATTTTTATTATTGTGCCCTTACATTATTATTGTTATGTCAGCTCTGATTGTATTATGAACCCTTAGACTCCTATATATAGAAAGGAGGTATTGTCATTTGTATCATCCTAGAATTATTAATTTGTGTAATGTAAAGGAGGTTGCCCCCTCGAAGAGGCTTATTTCTAAGGCGTTGATCTATCTTTTCTATCCTTTTGTGAGTTGGTTTCATAAAACTCTCAGCAAATTTATTCACAAGGGAGTCAAAGGTAATTTCTTTGAGGTTTCCATTTGCTTGCAATGACTCAAGATAATTTGAATAAGTGGGATAAAGTGCCTTGACAAAAGCTATCAAAGGAATGTTTAGTTCAACATTAGTGACTTTGATATCATGGATAATAGACTTTACTTCTGATGCAAGAGAAAGAGGATCATCATTTTGTAGTTGAAGGCTGAACAATTTAATCATTAGTTGGACAACTTCGAGCGCATAGTGTGATTCATAGGGTTCCTTCAATTTTTGTAAGGCTTCAAAAGAATTCAAAAATGGTGAAATATGGCGACTCACCTCTTCATTTACAGATGTTGTAATCAAGGCATAAGCCTTGCTGTTCTTGTTTTCCCGCATGGTGAATTCCTTGTCTGAGGTAGGCTTTGTTGGTTCATTGTCTCCTTCTCCAACACAAACTCCTTTCCACAACTCATTAAAAAAGAGAGTGTTTTTGATCTTCCACGACCATTCTGGATAGTTCACCTTCCCGGTGATAACCACTTCCACAATAGATATCAATGAATGTATTGTGAAATTTGTGTACTGTAAAAAAACTTTTGCTGGAAAAAAAATGTGCTTTTGATGTAAAAAAAATGCACTATAGTAGCAATATTTTGAATTCTTATGAAAACCAAGAAACAAGCTGCAGTATCTTACAAAACAGGGGCACATAATCATGAAAGAAATTGCAACAAGCCAAAAAGAATTCGTAGGTCAGGTTCTTGTGCACAAAATAATCAAAATATGAATTGTATTTTATATCCCAACCAACACATTAACCAATTTTTACAATATCTCAATGCATATGGTTATTGCAGCAACATTTAGCATTCACCATCAAAACACACACACTACACTCACTAAATTGTCCAACGCACCATTCGCACTCTCCATACAATGCACTGGAAACTTTGTGTAGTGCACAAAACATATGCAAGTCGGACCAATGGATAGGTTGCTCAAGAACTACTTCAATGGTTACCACAGATCGGATTCAATGCACCATTCAACACGGTTCAATGTAGCTCTTAAAAAATTTCAACGCATCATACCATACATATCACGGTCATTCAACGCACTGTGACTGATTAGGTGAGGGAGCAACAATTCCAATGATTCGGTTAGGTGAACCGATACCACCGAGTCGGAGGGATGATAAATCCTTCCTACTAGAGTTGTCTACTGAGTCTAATGAAATCCTTAGAGTACGGTCGACTCCCACTGAGTCTGCTCTCACCTAATATTATGTTTACAGTGTGCAAATTAATTATGGTGACAATACGCACTATATGACCACTCATAAGGGTCGTCGTTGTGACTGCGGCCAATCGATGAACTACGCAGTGCAATTACAGAACCCCAAAATTGAAGATAACAAAAATGGTGCATGAAGCAGTAGGGGAGGTTATGTGAAGGAGATGGTTACATTCCTAATCACTGATAGAAGGTGAGTTCAGGCCTCAGGAGCATGGCAAAGGTGTTAGTTCTGCAAAATTGGAAGAACATAAGTAGGAGGGAGTTACAAGGGTAGAGAGGGAAGCCAAAAATGGAGTTGTCTCTAATACCATGTTAGGCTAGGAGGTAACTCCTCAAATCAACTATGTTTATTCATTAAGATTGTTCATGGTTATATACATGAGGGAGTGACTCTTGGGTTTCACCTCCTGATGACTCTGCCTTTTCCATTATTTATTATTTACATTATTTACAAGTGTTCACCCAATCCCTGTGATTAGGCGTCAACATCACTTAATATCATAAATTATCTACAAGAGGTATGGCATTTGATTTCACAATTCCATGATTTTAATATTATTTATGTTCCTAGAATTCACAATGTTGTTGTTGATACATTGGAAAATGTTGTTTCTAGGTTGTCACCATTAAGGGGTGACTTTTCTATTGAAATTACTAATAGGTCATTTGTTCCTGATAATATTATTAATCTTCCCTTTGTCAATGATGATGAGCAGATACTGGACTTTATGGTGACGCTGATGTATACAAGGATATTTCTATTGATGAAGATGAGCATGAGAAAGCTTTGCAGGATTCAGCTCAAGTAAAGTAAACCCCATTGCCAAGGGTGTGATGTCATTGGAAACATTGTATGACCTACAAAATTGCTTCAAGGGACCAATCAACACAAAGACTCATAGCTCCACTCTATCACACGAACAAGTAAATCTTGGTACAAATGAAGATCTGAATTTTGTGAATCTCAGTACTTATTGTACACCTAAAGAGTGATAAGCCTTTAACCTCCTCTTTAAGCAGTATCAAAATGTTTTCTCATGGACGTACAATGATCTTAAGACTTACGACATGTGAATAATCCAACATGTGATTCCAATTAAGGAAGGGGCCAAGCCTTTTCAGCATAAACTGAGAAAATTTCATCGTACTCTTGAGCCCCTCATTCAGAAAGTGTTACAAAAATTTTTGGTTGCTCGGATCAGTTTTAAAGTTCGTCATTCCACACAGGTCTTCATTCTAGTTCCACTAAGGAAGAAGTCCAAGTAAATATGCTTATGCATTGATTTTCAAAATCTAAATTGTGCCTCAGACAAATAAAATTATCCAATGTCGTAAATGGAACCAATTTTGCAAATAGTATTAGGGTTTGAAATGTTTCCATTGTTGGACAATTTCTCGGGATACAACCAGGTTCTGGTGGCAGAACCTGACAGGTACAAAATTATGTTTAGAACCAAGTGAGGTACATTTTCCTCTAAAATAATTCCTTTTGAACTTGTTAATGGAGAGGATACTTTTCAACACGCTATGGAAATTACATTTCACGATTTAATTGGATAGAGCATTGTAGTTTACTTAGATGATGTGACTATATTTTCGAAAAGGAAATCTGATCACTTGTGTCATCTAAAGAAAATTTTTGAGCGATGTTGCAAATATGGGATATCTCTTAATCCTAAGAAGAGCATTTTTTTAGTGTCCGAGGGAAATCTCTTGGGCCATATTATCGTAAAGAGTGGGATTAAAGTGGACCCTGAATGGGTCAAAAATATCACTCAAGTTCCCTTCCTGGTGAATAAGAAAGCTATGTAGTCTTTCTTAAGGAAAATTAATTTCCTTCGTGAGTTCATCTCATACTACACACAGATAGTCAAACTTCTACAAGAGATGATAAAGAAGGATTCCATCTATAAGTGGGATAAAAGGAAAAAGGATACCTTCGACCTTATTAAGCAAGAAATTGCAAAATCTCCAACACTATACAATCTAAACTTCGGCAAAGATTTCATACTTTACACTTCCACTTTTGATACTTCTCTTGTTTTCATTCTTACACAAAAGGATGATAAAGATAACAAGTGGCCTATATCATTCATGATTTTCGGCTTGAAAGGACCTAAAATAAATTACCCCAACATTGATAAACAAGCTTACGTAGTGTACAAGGTAGTAAAACACTTTAGGCCTTATCTTCTGAAAAATCATGTCATCATCTTTGTGCCTCACCCAACTTTTAGATCATTGTTTTTTCAACGAGAGTTGGGTGAAAGTAGAGTTAACTAGATGACTAGCTTGCAGGAATACGATCTTGAGTTCAATCCATTTCACATGATATAGGGCCATGGTCTATGCTAGCTAGCAGCAAAAGAGGCAAGTTCACTAGAAGATGACTCTTCTAGATGGGAGCAGGAAATGGAAATGTATAACATCGAATAATCTATCCCCACCGACACATCCACCTCTTGGTATGTAGATGTGTGAAAGTATCTTGATAATGCTATTGTTCCCTCTCATTTATTGGTAAGATAGAAAAGGGCTACCAGACTCAAAGCTCTATTATTTGAGTTGGTACACGAAGTGATTTTCAGAAAGCACCACAATGGGGTTCCTCTTATGTGTCTGGAAGTACCTAATTTAGAAAGGGTATTGTCTGACCTCCATGACAGACCAATTGGTGGGAATTTTGTGGGTGACACTATTGTGCACAAGATTATGCAGGTTGGTTTCTATTGGCCTGCAATTTTCAAGGATGCTCATGCTTATGCCTGCAAATTCCTAGTTTGTCATAAATGTGTTGGTCGAGATAAGAATTCAACTACCCCATTGCAGACGGTCACTATAGAAGAACCATTCCAACAATGGGGCCTGAATGTTATTGGTGATATTTTTCCACACTCATCGAAGCAACACCATTATATAATCACTGCTATAGATTATTTCATGCAGTGGACAAAAGAGATTCTTATCAAACAAGTGAATGACTAGGAATTCATCATTTTCCTCAAGAAAAACATAGTTACCAGGTTTGGTGTTCTGACATCACTTGTTTTCGATAATGCAACTTATTTTTCAGCGCTTAAACTTTATGATTTTGCATTATGAGATGGCATTGTATTGAGACATTATGTTGACTATTATCCAAAAGGTAATGGTATTTCTAAGTCAACCAATAAAAACTTATATGTATCATCAAAAAGACCATCTACTTTGAACAAAGGAACTAACCAAATCCTTTGGTGAACACTCTATGGGTTGACCTTGTCACGCCTAAACCTTCTCTGAAAACCTCTCTTTACTTTATGGTGTATGGAAAAGAAGTCATCCTACCTTCGAATGTTTACTTGCCTTCCCTTCAACCTTCACAAGAGTCCCAGGGTAAGCCTTGTCTTATGGTTCAGAGTAGGATAAACACTCTCTTAAAGCTACATGAAGAAAGGATGAAAGAAAAAGAAAAAAAACCTCTTCATTAGAATTGTATCAAGAGATGGTTTAACAAGAATTTTGTGGGGGAGAAGGAGTTAAGTGTGGGAGACTTGGTATTGAAGTGGGACAAATCCTACAAGGAGAAGGGGAACACAGTAAGTTCCATTCCTTATTGATCAGACCATTTTTTTTTGTGAGAAGCTTGGCCACCACACTTATCATCTCCAATATTTGGATAGGAAGAAGGACTCTCTTCCTTTCAAAGAGATTGATTTGAAACAATACTTTCAATAACATTCTAGGGTTGTGCCCTACCTTATGTATATAGTCTTTCATTTTTGTTTCTTTGTCTGTCATGATCAACCTTTTATGTTGTCTTTTTGTCCTTATGAATAAGTCTCGTAGAAAGTATATTTTGGGTTCCAATGCTCGTGGAAAAATGGAAAAGGGCCCTGTGACACTGTAACATTTGGCTAACCTTTAGTCCTTTTTCTTTGTCTTGGTTCACACCTTTTGGTCGATGATGTTTTTATGGAAAATATGATCCTTGCATAAGGAGAGATTTGTGTAGAACCATGATACTCATATCTATTCTAGGAACCTCATTCCTATGCTTGGTTCTTTGTGTTTCAGTGTTTTGCATGCTAATCCAATCAAGTAGAGAAGGACAAGGGGAAAATATTAATGAACAAAGTCATATAAGAGGTTATATATATGATTCTCTTAAGGAACAACCTCTTATGCTCTCAATAAGTCATGATCCCTCTTCCACCCCATGAAATAAATAAGTGTTGAAGCACAGTTCTACAAATAAAATAAATAAAGGATGAATGAAGAGAAATGATTCTTGCGCAGAGAGGTGAAGCAAGTAACTTCAACGAGGTACTGTACAGGCTCACTGGCAATGAAGCAATGCTTGTTTTCCTATAATTACTTCATTGGGGTATTGTCTAGGACTATTGGTGGCATAGAAACACCAAAGATGAAAACTCATACTCTGAATATCTTAAGCTCATGAATTATATTACCCTTCTCCTGAATCGAAATAATTGTGCTATGGTTGGATTTATGAATTTGTTCAGCCGAGAAAGTGATGAAGGGGACTACATCTATAATCGGGTTAAGTGGGTAATCCAAAGTTATCTGTACAATGAATCAATACTTCCTCAGGAACTAGATGCTGCACAGAGGATTAAACCAAGGCAGAGAAGTTGGAGTTCTTCCAGTGTATTACTAAGTGTTGTCATCACTACAATAGCCTCCAAAATTTTGGCCTACATACAAATTTTGGAGCCTACTTTGACCTTGCATGCTTTCATATTTAGTAGTAATAGTCATTCCATGTGTATTCTCTAAGTTTTCAAGTCCCTTTTGGAAGAAAACCAAAGTGTCATCTTTTGGCATGGCAAGTGTCACACATTGCATAAATGGATTTAAGGTTCATCTAAATGGGTAACTTTGTGAAAATGAGTCCTATTCATCATATAAAAATGTATTAGACTAATTCCCAATTTTTTATGCACTATCGCACAAGTGTCATCATTGTCATCGCAAAGTGTATCGTAAGTGTTGCACTTGGAGGAAGTTGTTGCATTATCGTCACGTTGATGGGATCATGTTATTCATGTGTACTGAGTGATCAATGTTGCGTTGTCAATTTTTCTGAGTGTGTGATCATGTTCAAATTTTATCCTTTCTCACTTTAACCTCATTTATCTTGCACTTATCCTCTTGAAAATATGTAGTACATAGTTCATGCCCTCAGGGACTACGCATTGTGTAGTCTCAGTGCTCAACCTTGGCCCCTTGAGCTCCATAACTATGCAATTTGGCCTCCCAGTCAACCTCCTTCTGCACACTTTACATTGTCAATCCTTAAGCTTTCATCCTTCCTCCTTGAACTACACAATGCCTAGGCATGTCCCTCTCATTGTTGACACCTAATCCGCTGAGATTGGGTGAATTTGGAATGTGAACAGTCATCAGAAGATGAACTGAGCAGTCACATTCTTTGTATATAACAATAGCTACCTAATGAAATAAATCGTATCAGTTTTCTGCCAAACTGGAGTTACTCCTGGCCTAACATGGTATCAGAGCCAGCTCCCTGTTTACCCTTTTATGTTTTTGTAACTCCTGATCTGCTCCATTGCTCTCTATAATTCTATCTACCATACCTACATTCTGTCTGCCACACCTGCGCTGCCCTAACATATTCTATTTATGATTTTTTGTGCCCTGTTCATTTGAATGCGCTCAGAATCCAAAACCATTCCATATTCTTGCGCCACTGGGCTCTTTCCATAATTAACGCACCTGTCCTGTCTTGTGTATCACTGACCGCTCCTCCTTGATTGCTTGGTTAACGCCTGAATGATATATGTTTTCTGCTATTGTGCATCCGTTTGTAACAGATTTGTTCTGTCGTAGAGTCAGCAGGGTCATACCTTGTCCTCACTCAATAGCTGTGATCTCGTCTTACCCTCCATCTGTCTGAACGGTGAATACGAGCTTCTGCACACTCTGCGTACCCTCAAACCACCTCCATTTGCTTCAGCTCCATCTCGCCCCGTCGGACCTCCGTCTCCGCACGAAGGCACTCAGAATCCTTGTATAGTCTCATCTTCGCCTGCTCCAGCTTCACAATGGAATCCGCAAAGGAGTGAATGCTCTCGGCCACTTCACTGCTGGAAGCGTGGTTGTGAGCATGTTTTAAATGCTGGCCTGTTCATATCTTTAAACGCTGGCCTGGAGCTACTTGTTAGCATGCACATGCCTCACTTGAGGATCTTCACTTGGCGCATATCAATCAGGCATGTCTAGTTGACGATTAGCGTATCTGAAAGATGACTGCATATCTAGCGGAAGCAACTCGCATATCGTATTTGATGGTTCACAAATTGAACTGATAAATCTCATACCTGACCGATAACACTTGCATACACAGCAGATATCACTGCATACCGGATGAATGTGGATCAAGAATGTTGCCTGCGTGTAAATGCGTGTGAAAAGTTGTGCCTATGTAAATGCGTGTGAAAATGAGACTCAATATATCGATTGGTATATTTTTTGAACAACGCATTTAAATCATATAACTGTTCATATATGTAAATGCGTGTGAAAACTTGTTTTTTCATTGTGATTTTTCTGCCAAGGGCGACATGCTTCTGCCACTGCAAAAGCAAATTTTCGAATAATGATGTGCTGATCGATTGGTTTCTGGTATCGATTGGTTTCAGTCTTTTCCGAATGAAATACTCTTCAAACTCTTTGAACATAGATTTTATCATTTAATGGCAGCAATTAGTCAAGAAAACAGAGCTCCCGCCTGTCATCCTTTCTTGTGAAATCTGGAGAGAATGTCTGCACTTTAACACTGCCATATTTTTATTACTGGTCTAGAGAATCAAAGGGATTTATGGTGATTTTTTTTAGTCTTTTCAGTGAACTTTGAAATTGTAATACCGTTGCTGCTCCAACTTTGTAGAGCTCGCGGTTAATACCGTTGCTGCTCCAACTTTGTAGAGCTCGCGGTGAATGACTGATTATTTTTAAACAACCAAAGTTATTTCCCACAGAAATCTTTTGAGTACAATTTCACTGTATATCAGCAGAAGTTTTTTTTATCAGCAGAAGTATTTTTTACAGAATGCATTCAATCATCTCTATGGTAGGAATAGTTCTCACTGGCAAGGAGAACTATCTTGAATGGTCCCGGATGATAAAACACACCCTCATCTTCAATGAGTTGTGGAAAGGAGTGTGTGTCGGAGAAGCAGACAATGACCCAGTGCAACCTACATCAGACAAAGAGCTCGTCATTTGGGAAAACAAGAATAGCAAAGCCTATGCATTAATCGCAGCATCTGTAAATGAAGAGGTGAGTCGCCATATTTCATCATATTCAACTGCCTTTGAAGCTTTACAAAAGCTGAAAGAACTCTATGACTCACATTCTGCACTTGAAGTTGTTCAACTCATGATTAAACTCTTCACTCTTGAACTGAAAAATAATGATCCTCTTGCTCTTGCATATGAAGTAAAGTCTATAATGCATGATATCAAATCCACTAAGGTTGAGTTGGATATCCCTCTTATTGATTTTCTCAAGGCACTCTATCCTACCTACTCCAATTATCTTGAGTCTTTACAAGCAAATGGAAATCTTAAATATATAACCTTTGACTCTCTTGTGAAAAAGTTTGCTGAAAGAGAGAAAGCCTTTGGAAAGAAGACAGCCCCTGAATCTTCTGAAGAGACTGTGTGCCTTGCTCATAAAGAAAAGCATCCTGCTCAAGATTCTACAAGAGGAAGAGGTGGACAAAGAGGAAGACGAAGATACTTCAGAGGTAGGGGGGGCAGACATTCTCAAGGAGAAAAGGCAGACTTACACTGCATTTGCTGCAAAATAAATGGATCACATGATGCTTCTACATGCAAGCTACCATGGGACAAAATTGAGTAGAAAAGAAACCAACAGAATGGTAAAACTGATGATACAGACAAAGGTAAAGCACCTGAATCCACTCACTATATTGAGGCACAATGTAACATTGGAGTAAATGAAGATGTGTTTAATGCTTCACTTGCTTCTTCGAAAAATGATTGGTTGCTTGATTCAGGAGCAACCTGTCATATGACTCATAGAAAAGATTTTTTTGAAGATTTCACTGACAATGTTGATGGAGCAGTATACTTTGCAGATCAGTCAAAAATCAAGCCATCAGGGCTTGGCACAATCAGTCTTAAACTGCCTGGTCTTCCAGACTTTCTTCTGGATCATGTTCTATATCTCCCACAGCTTAAAAGAAACTTGTTGTCCTTGGTCCACATCCGCCAGCAAGGTCACTCCATTCATATGTTTGATGGCAAACTTGAGGTAAGAAAAGCTTCTGACCACTCACTTGTCATGAGGGGAATAGAAGAAGAAAGGCTTCTCAAACTGCAAGGAACCTCTGCTCATGCACAACATTTCTCATATGTTTCTCATCATGAAGAAGGTACACTTCCATCAAGTTTATTATGGCATGCTAGATTTGGACATTTAAACTATGACAGCCTCCGCTTATTGAAGAAAAATGGTGTTGCTGGTTTGCCTACAATTCCTAGGAAACATAAGCAATGTGATGCTTGCATTCTAGGAAAGCATAGCAAACAGTCTTTTCATCATTCACATTCAAGAGCACATAGGAAGCATGAACTCATTCATTCAGATTTATGTGGTCCAATGCATGTTCCTTCTGCAAATGGAAATAAATATATCATGACATTTATTGATGATTACACCAGAATGTGTTGGGTTTATTTATTGAAGAACAAATCTGATGCTTTTCAAACATTCAAGAATTTTCATAAATGGATTGAAAATGATGCACAATCTCATATTGGCTCTATTCGCACTGATAATGGAAAAGAATATACATCAAATGAATTTGAAAACTATCTTCGCCAACATGGGATCAAACATCAAACAACTATGCCTTATAATCCCCAACAGAATGGTGTAGCTGAAAGAATGAATAGAACAATCTTGAATATGGTACGATCCATGATTTTCTTCAAAAATGTAAAGATAATGTTTTGGGCTGATGATGTTCTATGTGTTGCGTATATAAAGAATAGATGTCCATCTAATGCTATAAGAAACAAGACTCCTTATGAATTGTGGTATGGACATGTTCCTTCGGTAAAACATCTCAGGATCTTTGGTACCACCCGTTATGCTTTGATACCAAAGGTACATAGAAACAAACTTGGTGCTAGAAGTCGTAAGTGTATCTTCCTGGGGTATTCAAACACCTCCAAAGCATACCGCCTCTATGATGAAGTAAATAAAAAGTTTGTTGTATCTAGAGATGTAATTTTTCTTGAATCATCCAAATCTGACAATGTTGTTGAACGGCAACTTGATCGTTTGGATAGATTCGAAAAAACGAAATCATTTCAAGAATTTGATAATCAGATTCGACATCTTGAAGGGGGGATTCCTATACTAGATCAACATGTGGAATCTTCTTCTGAAGAACACTCTCCCCTGAATGAAACTCCAACAACGGATGATGCTTTAAGTGATGTAATTGATAGAATTGGGAGACTCAATCTTGATTCAGTCCCAACTCAATCAATAGAGCAGCCTGGACCATCTCAGAAAGGTCCCCCAAAGTGGCTGACAAAGACACTTGAAAGTGTTCATCCTGATGAAATTGGAAAAACAGGAACCAGAAATTCAAACCGACAAAATGGAGGTGATGTAGATGACTCTAATTCACCTGTTGATATGGATGTTACTTATGATTGTGAATTGAACTTGTCTACAGATTTTGAACCAACTTCCTTCAAAGAAGCTGCTTCTCATGATGAATGGAAAGAAGCAATGCAAAAGGAGTATGGTGCCCTCATAAAGAATGGCACTTGGAAGCTGGTTGATCCTCCATTTGGAACCAAACCAATTGGCTGCAAGTGGGTCTACAAGAACAAGTACAAAGCTGATGGCTCACTTGACAAGCACAAAGCTAGGCTTGTGGAAAAAGGTTTTGCACAGAAGGAAGGGGTCGATTATGAGGAAACTTTTTCCCCCACAGCAAAATGGGCCACCATCCGGACACTCTTTGCACTAGCAGCTCAGAACGGTTGGAAAGTCCATCAAATGGATGTAAAAACTGCCTTCTTGAATGGAGATATAAAAGAAAATGTTTTTATGTCCCAACCTGAAGGATTTGTTGTGAAAGGACATGAACAAAAAGTATGCAAACTTGTGAAGTCCTTGTATGGCCTCAAACAAGCACCGCGAGCCTGGTATGAAAAACTAACTGAGCATCTTCTGAAACTCAACTTCAATCATTTTGATCTTGATGATGCAACTTTATTTGTCAAGAAAGTTGGAAAAACAGTTGTATATCTTGTGGTATATGTAGATGATCTTTTAATGACAGGGAACAATGAAAGCTACATTGCATCCATAAAGAAGGAATTGGGGAAAGTTTTGAAATGACTGATTTGGGCTATGTTCATTACTATCTTGGCATTGAAGTAACCCAACATCCAAAATCCATATTTCTTTCTCAAAAGAAATACATTGGAGATTTGTTAAACAGATTTGGCATGACAGAGTGCAATCCTCTTTCTACCAATGGAACAAAACTTAAAGCTCACATCTATTGAAGGAAAGGAATTTGAGGATGCAACAAAGTATAGACAGCTTGTAGGAAGTCTCATCTACCTCACTACTACCAGACCAGACATTTCATTTGCTGTTGGAATCCTCTCCAGGTTTATGCAAAAACCTTCTGAGGGACATTGGTCTGCTGCAAAAAGAGTTCTAAGGTACTTGAAGGGAACTCAAGACCTTGGAATCAAGTATACACAGGTGGACGACTTCAGCTTGATTGGATACTCTGATTCAGACTTCGATGGAGACAAAGAAATTGGGGTATCCACTTCAGGATATGCTATGAGTCTTGGATCAGGAGCTGTCTCTTGGAGATCATGTAAACAATCAGTTCCAGCAGATTCCACAACAGAAGCAGAATACGTGGCAACAGCTGAAGCAACGAAAGAAATTGTGTGGCTCAGAAAAATTCTTGAAGATTTGCAGGTAAAACAAGTACAATCAACTCCACTCATGATTGACAACACCTCTGCAATAAAGTTGGCCAAGAACCCAAAGTTCCATGATCGTACAAAGCACATCAATACTAAATATCATCTGATCTGACATCATGTTGAGGCCAAAACAATCCATCTCCGTCATTGTTCCAAAAATGAGAAAATTGCAGACATCTTCACCAAAGCGCTTGGAAGAGAAAAGCTTGAAAGATTCAGAACGATGCTTGGACTCACCAACATCCCTTCAGATCAAGGGGGGGGGGAATTTTGACACCTAATCCTCTGAGATTGGGTGAATTTGGAATGTGAACAGTCATCAGAAGATGAACTGAGCAGTCACATTATTTGTATATAACAATAGCTACCTAATGAAATAAATTGTATCAATTTTCTGCCAAAATGGAGTTACTCCTGGCCTGACACTCATGTACTGTGCATTAGGAAACTTCAAGCCTCAAGACTGCCTCACTGAGCTCCTCAACTACACAAGGATCCTGCCTAGGCCTCCAGAATTGCACACTGCACAATTTCAAGCCTCAATCCTCCACTACTGACCTCTAGAATTGAGCACTACGTAATCCTTGATCCTACCTCCCAATCTAGCACCTAGTTCCATCTGAATCAGTAATTTTCATGAAGCATGTTAGATTATGATTTTTTCATACTAATGTCATCTTATTATGAGTGAGTTCCAACTACAGGTACTATATTTTCACATGGAAGGATGATGATGAATGAGAAGAAGAAGAAGACACTTATGTAGTAGTAAAGACAAGTTTATTGTTGAATAATAAGGTGAAAGGACACTAAATTGTGATTGCAGTTAAAGATCAAGATCATATCGAAGACTCCTTACCTTCAAGCCTTATGGAGAAGGAAGTAGAAAATAATGTACCATCTTTCAATAAGGCACATAGATAACAACAAAAGGAATGAATTGACAATACCATATTATCATTGAGTCTATGTCATCAATGTCATGTCATGTCCTATCAAGGTGTTATATGATTCATCATTTGCCACATCATTTGTGGATACGATTATGTAATTTTCAACATATTAGAAATTTAATGTAAAGTGGAAGTCCAAGAGTCATCTATAGAATGTGAAAAGTCATGAAGGAGTCAAAAGGTCATATGGAATTCCAACAGTCATGAGGGTAGTGTAAGAATCACACAGGAGGTGAAGAGTTGCCCCATTTGTTATATATAGACCCTCATAGCTCAAGAAAAGGAATTTTCACCTTGGCTCCTCCCACTAGGCATTAGAGAGGAAGATATTTCTTTTGGAGGAGCAAGTGATTTCTCCAACGCTCCACTATTGTAGCTAGTGGTATTCATTGTACTATTTTATCTTGGAACCTTTTCTTAATACTTGAAGCTCATTGAGCCATCACACTTTCATGCATATGTCATAAATGTTGTAAGAATATTCTTTGAAGGTTTGTGATATATGTTGTTTTCATCTGTACTAAAGAAATTGAACTATTTCGGTGTCTTTGGTGCTTATCTCGTTGAAGATGCGTTGCATTTGTTTCAACAATTGTTTCTTATATGTTAACTATTTCGCTAGTTGATCAATGATTCATTCATATATCTATATATATATATATATATATATATATATATATATATATATATATATATATATATATATATATATATATATATATATATATATATATATATATATATATATATATATATATATATATATATATATATATATATATATATATATATATATATATATATTTCTCATCTATCTTTATTAAATTAGTATTATTAATCTTCTCTTAAAGGCTCACTTTTATTTCCCCTCTGGTGAAAGAACCTTGATACATTCTGCAACTAAACATTCCACAAGGCATACTCACTTGTTCATTCAAAAGTACATGTACATTACTATCTCATGTTGATCATCGAAGCCAAGGAAAATCTCTAAGAAAATGGCATTCGGGTCTTATTTCCAGAAGGGCTCCTAGACCAAACGATGTGAATTCTAATTGGGACTTTTCACTGGGGAGACCCCCTTGCATGTTGGTGGGATATAGCACCATCAACAGGTTCATATTATATTTTGTGGTACGTCAATTAAAATGCCTTCAAACTATATTTTCCACCACAATTGAGTATTCATTGGTAGTTAATGTCTCATAGCTTAAGTCATACAAACCTTCCTAGTTAGGAATACATTGCCATCTCACATTAAATGGACAAAATTCCATATTAGTAGTCCCTAAAAAAATATATATATATATATACGGCTGGAGATGCGCCACAAATCCATTGATTGCTTGACTATCACTATGTACCTTTAGAACAAGGGTAAATTTCCTACCTAAGTGTTGGTGGGGAAAATTGCACCACCAATAGTCAAGGGGTCTCCCCAATGTAAAGTCCCAAATAGACCTCACACAATTTGGGATAGGATCCCCACTTGGTATGTGGTCCCAATAACAACCATGTATATATTATTCTTAGCTGTCAAATGTAGAGAAATAAGTGTGAGACCAGGTGTGAGATGCCTAGAAAATGAGGATAAAATCAATCCCCAATTGAGAAACTAATAGAAAAAATTACATGAACATAACAACACAATAATAAAAATAGTATGCCTCAAGAGGAACCAGTTAATTGAGATAATATTAAGAGATACAAGCAAGGAAACATTAGAGGTAGACTAGAAATTAGTTCATAGTAATTTTACTAGTGTCTAAATAGAATAAAAGAGTAGAGATCCAAATCAAACATATAAGCCACACGCCACCAATTAGTTCATTAACATGTAACAAATATGTAAACACACATGCATATAGAGAAAGAGAATTGAATAGCCAATACAAATTCCATTAACATGTACGAGAATCAATGCAAGGAGTGAAAAGCTTCATATTAATATGTTGATAAATCCAAGTACATGCACTACAAGCCTCTCAAAATCCAATAGTGGAATGAGGGATGATCATATCATCTCTAAGATAGAAACCATAGCCTCACAATCACTCAACCTATAAGCTACCAAGAGGAAGAGTGCTCAAATCTTTGCATACTACAACTATGCAACATAGTTCAAATTCCAAAACCCCACAAGGAGGAAAACCCTCAATAAATTCTTCTTCTTCTATTAGATTTCATTAATTTTTAAGTTTAGATACAAAGTAAGATGCATTATTACATCAGGCCTCCTAGAGCCAACCCAAATCATCATCATTGTCAAGATATCAACCATACATAAGGTCTCTACTATCAAGGTCACTGCCATTCCAGTCACTGCCATTACTATCATGTCAAGCTTAGGTTCTCCATGCCACTATTACATTCATTATTTTCACTATCTAAATAGTTGTTAGACATCAACCACTATCAAATAGATCAAGGATATTGTCATATTGAGGTCATACACAAACTTCCATGTCATGTTTCATTGTTATATCAAAGATCCAATTTCCACAAGTTACAGTGATGACAAAGTTCCAACATACATACAATTTCCACAGGACATGATTATGTCAAGGTTTCGTCCATCACACAACTAAACGTAAATCATATACAATGCTATAATATAGAGTCAGAGTGAACAATATGATCCTGCTAAAAAGTATCTCAAAGTGATGCCATTGTTGAAAAATTAGAGTGAATGAAATGTTGCCACTTACGTAAATAAATAACGAACCATAAAAATCTAATGACTTAGTAATAAACATACAACCCACTATGTGCTACATAAAAGGAGAAAGCAATCCATAAAAATATGGATGTTATTAGAAAGAGTGTGAGTCACTGATATTATAATAGCATGCCACAAAACAATCATAAATATAAAGTTGAGTCATCACACAGATTAGATTCCATACATATGTCGCAGAGATTAATTAAACAAAGTTGAAATTCCTGTAGCCATCAGTGCGAGAAAGAATTCCATAGGAAATAGTGAACCATCAAATTCAAACCTCAAAATTTCATTCCATAAGTAAAATAAAAACCATAATACTACGAACCAAAAAATAGATATTGTATGAACCTCAGAAGATTTATATCAATTCAATGATCTTAGATGGGATCTCACTACTCCATATTTATATTAATTTATTCCACTTGTAACCCCTACATTTGAGAATCTAACTCTAAAACATATGAGAAATCTGAAATTCAAATTTATCTCGAAAATAATATTTTATCTCTCTTTAATAATTTCTTGCTCAATATTGATTTTTCCATATTAAGTAATATTTCCTTTCTGAACAAATTGATATCTTCTTTGTGGCAATAGGGTTTTCTTTCAGGGAAGGAAGGTTTCCCAATGGAAATTGATCCGAAAGTTGCGTAATTTCAACACTCCCTCTCAACTAGAGAGGAATTTCCATTGCATCATAAGTCTCAAGTAGGTGACCATCATAAATTCCATCTTGGATGTCATGTATCAATATATCAGAAGGAAGATAACTCCATCATCATCACATCTCATCTGGTCACATAAAAGAAGAATAATGCACAATCAAAGGTAGGGGAGATCAATCCTCAAACCCAACTAATATCTAGGTCAAATCACATGACCTCTATCTCAGTTATATCAACAAAACATCCATCTCGTCATATCTTATCTCAACTTGAGTCCTTTGATTATCAGCTGAAAAATCTCAATCTACAGAAGAAGAAGAATCATCATAGGGGAGCTTTGGCTACCACCCTATCAACTCAATCATCATAGGGGATCATCCAACTTCCACCCTATATCCAATAATAAATTTGGTCATCTAATGAATAATCATCATCGTCTTCAAGTCACATCTCATCATGGCTCATCTGTGGAACATTCTCAAATCTAAAGAAGAAGAATCACTACAAGGGAGCTCAAGCTACAACCCTCTATCCATTAGGGAGCCACTGCTACCACCTAAAATAACTGCCAGTGGGGAGCTAATTCTACCATCTAGGCATCATCTATTAGTGAGAAGATAATTCTACCACTCAGGAGTTTTCTGCAAGCAGGGAGATAATTCTACCACCCAGGAATCATCTATTGATATTCCCAACATGACCCTCAAGAGTTAGTGGTAGAACACATGCATACACTACCTTGGGAGGAGATACAAACTTACCCTACATGATAAGTATCAAATACAACCCAAGGAACTGGGGGAAGATACACACTTACCCTGCAAGGTAAGGATTAGACACACCCAATTCATCGTCTCAACCCACTAGCCAGATGGTGTGGAACATTCCCAACAAGCCCAAATTGTCAGTAGGATGCATATTGGGGTATACTCGACAAGGGGATATACATACTTACCATGAGGTAAGGATCAAACACTCCCTAAGATAACAATAGAGGATATACACACTTACCTTGAGGTAAGGATCAAACACATCTATTATCCATGATTTCCCTCAACCCCGGGAGTTTTCTAACTCAATTCCTCATCCTAGGAGCTCAAATAGGGGTGAAGACCATTGTTTAGTGTTCTCGATCAGTTAGGACCCTTGCCCAGGAGGGTCAGATCCATGAATCCAATTTTTTCACTAAATATCAAAAAATATGATGGAGCATCATATCAAAGTCCTCATATCTAGTACCGGCTCAAATAGCTCGCTAGATTTCAACCATACTGCCTTGAGCAAAAATATTATGATTTCCTGTTTATCAAATCAAATATTATGTTAGAGAAAATATATTTTATAAAAAAAACTAATACCATATTCATATTTTATCCCTCTCACATAGGGAGGCTGCAACCACAAGCCTAAGATTGTCTCATACAACAGCATAATCTCAATTTATGAAGATGTCTTTGTCTCAACTATGAATTTATGTCCAAAAATTATCTAGCTTGGGGTGCATGCTGGCAACACAAGGATCTGTTTGGTTGATTACTTATTACATGATCTACCAAATCTAGTAATAATAATCCATCAATACGAGCCAGCATGCCATGATTCTGATAAATAATTCCTCCAACAAGAAAGTCTTTCACTACACTTCTTCATGAACAGTAGATCCTAAAACTACTTGGGTAGGCTAGTTTAGTCATCAATGATATTTTAGCATATAAAATCAATAAACAAAGACATACTTTCAATAACATCAAATGTTCATCAATTCATGTCCATAAAACATTTTCCATTATGCAATCATAGGACTTCTAATCACCCATCACAAATAAATAGGTGTTGGGATATCATCAAGGGTCTCTCCCTATGGATGGGAATCCTTTTAATCAAGACATCAACATGTCTATCATATTATTATCATGCATCAACAACAAATTGTCATATCACAAAGTCAAACTACCATCAACAACTTCATTGTCGTATATGTCATCAAACATTCATCAAAGGTTAATGGTAACAACATCACTTCTTTATTACATTATATGAGCATTGTTATTAGAGTCCTAACATCATCAAGTCAGGGCATCCATTTTTGTCACATTATCAAAATTATTGTTTTTAAGTCATCATAGTAGTTAAAACTTATCAAAAACTTATCAAGATCAACAAGAATATGGTCAGAATATCCTCAATATCAAACTTTCTACCATACTTATTATAAGCACTATCAATAATATCAATTTATTGTATATCAAAGTCAACGTTTCTAGTCTTCTTTATTAAATTAGGAAATCCATTATGATCACATGGCAGGCATTGTCTAATATTAACTATTACTATAAAGTGCACCAATGTATCACAGGTACAAGAAATAAAACTTGATTTCATATGTATGTGACAGGCATATATGAATCAAGACATCTATGAGGGTGATATGCTTTTCATACCTCAGGGCTTAACTTTCCACCCAATATTGCAGCTAAATCATAACACTGAAATAATATGCTTATGCATACCTTGTAATATTAAGATACATTTAGCAACTTGTAGCACTCAAACAATAGTTGTAGAGCTTTCATACAACTCTAGCGCTAACTCTCTTCTCTGACACCATTCATCATCGAGATGATCCTCAAGAAGGATGTTTTTATCACATCTTCATCAGGAAGTTAGAAATATTCAAATACTCAACTATTTATGAAGGAAGGATAAGAAATGATCAAAATAATAAATCTAAACAAGATCAAGGTCATTTAGAAACAAAATAAGTCTAGAAGGTAGTTATCTTTAACGATGTTTGAAGGAAGTGGTTAGATCCCTCTTGATCTAGTCTCCATGTGTCAATGTTGCCTATAGAAGACATGCAACAGTAGAATACCTATGATGAGATGTCTCAACTTGGCATCATCAATCAACTTTATCAGGCCCAAATAAGACTAGCCCATGTAGGGTTACACTAAATCTTCAACAAACTATCCAACAAAACCAACAAAACAATAAGGAGATGAGCCCAATAGATAGATCAGATCTAGATTAGAGTTTCCAAGCCTATGGCCAATGGTCAAAGGTAATGGGAAAATGTCAAAAATATCTTAAGGTCATAGTTCCACGAAGCTAGTGACCATCCATGCGGTTGTATCCCTCTAGATGTGGGGATCACCCTTCATGCATGTGGTCATGCCCAATATTTCCATGTTCCAATCCTACAGCCACAAACACAAATTCTTTTCTTCGCATGTGTGATCTTGGACCCTGCAATTTCAGACTTCCATGAACCAATAGTGAATCAACTTCAGACTTGTGCAGATCAATCGAAAGAACAGAGATGAAGACATTTGATGATCAAATGAGATTAATGTGTCTTGCTTTTACCATATCCAATCCCTTCGTCCAAGCATACTTCAAGGGTTCCTAACCTCATGATATTTACCAAACACTAGCTCCTATTACTAGAACAAGGTTTCCAAGGGTTTCCTTCAAACCCTAGCATTATTTTAGGTCTCCAACATATTTCATTCTATTTGATCCATTGGTGTCTTCACAATGTTGATAAGCATGACTTTTATTCAATCCCAATTCTTAAACCATGTTAATTTTTCTAAGGTCCTGATTGTTCTTTACTTTAAATAATTTCCTTTATAAAGTAGCTAAAGATGCAACCAATCAAGCAACTTCCAAGTATTTTCACTCTAGGTGATGAGGACCGGACGCCAAAATACAAGAAAGTGAAGGGAGCTTCCGAAGATAGTTTGGGATAATAATGACCCAAGCCTACTAGTGAATGTAACAGAAACAGCTACGATGACCTCTAGACAAAATCCTTTCTCGATGCAAGCACCCAAGCTTCGCAAGCGTACCCTCCAGAAGTACTAGTGAATGTGATGCAACGTTTGCCTCAGGTGCCATAGGATTCCCCTCCGCAACCACATATGTGATCCCTAGGAATAGCCACTATGGACACCAATTCGTATCAAAAGCCAGGTGGAACAGTCTCGGGGTGATATCCAACAAGTAGGAGAGGGGTTATCTCTCTTTCCTTGTCTTCAATCTCCCTCGTGCTTGACTCCCATTCACAAAGCTTTCCCGGTCTTTCTAACGACATTGGATTTCACTCATTATTCAACATCTATGTTCAATAGTTAAATCTCCACTCACCTATTCCAAGTCCCTAAAGAGCTAGACTTGTTGGTGTAACTAATGACAAATCAAAAACTGTTCTAGTTCTTTTTAATTAAGTGCTTGATTTTAAAGGGTGTTTCTTTAGGTCACGGGGACAATGAGAGCAAAACTTATGGTGTTTTGACACAAAATAAATAAATAGAAACTTAGTTATATGCAAATGCAGCTATTTTTCTTTGATGAAACTGGATTTATATAAGGTTCTACAAATAGAATTGTACAAGAAATTTGTCCCTTTTTCAGAAAACACACTCCACACACTAAAAATCTAACAAAAAGACTAAAATGCTTATAGTGCAAATTATCTTAATGCAAACTATAATGATGGTGCATGGATGCTCATACAAGAATAAAATGTATTCCTTCACAAGATCAATAGTCCAAGTTGACTACAAAGAGGGCACAAATCCAAAGACAAACTTCCCTCGAAACCAAGCAAAACCAATCGAAAAAGTTCACAATTGCTCAAAAATAATGAAGAAACCAAAAACAAAAATTGAAAAGAAAAAGAAAGGAAAGAACTATGTTTTTGCCTTTTTCTTTTTTAAAGAACCCAAGGAAGTTTTTGAAGACTCAAAGACTACTAAACTTCAAAGACCAAAAACAAGCATAAAGAGTCCCAAAATTTGCAAGTTATGCACATCACCAATGTAATGAAACTTGAAACAATAAAGGACTACAGACTTGCATAGATTGATCAGAAAAACAATATAAAGAACTTCAACAAACCAAAATAACGTCAAGAAAGACTTTCAAAATTGCCAAAGAGGCACTCAAAAACCATGAAAAACAAAATAGGCCAACCAAAAAGGGAAAGCAAAGTAAAGAAATCTAAAAATTTGGTTACAAACAAAACTGCAATCAATTTCTTGTTCTGCCAAGTCAGAATAGCCAAGAACTTCCACAAGAAGCCTTGAACCCAAAGCCCAAAATGAAACCTTACTCAATAAGCAAACCCTAGGTTAGCTAGGTTTTTCAACAAGAGGAAGATTAGAGATTGAAGACTTGCAAGAAAGCAAATATTTACAAACAGTGAATGACCAGAAAACAGCAAAAACCACCAAGCAACAAACTTAATTGGGCCAAATTTTTTTAAAAATTAATTCAAAATAAGTTATACGCGACTATGTAAAGACACAGAATCATGTATATGCAACTAAAATAGAGGAAACTTGCATATATGCGAGTCTATTTGGAGAAACTAATGTGTATATGCTACTGTGTCCTCTGATAAAAGCGTATATAAAGCTCAATCAAGAAAAATAAAAATTCAGGCCTAATCCAAAAGATCAAACTTGATGCCCAGGAAGCAAAAAAGGTCACAGACATTGTAAAAGAAAGAAACTAGTCAAATAGGCCCTAATTAAGAAGAAACAACCCAATCTAGGAAAAGCAAGAATGTTTTCCCTAGTGGAGTCGCCAATCTTGTTACGGGTAAAATCACCCTAGGGTCTTGGGTTGAGAACCCCAACAGAGCAGAGGGCTTACAGCATAAAGAGACATGAAAACAAGCAGTCCTAATACTTAAACTACTGAAGTACGAAGAAGATGTATTACCCGGAGGTCCTACGTTTGAGGTTGTTCCCATAGGTTCCAAACCCTCTGCTTCTTCTAATGCTTTAGAACCTGAAACTCATTCAAACAAAGCATATACAACAACAATAATAGAAAGCATGTTCATGATATAGGTGTTAGGTCATATAAGCATGTAAGAAAATAAGCATTAACATAAGATTCATAAGCAAATCATAATGTAGATTAATGCATTAAGACCTTAAATATCAGGATGAAAACAACACCTCTTTATTGATGTAAACTAAAAAGTACGGAAGAACTACAACCTAAGTCGTTTGCCGGCTCCAAGCGAAACCATCCTACAGATTCCTCCTACCCAGGCTTCAGCAATCCTCCTCCATCGGTATACACAAGGATGCCAGAAAGGAATAATGGACATCTCAATAGGGAAATAGAGATTTCCTATGACTTGGGAGTGCAGAAGGCACAGGGATTTCTTTAGACTTGATCAGGGATGTAATCAAATATAATATCAATATCTAATATTTTCCCCTCCTCTTAGGCCTTCCCATGGAGGTCTATTTATACTTCTCCAAATTAGTTTTTCAGTTGGGAAATAGTTGGGCCACGGGCTACAGTAGGTGAGTAACAGGTAAAACCCGTAAACTCCGCCCAAATTTAAGGAGATTATATATTTTTTAATGTTTTAACACATATACGCATGTTGGGTATAGACTGACCCACGTATACACGCGATTTAATTAGGGAAAAACATTGTATGGTATTTAAAACATTGTTTTTTGTACTTTGGACTAGGTCTGGAAGGGAAGGGTTGCCCTAGGCCATAACATAGAGCATCAAATCTACCAAGGGTGGTAAATGGTGCTATAACACATATGAATTCACCCCATTAAATTGTAAAATTATCAATAATTACGTAGAAAGAACAATAAAATCAATAATGAAACAGAACATAAAGGGACAATAGAAGAAAAGCATGCACAAAAAGAGACATCGGGATTGGTCGGAGACCAGGGGAAAACCCCAAAAAGGGGAAACCCACTATAAATTATTATTATTCTATTAGATTTCATTAATTGCTAAACTGAGATACAAGGTAAGATACATTATTACAACAGGCCTCTTAGGGCCAACCCAAATCATCATCACTTTCAAGATATCAACCATACATAGGGTCTCTTTTATCAAGGTCACTTCCATCAATGTCATGTCAAGGTTAGGTTCTCCATGTTAATGTTACATTTATTATTGTCATTGTCTAAAGAGATGTTACACATCGCCAACTATCAAATAGATCAAGGATATTTTCATATTTAGGTCATACACAAACTGTCGTGTCATGTTTCATTTTTATATCAAAGATCCAATTTCCATGAGTTACAGTGATGATAGAGTTCTAACATACATACAATTTCCACAAGACACGATTGTGTTAGGGTTCCATTCATCACAAAATCATACAATGCCACAATACAAAGTCAAATTTAATGGTACGATACCACTCAAAAATATCTCAAAGTGATGCCATCGTTGAAAACTTAGAGTGAATGAAAGATTACCACTTATGTAACTAAAGAACGAACCATAAAAGTGTTTGAATTATGGTGTTGGCATTGATTTCAACATGGTCATGGTGTTGCTTATCATACAGATGAATGATGAGTGTTTGGTTATAGAAGTGGTCAGCTTGTTTGTCTTATTGGTTGGCATTGATGTCAACATTGTTATGACATGATCTAATGCATGACTTGGTGTAGGGTTTGGATGTTGATCAGAGATGGTTGTAGGGTATGTTATGATGGATTTTTATATGTTTATGGTTCTTCTACAGGTGTTGGAATCATTGGAGTTGTTTCTACTTGTGTTGGATGACTTAAGGTGCCTCTACAAGTGTTGGAGGCGATTGGATGACTTGGTGCTACTGTTGTAGGTGTTGGAGATGTTGTTACTAGCGCTAGAGATGTTGCTACAAGTTCTTGAGGTGCTTAGAAAGGTTGTTATTATTACTTGAGGAGTTGGAGGTGTTGGTATTGATGAGGAGATTGGAAGACTAGGGCCTGCATGTCATTGATTTATTGCAGAGGCTCTAGGACTATGTCATCAGTTGCAAACTTGTCATAGAGGTTTGGAGGTGTGCTTTGGAGTTGATGAAAGTGTCCAAGAAATTTGGCAGAGATCTGGCCTAAATTGGTTTGAGTTTTCATATCCTCTCTCACAATTGCATGGAGACAAACCTGTGCATATGGTTAAGAGGCTCCAATCATTGGGAAGCAGGCCTATGCATGTAACCAGTTGATATTATCTAGTTTTGTGCCTGCAACTATGGTCTAAAGCATGTTTTTTTTCTGAATTCCTTGTGCACATCAAAAGTTTATTTGTTTTTTTGACTTGTCTTGTTCGAGACTCATCATGTAAAGGTGAAAAAATGTTACTGAGCTTCTAGAATGTGACTAACATTGGAAATATCCTTCATGAAGTGGAGCTAGTGGCTTGATCAAATCAATGAGCTGAATCCATATTGAATCAAGTGTATGAACAGAGTTTGTGGAGCTCAGTAGTTCCTAGTAATTATTGATTTGATCACCTCAGATCATATATTTAGTGAATAAATATCAATGATAGTTTGGTTGGATGAGTTATGTGTTGAGTGAGTATGAGATTGAGGATTGTGTGCAAACTGTGAAGGTTGTGATGCAGATTTTCTGAAGAAGTTTGTGGGTGTTGTAGTAGATAGAAAGAGTATGCTTCATCTAGCATTTTTTGCAGTGAACGAGGAGGTGAAATAGGGTTTGATTGCAGGTGTATTTGGAGATTGTTTTCTTCTAGTATATTCTTCAGTTTATTGTTTGGGTGTAACATTTAGTTGTGAGCAGTTTTACTTGTTCTATAGAGGGTTTTAGTTGATGAGTTGATCCAATTATTTTAATAAGTATTGGTGAGATTATGTTGGAGTTTGTTGTCTGGATTTGGTTTTTGACTATGTGCCTTGATGATATGTTGTTGTAGAGCTCATGTTGAGTAGTTCTTGGCTCCAATCTGAAAAATGTATGAAATGAGAACCAAATATAGGAGTGGAGTTGGAGGACTCCAGTGAATTCAATATAAGTGAGAAATTTTCTTAATCCAATGGTAGTTGGATATTTTAGAAGAAACTGAGTGAGGCTCATCGGATGTGGTGGCTTCCAACAGATAGGAGTCTGTAGAGTCGTTTGATAGTTCAGGAGTAATTGGGCAAGGATTGTTTATTGTGGTGGCTTCCAATGGATGGTAGTATGTATATACACATGAGAAAGAGATCTCCATTTGATAGTAGCCAGTTGTAACTCTATGTAAATAATTTTCTTAGCATAATGAATATTTGTGCAGTACAACAATAGAAGGTGGTTTTTTCCCTAGGGAGCATTTTCCACTAGAAATATTTGTGTCCATTGTGTTGAATGCTTTCATGGTGTCATATTTATGTTTGATGCTCTTATCTCTACCATTGTGTTTTAGTTTATGCATGATTAAAGAATAATAATTTGGAGAAAAAATTATAAGTTCCTACACTACTGATTCACCCCCCTATCAGTAGTGCTCAAAGGTTTCCAACAATTGGTATTAGAGTGAGGATATTTGTTGAAACCTGACTGTTGGAGAGTGGATTTGGAAGTTTTTGGTAGAATTTTGTAAATTTTTTGAAATGGATCAGCAAGGAATTCCATTACTTAACGAAGGTAAGTTTGCAACTTGGAGGATGAAATTGGATTCATATTTTCTATCTCTTGATGAAAATATTTTTATATCAGTATAGTATAGAGTTAAAGATGAATTTAACGATTTGACTAAATATATTATCTTGCATGGGAGTTCAATATCTAATAATTTGTATGTGAAGAATTGTGAGACCACAAAATATTCTACTCTTCTTGCGGTGACAAACCAAAGGAAAACCAAAGGATTCTACTCTTATTGCAGTGACAAATCAAGCCTCCTCACAAGAAGAATATGAAATCCCTAGTGATATAAATGATGGATCATACATCAATCAAGAGGAAAAACTAGAATATATCAGTAGAAAAGATGATGATTAATCCAAGATAATGGCCCTAGAAGCATAAATCACTCACAACTAAAATTAAATATCAACGAATGTTGCTGTAATTTTTTTATGAAAAAGAGTGCGCCTTCAAACAAGAAATTTCATATATGAAAACTTAGTTGGAAGAAGGAATGGAGACTAAAATTGGAATGAGGAAGACATATAATGAGTTGGAGGATGAGTATTAAAAATTGAAGGCTGAAGCAATTTCTGCACAGAAGGAACTAGAGAAGTTCAAAACTAATGCTCAAGCATCTACAAGCAAATAAAAAATTGTTGCAGCAGTTAGTAGAACTGAGAAAAATAAGAATCAACAGCCATGCAAGAAGAGAAGGAGGCCAAAGAAGAAGAATAAAATTGGGAAATGTTACAACTGTGGAGTAAGTGGACATATAGCAACAATTTGCGTAATGAGGAAATTAATCCCTCTTAGAAAAAGGAGCGGCCAAAGGAGAAGCAACCTCAAGCATGCATGCAAAGAAGATCTCCATCCGTCAAGTATAATAGTCCTTTTTATGGTTATTGTTTCTCATGCAATGATTTTGGCCATAAGGCTATTGAATTCAAGGCATATGCAAGGAATAAAATCAGCTTAGTAGAAGAGATCAACCTATTCATAGTTTCCTTGGTCACATAATATGCTTTGTGTGTGACAATATTGGCCATAAGGCCAAGGATCGCAAGTTTCCCATGTGTTTCAAGAGATCCAATCAAAGGAAGAAGAACATGCAAGGCCAACCACACAAGAAAAGGAGGATCAGTAGTTGAAAGTTTGGAAGAGAAAATACCAGCAAGGAACTCCCATAAAAAACTAAGACATGCATGGTCTCAGGGGTAGCACATGGTTGCATCATGAGTTGCATGTAGATTTTTGGATGTGTAGCCATATCTGAAAGATTGCATGAAGACAAATATGCATATTGTAAGAGATGCATGTCTTCATGGGGATTTCATGAGGTTTTAGGTGTATTTTTATTTATGATCTATTTCTTTCCTATTTGAATATCAGTTGGATCAGCCATATTGTTAGTGATAGTTTTTGCAGTAGCTACATGTTGAAATTTTCATTGATACTTTTAATGATATGGCAACGATGTATTATTTTTGTATTCATGATTATGAGAAAATGAGGAGATCATACATTCAAGGGGAGCATTTGTGATTCCAAATGTACTTGCAGAGTGTTAGCATTGAGGAGCTTGTTGTGCATATATTTGACTTTGATTTGATGCAGGGGAGAATTTTGTTGTTGCTACCACATATTGAAGGCTGGTATGCTTGCATGAAATAGTTGGTACATTGGTGATGTTGATAATGCTAGATCATATTTTTGTCATGTATTTCCATGCATGTGTAGCTTCCATGGAGATTAGATGATATGTTGGAGTTAGTTCATCTAGAGTATGCATATTATTGCTTATGTCTTCTATTTCTAGATGTATGATACATGTTGTTGCTGATATGTATTTAGATGGCTGAGACATGATGATTCACATTGTTTCTCATATATGGAGAAAGTATGTTATTTATCATGATGTTTTGATGTTGATGTGATATAATGCATATATATGGCTAAATCATGGTGTTGGTGTTGCATGGAGTATGTTTGTTATTTTTGATATTGTGATGGTTTTATGTTGTTGTTACTTGGCTTCTGCTCTCATGGGGAGAGAGAGTGAGTTTACGGCTTGAGGTTGAGGATATGATGAGTTAATGTTGTTGTTGCATAGATTAGTTCTTTGATTTTGTTCCTCGTATGTGTTACATATTGGCCATATCTTGATGTTATTGGAGAGAATACATGTATTGGTTCATATGCTACTAGTGATGCTATTATTTCCTATTGATGTGTTTCTCGTGATTTGAGTTGATGATTTACTATATTTATGGTTGATGAGCCTCATGGATGCTTCATGATGTTGAGGATATGCAAATGTTTTTTTTCTATGACATATTTCCATGTTGCTTCCATTAGATGATTTTGTTGTTGATGGTTATGTGGAGCATGGTGGCTGCTAGTAGTAACCATAATTTTGTTGCGGGATATTCATTGTTTGGATGGTGATGGACAAGATGTTGAGTGTCCATGCACTAGCACATGATGTTGTTATTAATTATATTGTTTCTTCCATTTATAGAGATTATGTCATTGCTCATGGAGGCCTTGTATTTGATGCACGTACCATGGATTGTATTATCGTTGTTGCTACTATATGGACCATATATTGTTGCTCATTAATTCCATGTACTCATGTTATATTATTGTATTGGGCATGCATACATGAAAGCACACTTATGTGCAAATGAAAAATCCATGTAACTTTATTGTTCTATCTTGCTAACATATTTCTCATGGAGTGACCCATGGTGTCTACTATGTCTTGTCATTAGCTATGTATGGGTAAATGGAAGTCCAATTCATGTATTATTTTGTATATCATTGATGTAGCCCCACTGCATTGGGTGCATGATGTAAAATTGGGTCCATAGAGTCATGGTTGGTGATAGGTGTGCTTATAGAAGAGTCATTTGTCAGTCCTATGTACTTGTCACATCCATCTATTTGCTCCATGAAGCATTGTATTGTATGGTATGCACATCATTGCATATCATAGTGTTGCAGCGAATGTGTTGCTACAACAACAAAGATAGTGTGATTTCAACCTCATTACATGCTTAGGGGGAGCATGTTCAGTTTTCAAAGAATGTGTGGTAGTGGATATAGACATGTTTTCCTGTTGAGTTCATTGCTTCACATTCTTATCGTGCATGAGAGACATATTTGGGTTGCATCAATATGGTGTTAGGTATGAAAGGGGGAGTATTTCCCTCATCTGACACATTATTTGGAATTGTACTTTAGTGTTTGTATGGTCCTTTGCCATTGATGTCTAAGGAGGAGAGAATTTGGATTGATAGAGATCAATCTCAGATGTTGGATTTAGATTGACATCAATGCCAAAGAGGGATCTTGTTGGCATTGTAGTGTTTTAATTGATCTCAACATGGTCATGGTTCTATTTGTCATGCAGATGAATGATGAGTGTTTGGTTGTAGCAATGATCAGCTTGTTTGTCTTGTTGATTGGCATTGATGTCAACATGGTTATGAAATGACCTAGTGTGTTATAGACCATTTTGTCACATATGTTCAACAGGCCTACAAACTAGATCAATCAACATCCTTGAAAAAAAATTCATAATCCCTTCACAAAGCCCTCAACATCACTTCTCCAAAAATTCTGAGTTTCTGATACAAATTTATTAAAAACATTGTTTTTATCCCCAATGCACATTTCCTTCTTGGCCGCCCACGTTTAGTGCATGTTGCATTATTTTCCAAAATGTTGGTCAGCACATGTTTCTCCCTGTTAAACACACATGGGCAGCAAGAATAATCTGAAGGATAAATCATGAGAGTACAATTTTTATTAACAAGAGATATACATTTATAGTACATTATGTGACTGTTGGGTTCCACATCCCAAGGTCTCTTGGACTCCTTTTGTTTATTCGGCTTCCACACTAACCCATTGAGGATTAGGTGTCCAACATTCCCCCCCTTAATCCAAAGGGTTATGTATGAGTCCAAGAAGAGAGATGTAATACAAAATGTGCAAAAATACATGGCAACACTAGGTTGAATGTGCTCTCTGAAATGTTGGTATAAAGGGCGGTGGTTTAAGGATGACCACCAACACTGGAACGCTTAGTGCAGTTCCCAGAACTCTTCCAAAACTGGCAAGAAGCTGAAGTCTTCTGCTAGAGGAAGTGATCCTATTGTTTTGAAGAGGGAAACCTTCAACCAATAAAGGGAGGTCTCACCCCGCATAAAAGGGAGAACTTCAACCTGAAAAGGGAAGTCTCAACCTGTAATGGTTTAAGGATGACCAACAACTCTGGAATGCTTAATGCAATTCCTGGAACTCTTCCAAAATTGGCAAGAAGCTAGAGTCTTCTGCTAGAGGAAGTGTTCTCAATTTTGTTCCTGGAATTCTTCCGACACTGACAAGAAGTTGAAGTCTTCTGCTAGAGGAAGTGTCCCAGATTGCCAACTGAAGGCATGTTCAGGGGCATCTTTGCTTCTGGATACAACTTTGAATCTGGTATGGCAGGTTGTGGCTCAAGCTCGCTTGATGTGACTTTGAAGCTTGTAGATGACCATCATTTCCCCCCCTATCAGATACAAGGTGAGATGATTCAGAAAACTCAACTGCAAGACTGTGCAATACTCTGGAACAAGTTCTGACATGTGTTTGGAATATCTTATTGGTTGTTGATGCCCATTGCCAAGAAGCGATCCATCCAAGATGAATCTTTGTTCTTGCAGGACGTTTGTTTCTGAAGCATCTGTGTGAAGAATGATTGGTTTTATGACAGTGCTTACATGGATGAAGATTAAAATAGTGATCTTTCAAATGGCCAACTCGGTCACAGTGTTGGCATTTCACAATCTATTGTTGTTGCTGTGGAAGAGGGGAAAAATCTGGAACAGCTGGAGGTGAACTGTCATGAAGAGCAGGTGAACTGTCATGAATGAATCTAGCACTCTGAAACTGAATGGGCTTGGCGTAGTCTGGAATATGAAAGGACAAGTCCTTGTCATATCCAAGACCAGTTCTGTGCTTGTTGTGGACAAGCTGTTTCCAAGGTCTGATGATGGGCTTGGGAAGTGTAGACTGAACTTCTGCATCTATATGTGACTTTGCTGCTTCCTTACGCACTAGATTTGAATCAACATGCTGCTTATGGGATTCTGTTTCAATGTTTTGAACAGAAACAGGTTCAGAATGATGACTCCATTGCTGCAATTCTTCCTGCTGCAGTTGTGATTCAAGTTGCAGAAACTCTATCTTTTCATGTGCATTTTGTAGACAGGTTTGAATGTCTCTGAGAATTGATTTATCAATCATAATTGTACTATTGACAGTAGAATGTATTAAATTGTTTAGTAATTCCAACACTCCATCGACCATTTTCCAACAATGAATGCAATCAAATAAAAAGGTGCTCCACCACGTTGCAAACTCAACAATTTAACAATACTGTGAACAAAGTTCTACGTAATAAATCATCCAAGGCTAAAGCATATGCCATACCAGGACCCTTATCCAGCGCAATCAACATACACACCAACCCTGAGCAGTAATGACAGTGTGTCAGAGACCAAAAATAGAGACCAGGCACAGGCAGAGGAGGAAGGTCAGAACTAGTTTCAGATTTGACAACACTGACATGTGCAGAGTGCACTCAATAAAATGGAATGGCTAAAGGAATCTATAATCACCATTACGCACAAAACTGAACAAGTAAATGTAGAAACTAAATGTTGATTTTGATTAGACCATAAAACTCATGGAAGGCCACACATCATACCAGACAGCGTTATATACCAGCGTAGCATTGTATCAGAGTAGTATGGAGGAGCGTTTATACCATGGGACGGTCCTCGGCTGAGGCAGTACCAATTTGAGCAGTGCCTTTTCCCAACTGCATTACATGAAGCTTCTATGGTGACATCTTATCTTTCTGGCGGAGGTCACTTTAGCAAACAGTCTCGAGAAATAGCAACCACGTCAACCATGAAAATTTCCCAGGATGAAAGTGATTCCTCTAATGGTGTTGATCCAGGCCTTATTTGAGCGCAGAGCTACCACAATGAGCGTTGAGCATTCAAAGAATCAACAAAGGTGTTTTTGTCAGGCCAACACGCAAATGGTCAGATAGATCGCTCTTCAGGGCAGAATCTAAAAGAGAGACGGTTGCTGATAACAATTCTGAGTAGCAGAGAGGGTATGGTATCAATTCTAATGAGTAGAGGGCAGAAGTGACACACAGAGAAATGACACAAAACCAGTGGCTCAAATTGAAGCAGGGCAGGAGTACGCCCGCTCTGATACCATGTTAAACACACATGGGCAACAAGAATAATCTGAAGGATAAATCATGAGAGTACAATTTTTATTAACAAGAGATATACATTTATAGTACATTATGTGACTGTTGGGTTCCACATCCCAAGGTCTCTTGGACTCCTTTTGTCTATTCAGCTTCCACACTAACCCATTGAGGATTATGTGTCCAACGCTCCCTTCTGCAAGTGTGCTGATTCTAGAAATTTGGGAAAACAGGAAAAAAAATTGAAGCCTCTCCTTCCAGAAGATTCCAAGGTAGTTTAAACTATTCACCATGGATAAAGATCTTGAATTCCCATATGATCCTACTCTAATGAACCTATCTCTTATCCCTTGATCTCATCCTCCCATCATATGTGGATCTAAATCCTAAGATGGTAAATCCTAAACTATCACTCTTATCCTATATATACACTACCTCCCATAAGGTCGGGGTTGGATTTTGGAGATTGATAGTACCCTTATTTTGCTACTTTGAGTGTAAAGGAGTCACCATATTCATGCATTAGGGTTTATGTTGAGGTGTGCTTTGTGACAAGGAGGGATAAGTCAACTTGGGGAGACATCTACAAAGTAAGCTACTACTTATGGTTGTAAACTCTCTCCTATATTTGTCAATGCAAAGAGTATCTTGTTTTCTTATATTTGTTGTGTTATGTTTACACCCATGTATTTCAATGCCATTTATATTCATTGAATAGAGATTTTATATTATGTTACATGGATGTTATGGATCCTTTTCTTATTTTGGTCATGTCTGCGGGTTCTAATTATAGCACTTAGAGCTAGAATTGGATCTTACAAGTGAGGAGGAAAGGAAAGCTTGCTAGAGATTCTAGGTAGGCTTCTTTCCCATACTCTAATTTATCTAAGGAAAACTTCATGTTTTTTCTCTTATGTTGTTATAGATCATACCACTAGAGCTAGGGAATTCACCTTTGTCCACAATCATGAAATTTTTCATAACAAATTGGCGACTCCATTGGGGATCGATTCTTCTCTTAGTGGTTTCCTTGACCTTAGCATATTTTTCACCTCTTAAAGCAACCTTAATTGACTCACTCAAACATTGATTAACCTTATGAAAACACCTTGTTGATATTGGTTGCATTTATTATGTTTTTTTTGACCGAATCTTCCCCAGCACATTCCCTATTCTAAGATAGAGTGCTTCAATGCACTTGTCCCTTCTCTGAACTTGCACTGGTGTCTATTCTGCACCTATGGTGATTCCTATATGATGCAAAAAATTTCATTCCTTGGCCTTGCTCGTCATCCTTCTTGAGTTAAGAAAGTGTTCTTTGTGTCTCTGAGTTTGTCTTTACCTCTGAAAAGACAATCCCTTGTGTGAAATTGCGTGCTTTTGCTTTCATTTTGCAAAAAGATTCCCCCTCTCAATCGTCGCGGGGGGGGGGGGGGGGGGCTAAATTGTGTATTAGTGTTAATCACCTCAAAGTTTCATCACCTTTCTTATAATATTTTGTTTCATTCTTTCTTTCTTCTTGTCAATTAGGGTTTGTATGCATAAATTGATTATTGAATTTAAAAAGTAACTTTTACATTACAATTAAAGTTTGTGTGGTTTCTTTTCGTCAACGATCAAGTTGCATTCATATGTTTCTTTGCATTTGAAACATTAAAAGAAAAGGAAATACAAACAAATTTTTGCATTTGCATATAGGGCTTTGATTTTGACTAGAATAGTGAACTTGAGGAGATTGATTTTTGCATCACTTGTTTGTTGCATTGTTGGTTGATTTATTCTTCCCCTGCTTAGTTAGGCCTTTCATTATTAAAAGGAAAAAGAAAAGAGTTATTTTTTTCACATTAGTTACATCATAGGTGTGTTTAGGTGACATCACGTTTTGAGCCTTGAAATCAAAACATAATTCAAGATAAACTTCTAAAATTCACTCAATTAACCTAAGGAGAACTTCGAACTTAACCACACACATATAGGTCTAGGCTAGAGACATGTTCTGATGTCTTTAAAAATAGGAGTTTTCATTATTTGTAAGTGTTACATTCTGTGGGTGATATCTCATTCCACATATGTAAGTGTATAGGACTTTTCTCCACGTACCTTCGGGTATATTGGATGGTGTTCCACGCATGATAAGTATATGGGAATTCTCTCATTGAATGGTTACACATTAGATATCACTACTATGGACTGTGCTTCTACATACCTTTGGGTATATTTTGGAAGTCCCCTATAGGTTTTTATCCCACCATAGGTAACCGATTCAGCCGTCTTTCACACTGTGATACACCGAACACAACATTCTCGAGAGATTTCTTTCCCGTACGTAAATTCTTAGTTCACCAAGGTGGTATTTTGTAGTTCACAGTGACTTGGTAAACCGTTTTGCCTAGTTACCCTTTTTTTATTTATTTTTGTTTTTAATTTATAAAATCAATTAATTGACCACGGAACAACATCCTCACCATGGAAGAACTCCTTAGTGGATCTTAGGTTGAGACTAATGGCAATAGCTCTAGAGTCTACCAATAAAGGAAACCCCTTTGACGAGAATCTTGGCCATTTTGCTTCTTTTGGAAATATTGGTGCTCCTTATATGGAAATGTTGTGCCTTCCCAGATTTACCATTAGTTTTCCATTTTGGTTGTTTTCAACCCCTATGGTTCTAAATGTCCAAACTTCTCCTCAACCAAGTTCTCCTCCACCTAAACAACATCAACCTTAATTAAATGCTAAAGTTGACCCTTTGCCTTCTTCACTTGTTGTTTCTTCATACCTTTATTCCTCCTCACTTGGTGAAAGTCTTCGTTCTATTAACCAGGAAGCTAAGAAGAAGAAGAAGAATATTCAAAATAAGCAAAGAGGCAACCATTGCTACCAATGCAACTAGTATGGAGAAACCTTCCAATCAGCCATGCAAAGTAAAATTCCCTTGAAAGTTATGTAAGGATCACCACATTCTTAGAGATTGTCCTAGTATTCCAAAGGTATTAGAAGTGTGGTCCATAGGCTCACATGAACCTTTTTCATCATCCTCTAAAGATCATGTTCATGATAAGCCTTCAACTAGTGATAGTAAAATCCACAGGAAAAGGGTAAAGTTAAGTTTTCTTGTAAGTTACATGAAGGGAATCATTCAATTCACCTTTTCCCTTATATGGATGAAGCATCCAAATTTTTGGGAAGTCTTATCGGTTTCTCAACTGCAACTTCCAGCAAGCTACTAGAATCTTTCTCCTAATCTTCCACTAGTTGATGAAGTGATTCATCAAAATCCGTCTCCAATCAATATCACTCTCTCTGAACATGAATATGATGAGTTCATTCCCAAACAACCATTGGTTGAGAAAATGGTTGACTTGATTCCACCTTCAGTTGATCATACCTTTCCCATAGAGAGTGAAGTTCATATTGCTTAGGTTCTTCTCGTTTATTCAAGTTCCAATGAACTGGGGGACAATCCTCCCATTCCAATTCCATACGGATACAATCCTCCTAGTCCAACAGCATAGGGGAAAAATCATCCTGTCCCAAGAGCATAGGGGAACAATCCTCCCGTTTTTACAGCAAAGGGGAGCAGTTCTCTGGTTCCCATTGAACAAGGGGGAAGTTCTCCAATTCCCATGGAACCCCCTGCAAGTAGTATGGTCACTTATTTTGATTGGAGTCTACTAACAGGATATCATCTTCCTCCTTACATGCCCTTCCATATCATAGTACAGGCTTATAATATTTTCGTACCTGGCAATGTCATAGATGAAGGCGCATATGTTAGTATTTTGTCTTTAACTGCTTGGCAAGATTTTGGTTCTATGTAGCTTGTTCCCGTTACCCAGAATTTGTTGGCCTTTAATAGAGGAACCAATTAATCGTTAGGGATCCTTACTCAATTGTTTATTACTTTGGGAGGAAATAATATCTATATCAATGTGATGGTGGTCCAAGGCCCTTTGGATTTTAATTTTCTCATTGGGCATGACTATGTTTATGACATGGGAGCTCTTGTCTCTTCACTCTTTCATGTGACATGTTTCCCACATGAAGGAAGAATCGTGACCATTGACCAGATTTCATTTTTTGGTCCTAATTTGACTCCTAGTCAACCAAAATCCCTAAATGGTATTTATATGCAAGAGGTATCTCCCCACCCAATATTAATTATGTGGAAACCTATTCCAAGCCCACGCTTACTGATTATCTAGTAGGTGATGTAGTGCATCATGTACTAGGAGCACTAGTGCCTAATATTTCCATGGATCCTTGAATATGTATCCCTTCCAAAACATTATTCTCCCATATTATGAGAGCCTCTTGGAAACCATGGTCTCTGGGGAGCCATGATTAATATAACTAGAGTTGGAACAAAGTTCCTTTTCTTTTTTCAAGCTCTTTAAAAAATGAAATAAGGTTTTTGGAGCATATTTCCTTTCCTGTGTCAAGATCACTAAAAAATGAAACAAGGTCCATCAAGCAAGGTTCCTTTTCTTGTGTCAAGCTCGTTAAAAAAATGAAACAAGGTCCCCGGAGCATAGTTCCTTTTCTTGTGTCAATCTAGTTAAAAAATGAAACAAGGTCCTATGAGCATATTTATTTTCCAGTGTCAAGCTCGTTAAAAAATGAAACAAATCCCCTTCCAATTCGAGTCTTTGATTAGATCTTGTAAATTCCTAATCGATTATTCCACTTGATCATGTAAATGATCTTTCATTCCATCCACCTATTAGTAACTAGTAGTCTACGTGGGTGAATGAAATTAAGCTAGGGCGGCATGTTCCTCGAATTGCGTTATTATCTTTGGGGCATGGAAACTTATTTCAAGCATAGCTTTCCTCTAATTCAATCTTGTGTAAAAATGAAATTACTTTCAAGCATAGTTTTTCCTTGTTTCAAGCTTGTGTAAAAAATTAAACCAATTTCAAACATAGTTTCCCAAGTTTCAAGCTTGTGTAAAATAATGAAACCATTTTCATCTTATTCCCCGAGATTGTCATTTTCATCATCCTTTTTCTACTAGATGAGTCTTTGTTTTCTCATTCTGTCATTACCATCTACTTGGCCGATCATACGCTTTCACTTGGTTTTTTTACCCTTTCCCGATGAACCGATGCGATGAGTGTTCTTATTAGCATGCCTCTTGACCTTTGCATGTTTTGAGTAGTTCCATCATGGCCAAAACCAATTGTTACCCTTTATACCACTGATTCCTCAAAGTGGATTCCACTTTAAGCCTTTTTCACACTCCCTAAACATGAAAATATTATCTAGCACTTATCATTTTGAACTCATTAAATTAAATGAAAAGATGTCTACCGAGTATAAGTTTAACCATTCTCTAGACTTGGATAGACTATTTACAAAAAAGGAATACCTTAGTCGAACATGACTAAGAGGTTCTCTTGGGTATCATTTTCTACCTTTTTGGACTCAAGGGAAAAAATTACGAAAAGGAACCTTTGGAGTTTTATTTTTTCCTCTTTCTCAAACTCTCCAAACATGAAAAAGAAGTTCAGTTATACCTTTGCTGGAATCGTAAAGGCATCAAACAACGTAAGACTCATCGAACATGATGGTTCCAAACCACTCCTTCTTAGGTTTCATTAAAAATACTCAAAGGGATTCATCTGAAGGATGAACTTATAGATCAAAAATATGTTATCCTCCTCAAGCTTGTAAAAAAAAAATAGGTACTGATCAAAAATGGTTTGGGAAATTGGGAAAACATGGTACTTCACCTATTATTGGGAGTGAATTTCTCTTGAACATGACACTCTTTCACTTCATCTCCATGACTGTTGAGTTGGGAAATCTGCTTATCTCTTTGGTTAATCACACCATATCAAAACCTATGCATTCAGTTTTGGGTCAATGTTTCCAACTCTATAAAGTGTCATTGATATGATCAAGAGAAGTCCTTCAGATACTATATACTGCAATACTCCTAAGCATTCATTTTGTTTCTATCATTCCTTAACCAACTCTACAACAACATCATTATGTCTCGAATATTGATACCTTTTTGTGTCGTTGATGGGGGATACATCAAGGCCATCTTTCAATGAGTCGCTTCATGTCGACATCAGCTCATTATCCAGGAAGTTGACTTAGAAACTTCATTTGGTAGCTTGGAGCTTGCATACAGGAATGGAAAGTTTCTTTGCTTTTGGCAATAGGTCTTCATCATTGGCCTTCGACTAGAATATTTGTGTGGTGTCTGACTTCAGTTCATTCATTCATACCACATAGATGGTACTAGAGTACCTTGAGAACCACTAACATCATCAACATATTCTCTTGTACATGTTAATGACTTAAAGCATTGGTTGGTAATTAGATGATGTCTATCATATTCGACTTTAGCCCATTTATTCACATGTTTAGAATCTTACATTAAGCTATTGAGTGAATGAGATAGAAACCCTAGATCTAGCTCCATCCATCTGAGTTGTGATTTCAGGATTAATACATTATCACAAAAGTATGATGGTTATGATCATATAGATAATTATCTAAGCATTGGTCCAAAATTTTTTATCAGTGGGCGAGATTTCTTGATCATTGTACATGTAATATTGGCTTATATGTTGAGCATGTGTATGCCTCCCTCAACAATGATATCATGATGAAAATTTATTGTAATAGATATGATCTCGACCAGTTATTCTTGATCCAAAGTTATCACAAGGTAAAGAACTTCAGTCATCATCTATTTCCTTGTACTTTGTACTTTAGGGGGAAATCTGTTATAAGCCATTTTTCCACAGCTGTTCTATAGGCATGCAAACCAGATCAATCAACATCCTTGAACATTTTGTCATAATCCATTCACAAAGCCACATTATTCAAAAACAATTTTTTAGCCCCAATGCACATTTCCTTTTTTCCGCCTATGTTCAATGCGTGTTTCATGCTTGTTCACTAGCATTCGTCGGCACATGTTTCTCCCTTCTGCAGGTCATTGTGTTGATTCTAGAAACTAGGGAAAATAAAATGAAGCCTCTCCTTCCAGAAGCTTTCAAGGTAGTTTTAACTATTTACAATGGATAGATATCTCGAATTCCTATCTGATCCTACTCTAATGAACCTATCTCTTATCCATTGAGCTCATCTTCCCATCATATGTGGATCTCAAGCCTAAGATGGTAAATCCCAAACTACCACTCTTATCTTATATATTTACTGCCTCTCATAAGGTCTAGGTTGGCTTTTGTAGATTGATAGTACCCTTATGATGTTGCTTTGAGCCTAAAGGAGTACCATATTCATGCATTAGGGTTTATGATTAGGAGTGATTTGTGACAAGGAAGGACAAGTCAACTTGGGGAGACATCTACAAAGTCAGCTACTATTTATGGTTGTAAAATATCTCCTATATTTGTCAATGCAAAGAGTATCTTGTTTTCCTATATTTGTTGTGTTATGTTTACCCTCATGTATTTCAATGCCATGTTGATTCATTGAATAAATATTTTAGATTATGCTACATGGATGTTTTTTATTCTTTTCTTGTTTTAGTCGTGTGTACAAGTTCTAATTATAGCACTTGGAGCTAGAGTTGGATCTTACAAGTGATGAGGAAAGGAAAGATTGAGATTGATAGTACCTTATGATGTTGCTTTGAGCCTAAAGGAGTACCATATTCATGCATTAGGGTTTATGATGAGGTGTGATTTGTGACAAGGAAGGACAAGTCAACTTGAGGAGACATCTACAAAGTCAGCTACTATTTATGGTTGTAAAATATCTCCTATATTTGTCAATGCAAAGAGTATCTTGTTTTCCTATATTTGTTGTGTTATGTTTACACTCATGTATTTCAATGCCATGTTGATTCATTGAATAAATATTTTAGATTATGCTACATGGGTGTTTTTTATTCTTTTCTTGTTTTAGTCATGTGTACAAGTTCTAATTATAACACTTGGAGCTAGAGTTGGATCTTACAAGCAATGACGAAAGGAAAGATTGCTACATATTCCAGGTAGGCTTCTTCCCCTACTCTAATTTCTCTAAGGAAAAATTCTTGATTTTTTTCTTTTGTTATTCTAGATCAGACCATTATATCTAAAGAATTCACCTTTGTCCACAATCATGCAAATTCCACATAACATAGTGCATGATTTAGTGCAGGGTTTGGAGGTGGAGTAGAGATGGTTGCAGGGTAATGTTATGATGGATTTTTATATGTTGATGGCGCTTCTACAGGTGTTTCTATAGGTGTTGGAAGAATTGGAATTACTGTTACTTGTGTTGGATGACTTGAAGTGCCTTTACGGGTGTTGGAGGTAGTTGGATGACTTGGTGTTGCGGCTATAGGTGTTGTAGATGCTGCTACAGGTGTTAGAGATGTTTTTATAAGTGTTGGAGGTGTTTGGAAGGGTTTTTATTGCTGCTTGAGGAGCTGGACGTGTTGGTATTGATGAGAATTTTGGAATACTAGGGCCTGCATGTCATTGAATTTTTACAGAGGTTCTTGGCCTATGTCATCAGTTGCAGACTTATCAAAGAGGTTTGGAGGTTTGTTTTTGAGTTAATGAAAGTGTCCAATAAGTTTAAAATAGATCTGGCCTGAATTGGTTTGATTTTTCTTATTCTCTATCACAATCACATGGAGACAAGCTTGTGCATGCAGATGCAAGGATCCTATTATTAGGAAGCAAGCATATGAATGCGGCCAATCGATATCAGCTAGTGTTGTGCTTGTGACTATTGCCTAAAGCATGTTCTTCTCTACATTCCTCGTGCACATCGAGTGTTTTTTTTTTGTTTGCTTGTCTTGTTTGGGACTCATCATGTAAAGGTGAGAAAAAGGTTAATGAGCTTCCAGAATGTTATTAGCATTGCCAATATCCTTCATGAAGTGGAGTTAGTGGCTTCATCAAGTCAATGAGATGAATCTAGATCGAATCAAGTGTATGAACAAGGTTTGTGGATATCAATAGTTCTCAGTAATTATTGAGTTGAAAACCTTAATTCATCCATTTAGTGAAGAAATATCAATGATATTTTGCTTGGATGAGTTATCTGTTGAGTGAGTATGATATTGGAGGATTTTGTGCAAGTTGTGATGGTTACAATGCATATTTTCTAAAGCAGTTTGCAAGTGTTACAGTAGATAGCAGGAGTATGTTTCAGCTAGCATTTTTTGTAGTGTGCAATGAGATTAACTGAAGTCAAATTATTGAATCATTCATTGGATAATTCATTGACACACTTACAAGAAGTTTTAATTGAGGTTGTGGAGGTAACAATGGGGGTAAATGTGGTTGGGGTGTTGGAAATTGTTTCCCAGGGAGAGGGGAGTTTCTCTAGCTCATTATCCATGATGGATTCTAAATTGGTTGAGTTGGCCATTATAACCATGGTGAAGGATATTGATTTTTTTTAGGATTCTTCTAGTGAGGAGAAAGCATTTGTGGTTGTTGATAATTATATTTATTAGTACAAGTATTGACAAATGCAGAAGGGCCTTGATTCATACCTAATGGTCGTGTCTGCCACAACTTCTTTAAGCCCAAAAGGTAAGCTAATTTAGCTTCCTTGCTAGTGCCTTATTAGAATACCTTTATTCCAAGTAGATATGGACATGATTTTGTAGAGTTCCCTTCATCACATATTCCACATAGCTCAACAACTTTCACCAGGAATTCTCTAGAGGTGTTTCATTCTACATTTCAGGTATAAAATGGAAAGTTCCTTTTCAGCTTCTAATTGTTTATGTTCATCTTGAAACACATATAAATACAAATTTAACTTCCCAAGGATTATAGTATTGAATTCCTCTAGTATATTCTCGGTATCTATGCAAGTTACCCCCCATTTGCTAATTTCATGGCCTTAGTAGGAAGGTCTCTAATTCATGGTTTTTCCCTGGTTGCTCCTCATGAACTTCATCTACAATTAATCACAAATATTATCATAGATTTCCTTAGAGATGTCTCCCTTTCCCATTAGATTTAACATATCCAACCACTCATCTCACATTCCTCTAAGCAATATTACCTTCAAAATTTCATCTCCTAGTGTAGCATATGGATATCTCTACATATTATATTGGAATTGATATATGTATTTCTCCAAATTATCTTCCTCCTTTTGTGATATTTTGAAGAAATATTCCTTGGTTTCTTAGATTCTACAATATTCTTAATATTTTCATATCATCCCATGATACTATAGTGTTACCACCTAGACTCATGAACCATCTCAAAGTTTCTCCCTTTAGAGTGGCCTAGAACAATTTCAACTTTCATCGGTCATCAATTAGTCATAGCTTTGAAACAACACATCAAACTCAAACAGGAAGGCGTTTAATTCTTTAGTGGTGTTCCCACAGAAATTAGGAAGTGGTGCTAAAGAGATTGGCTTCATGAGTTAATTTCCATGAGTGTTAGAAATA